>CAJQZJ010009141.1:9278009-9289419 GCA_907164525.1 Lophiomys imhausi
GCTCACCGTCGGGCTGGTGGAAGGCGGAAACCGGCGCCATCTTTAGGGCGCGGCACATCGCAGCTCTCTACACCTTCCCTTCCCTCATGGACTCCTCTGGGTTCCTAAGCTAAAAAAACCCTGCTATAAGTGTCTCTAGGTCTTGCCATTGTATCACAGCAACAGAGATGTAACTAATAAAACTCAAAGGGTCAGCCATGGAACCAACGCTTCAATCTCAGCACATGCATAAAATCAAATACATACTGTGAGCTACAGACCCGCCTGATGGCAGAGAGCTGCCCCAACACAGAACGTGGCAGCAGGTTGCAAGACAGCCTGTATTCTGTGAGATCCGCTACATGCACATTCACCCGCATGCACAGATCTGTGCCCAGGGGGCCTGAGCCTGGGGCCACACATTAACAGCTACAACTGATAAGTGGCAGGATATAAGGTAACTTTAATATCTTCAGCTCACTTTTCTGCACTTTTAAGGTTTATAAGCCAATGTAGTATCCAACTTATGGCATTTAAATTTTTTAATTAAAAATTTTTTTTTTTTTTTTTTTTTTGGTTTTTCGAGACAGGGTTTCTCTGTTTAACAGCTCTGGCTGTCCTGGACTCGCTTTGTAGACCAGACTGGCCTCGAACTCGCAAAGATCCGCCTGCCTCTGCCTCCCAAGAGCTGGGATTAAAGGCGTGCGCCACCACCGCCCGGCTTAATTAAAAATTTTTAATTAAAAAAATCGGCGAGGTGAATATTTATTTTCAAGTTTCTGGAAAAGAAAGAAAAAATGAAAACTGCTTATCACTAAGAATAATCACTAGGGAGAACCCCATGGACATTCTAGATTATTTTCTCTTGAGTCTGTGTTTTTTGTGTACAATGCTTGTCTAGCTAAGGTTATCTCTCTCTCTCAAGTTCTTCTGGATGACTTCCTAGGGCCGTTTTATAAGACTGTAGCACAGTCCCAATAAACCACTGACAGGAAAGACAAATGCTAGGACATGGAGCTCAGGAATCCCCAAGCACAGAATTCTCAGTAAAGCAGGTGGAGGTGGACAGGCGTGTAGGGACTTCTGATTATCTCAGGCACCCGCATGTCCCCCTTCTCGCTGAGACAGTCAGGACACTGGGACACATGCTTCAGCCAGTCCCACCTCCTCACTTCCTACTCACTATTCCATCTCCATGTCAAACGAGACTGGACAGCAAGAAAAGGGACGATGACTCAGACAAAGCAAGTGTAGCCTTTTTCCCAGAAGTCCCTGCTGGTGCTTTCCAGGAATGATTGACCCAGCCCTGGCTTGCCCTCACTCCCCGTGGCCAGAGCTAAGTGCCTCCTCTCTAGGGAGACCCCCTCTCCCTCCCAGATGTGAGGCCAGCCACTACTTAGAAACGCCATATAGGCCTTAGCTGAGATGTGACCTTGCCATCGTGGTCAAGCCCCTGCCTCAGCAGGCCTCTTGCTAGAATACAGCATCAAAGCCTCTATTCCTCCAGCAGGTAGTCTCAGAGTGTTGCCATGGAGACTCTCCCAGCAGTCATGACCCCAAGACCGCTGTAGTCAGAGCAGCAGGTTGTGTGCTCATGAAGACAGCTCTCATCCTCAGAGGGACTCAGGGTAAAGGCTAACCTGGGTTCCCCAGTGCTTTGCCGCGGAGGCCCACACCCGCCACTCCTTCCTGGTGCCTACAAATGTTTATATCGTGGGCCTCCTTCAACCACACTTGGTCGCATTCCACTCACAGCCACCTGGGCAGTGAGTCTGTTCTTTCCAATCTGTTGTTGGTGAGAAAATGGGCACACAATAGTGAAGTGACCTGCCCATGGAGCACAGCCAACAGATGGCGGGGCAAGGATGGACCCAGGCCAGAGTTCTCTCCCTACACCCTGAAGCCTGAAGTGTTTGACCTCCTCCTGTCTCATCATCACCCTGGGCCCTCAGCCAGTGTGGTAAGACCTTAGGCACAGATAATGTCACTTGGGAGTTCTGGAGCCCTGTGGCTAAGACTCAGAGCTCTGCCTAAACAGCAGCATCAGGAGGCTCCCAGCCCACCCAGCTCGGCATGCTCTTAGTGGGGAAGGACTTGGGCCTAGAACAGCCCCTGTTCCACTACCACACTAGCTATGTGGCCTTGGGAATGGAGTTTAACTTCCTGTGCCTCAGCTTCCCTATCTGGAAAATGGGGGTGGTGATAGTACCCCTCTCCTAGAGGTGTGGTGGGGTTTGAATGACTTCATATTTCTAAGCCACCAAGGACAGCGAGTGGCCAGTCTACCACTCTGTCTAAGGATAAGCAGCTGTGATTACTTTACTATGTTGTTGTTTTCCTCCAAGATCATGGCTCCTCAGTGGGTAGAGTCCCCAGGCCAGGCTGGTATTGACTGGCAGGCCCAAGCAAAGCAGAAGGAACCACCAGCTCACACTCAAACCCCAGGCTAAACACCAGAGCACACACCCTACTATAGTTCCCTCTCTTCTGAGAGTAACAAGCTCACCCCATCATTTCCCAAAGAAGGAGACACACCCTGGTGGCAAATGTCCTACTTCTACCAGTTCCTATGTGGCCCTGGGCTAAAATAAAAACCTCAACAACAAAATATTTTGGAGAAAATTCTCCAAAGCAAAGCTATGTGGGGAAAACCAAACCAGAAAGTGTTCTTGACCCCTTCCGTCTCAGGAAGCAGGAATTCTCACCAGTATCTGGGAGTTTGTGAAAACACAAAAATCCCTCGGTAGCTTGGACTTCAGAAGGCTCAGCCCAGGATCAAGCCTCTCAAGCCCCATGTACTTCCTCATCAGTGTCCCACCCTGAACTTCCAGCTGTCCCAGTTCTCTAGGGACCAGAACACTCCCATGGTGACCCGAGCTTGCAATGGTGACAGGAAGCTCTCACTAGGAATGACCTGGCTCTTCCCTTTGAATCTTCCCTGGGTGGGAGGGCAATCTGGTACTGCTCTCAGGTACGGAATGCTGAGGGAAGGATGACTGTCCTCAGCACTGCCCAAGTCCTGGGACCCACAGAGCCTGGCAATCTACCTGCAAGTGGGTCTAGCTGCCTGCAAGGCCCACTGCAGGCCTCCACTCTTGTGCCGGTCCCCTGCACAGACTGAATTTGCCCTAGCTCTCCTCTAGTCACTTCAAAAAGCCACAGCCAGAAGAGTCTTTACAAGCTGCCAATCTGATCCCTGTATAAGTCCTGGAATTACTTTTTACAGCCCTTTACTGTTGGAGTCTAGATAAAACCTCCTTACCATGCAATATAAGCTCCCTGTTGCCTACCTTGAGGGATTCCCAACCCCAAGTCCCACTGGACCTGTGGCAAAAAACTTTGAGCCTGACACCCCTTCTGTCTGGGAAGTCCTGCCCTCTCCTTGGCCTCACTCCAACCTTCCCTTCCCAGTGGGAAGCCCTCCTCTTCCAGGGCCACAGAGCCACCATCTACTCCACAGCCCAAATCAAGGCTGGCCTTACAGGGATTTGGAGGAGTCTTGAACTGATGCCACACACACACACACACACACACACACACACACACACACACACACCACCACCACCACCACCACCACCACCAAGTCCAGAAGCTTCTGAAAACGCAAGCCAGGTTGTTTTATTGGTTTGATTGTTTTGTTTTGTTTTTGTTTGTTTGTTTGTTTCCCTCAGCTCCCCCAGGGTCTAACATAGCACATGGCACGTTTCAATAGGCTTTCTAGAACGCAGGAGTGGATCTGCCTTAACGTGACATGCCTCCACGAGTGCTGGCTTCAGTGGGCTATCTGTTTCCCTGCTCCTGTCCTCTGCAACCCTCCCCCCGACCCACTTGATATCTGTGTCCCCCAAGATGGGCATATCCCGGAAGTTCCATATGTCCCTTGACACTTCCAGAGCCTCCTATTCTCTTAGGTGAGTCCAAGGAGAGCAAGGAAGCCCTGCTGGTGAAAGCAGCCGGGCACAAAGGTCCTCCAAGCACATCAGCTGCAGTGTGTACAGAAGTGCCTCCCACTGGAGGCTGAAAGATACCCTGTTGTGTGTATTTATCACTTGTGCGTCCATTAGCCTTTGGCCGTTGGGAATAGAGCTGCTATGAACATGGATGTAAGTGTACAAAATGGCTCTTCAAGGCTCTGCTCTCAGTTCTTTTGGGCCATGAAATATATCAGTTCACTTCCTATTGCTGTGATAAAGCATCATGATCAAGGCTACTTACTTACAGAGGAAAGGGTTTATTTGTCTTCCATCTCATGAACAACAGGCCTACCAGCAGGAACTACATGCTAAGAGCTGACATCTTAAACCACAAGTGCAGAGCAGAGAAAGCAAGCTGGAAAAGCATTTTTGAGTTCTCAAAGCCCAGTGACATACCTCCTCCCAGGAGGATGCACCTCTTAAAATTCTCCCCCAGTCAGTGTCACCAACTGGGGACCAAGTGTTGCATTACATGAGGATTTAGCGGACATTCTCATTCAAACCACCATGTACAGTATTTCTCTCTCTCTCTCTTTCTCTTTTTCTTTCTTTCTTTTCTTAAAGCCAGGGTCTCACTATGTAGCTCTGGCTGTCCTGGAACTTGCTATGTAGACCAGGCTAGCCTTGAATTTGAGAGATCCACCTGACTCTGCCTCCTGAGTGTTGGGATCAAAGGCCTGTACCGCTATGCCTGGCCAGCAATTCTATTTTTAATTTTTTGAGAAACCTCCATCCAGTTTTACACAGCAGATGCTTCCTTTGACATCCTCACCAACAGGTGTTAATTTCTGTCTGGGAATTTTGTAGTGGTAGCAATCCCAGTAGGAGTGAAAGAATCAGACCCAACTCAATTCCAATTCCACATAATTTTCTTTCTCTTTCTTTCTTTCTTTCAAGATTTATTTATTACAAATACAGTGTTCTGTCTGCATGTATGCCTGCAGGCCAGAAGAGGGCACCAGATCTCATTATAGATGGTTGTGAGCCACCATGTGGTTGCTGGGAATTGAACTCAGGACCTCTGAAAGAGCAGTCAGTGCTCTTAACCTCTGAACCAACTCTCCAGCCCTCCATGTAATTTTCTATACTAAGAGTCATACTTCACCTATCTGACTCCTGATAATCCCCTTCTCTGAGGTGGGGCTTGCTCCCATGTAAACACTCTGCAGCAAGGATCCTCCCAGATAGCCACCAGGCCTTCAGGTCACCTCCCACCCACAGCCATTAACTCCCTGGGCTGGCCTCCACCTGAAACCTACCTCCCTGCATCCCACCAACTCTCCTCATCATCCTCCACTTCTAAACTAGACCTGAGGGCCTTTGGTTTGGGTTCCTCCTGTCCCAACTGGCTGCTTCGGTGGACCCCAAGCATGCACAGACAGGAATTAATGGAGGAGGGGGGGAGTGTGTAACCAAGTGGCCTCAAAGCCCCAGTGCAGGGCCCTGACAGGTGCTTTTTAGTGCTGAGTGAGTGAAAGGAGCCAGGCCTTATTAACATCTGAAGAACAGCAGGCTCCAGTCAAATTTAAAGGCTACACACAAACACATCTCACAGCCTCACGACTCAGGGACTCCCAGCCAACCACTGAGCAGCCAGCTGTCCTGTCCCCCATTGCAGATGGCTCCACATCTCTGCAAAGCTGATTTAAGTGATATCTTCGCCCAGGACTGCTAAGTAAGACAAGAGTGTAGAGTAAGCTCCAAAGCATTTTTGCCCTGAGTCTGGCATGAGAGGTGGAATAGCCACAGGTACCATTGAGGTGCATCTCTGTATCCACCCTTCTCTGGCCTACTGCCTGCCCTCCCCCACTCCATCACTCAGTGGCACTCCCCCAACTATTGCTAGAATGCACTCTCTGAGACTGCCGGCCTGAGCTTCCTCTGTGCTGCCCTCTTGTCTCTAAAACTTCCCACCACCCACTCTGCTCCCTCCTGCCTTCACGTCTTCCAGGAAGCTGTCAGTCCCAGTCTGCAGTGATCTTGGCCTCTCTGCCACCAACCCTTGCCTTCGCCCTCGTCCTCAGAGAGTTGATGGCCCTACCCTCCTCATCCTCCTCCACAGTTCCACCCAGTGGTCCCTACCTAGAGCACAGCTCCTCCCACCTGTGCCATCCTTTCCTTGCCACCAGCTCTTCTCCCACATCCTCTCAGTTCAGGCTGCAATTAAAGGCTGTCCTCCTGTGGCCTCAAGGGGTACTCTTTCTTCACTAAGAGACCCCCAACAACAAGCGGTGCTCCCAGGCCTCATTCTGTGCATCCCAAATCCATCCCAAATCCAAATCCCCTGAAACTGCTTTTGCCAAAGAGTACAGGATCAGAATCTCTGGAATGGGCCTGGGAGTGTGTATTTTGTGTGAGGCTGTGTTTAGTCGCTCTCCCAAGCTGGGCCTGCGGACCTCTCCAAGCCCAGCCTCAGCCCCTGTGGAAATTCTATGACAATTGTGGTGTGTGAAGGCTAGTCAGCAACAAGCCACATGGATGCATCAGCCCACAGGACACTCAGAGGACACATCACCCCCGTGACATTCTTGTCAAAAACGAACAGACTCAATCAAATCATGAAAAATACTAAACAACTCGGGGACTCGGGAGACAGAGGTAGGTTATCTCTGCGGGTTTTAGGCCAGCCTGGTCTACATAGTAAGCTCCAGACCAGCCAGGGAAACAATAAAACTCAAAAGCTAGACAGATAGATTACTTGACAACCAAACCAATAAGCTGTACACAAAATAACTAGCTAATAATCTTTCCAAAGAGTCAAGGTTATGAAAAGCCAAGAAAGACAAAAGGCCTGCCCCAAACTGAAGGAGACTGAGAAGAGATGAAACTAAATACAATGTGGACCCCTGGGATCAAGGGGCAATTTGTGCGTGAAAAGGAGGAAAAAAAAAAGCCCACTACTTAGTTAATAATGTCATAGCTATGCTAATTTCTCAACTGGTTAACTGCACCGTTGTTATAAAGTTAGCGTTTGGGGGCTGAAGCTGAAGTACTTGGGAACTATCTGAATTTCTAGTTCATTGAACTATTTTATGAATTAAACCATCTAAAACCATTTTAGAAAAAAAGGCTTTTAATTTAATTTAAATCTAAAAAAAAAAATCTATAGCAATGACAACAAAATCTTAGTCACAGAAATCACATAATTGACTTTCTCCCCACAGCCGGCGGCTACCCTCCAACACCACTCCACTGTTCTACACACCGGCGGCTGCCCTCCAACACCACTCCACTGTTCTACTCGCCGGCGGCTGCCCTCCAACACCACTCCACTGTTCTACACGCCGGCGGCTGCCCTCCAACACCACTCCACTGTTCTACACACCAAAGCCAGGCAGCAGAAGTCCTGAAAGCACCATCCATAGTAGCCCCTCTTGGCCCAAACCCCCTGGGGCAGATCTCAAAGGAGCCTGTCCACAGGGCACCAGATGAGCTTGCACAGGCTCCCCCTGCCAAATCTGAGCTACTCCCAACATCAGATAGTAACGGTAACAAACAATCCAACCAATAAAATAGTAACACACCAGTCTGTTATAAATAGACAAACAGATGGAGAAGAAGGGAAAATGCTTTCTTACCAGCAAACAGTGACGAAAAGATGAGACCAAGAATCAGCTGCTGGGTCTGAAGCCCCAGGACCAAGTTCTGAAGACTAGGTTATACCCACAGCTTTAAAATGTCTCCCAGGAATTGCTGAACAATACAGAAGAAAACAGATGAGGCTCGACATCTATGTACCTAGGGATCAAAGCCAAAATCACCAATGCCAGGACAAACTGACATCGTGTGTCTTCTCACGATGACACAAAGAAGGGAACAACGTGATTTATTTAGAATTCTTAGTTAAAATGAGATGTAACCCTAAGGATAACTAGGCTTTATCCAAAACCAAGCTGAAAGACATACTGCCTGATAGCTGGCCTACAGTCCTCAATATGTCAAAGTCATAAATAACAAAGCCAGAGGAGCCACCCCAACTAAAGGTGGAGAGCCAAGACTTCTAACTGGGGTCTTAGGACAGATTCTGAACCTGCTGAAGTGTTCATAAGACACTCCTGGAAAAGCTGATGAAAACTGAACACGAGGTTCAGAATAGATAGCAGTATCGTGTGGCTGAATGTTCTGATTTTGGTGGATTTGTTGCTCTTAGGAAATACACAATTACTTCAAAAATAGGCTTCCAAGCCGGGCGGTGGTGGCGCACGCCTTTAATCCCAGCACTTGGGAGGCAGAGGTAGGCGGATCTTTGTGAGTTCGAGGCCAGCCTGGTCTACAAAGCGAGTCCAGGACAGCCAGAGCTGTTAAACAGAGAAACCCTGTCTCGAAAAACCAAAAAAAAAAAAAAAAAATAGGCTTCCAGCCTATTCCTAAATTATTTTTTTTTTGGGGGGGAGGCGAAAATCATGAAGCTGGGTGTGATGGTATATGTCTGGCATCACAGTCCTTGGGAGGGCAAGATATTGGGATCATAAGTCCAAAGTCAGCCTGGGCTGCAAAGTGAGATTCTACCTCAAAAAGCCAAAAGCTACAGCTCAGGGACACTTGAGCATGTGTACCTAAGTGTGAGTATGAGATAGTTAAGGAAGGAAATAGAATGAAATGAACAGTTAGCTCACTCTGGTTCTAGACACAGGACTTCCTAACCCTTTTGTTGCAACTTTTCTAACAAAATGAACAAATTATAGTGCGCACAAAGGCTCTTTTGTGAGCGATGAAAATAACCTAAAATTGGATTTGGGTGATGTTTGCACAACTCTGTTAATTTATTTAAAAATCATTGATGTTTCAAAAAAATTGATACATCTTTGCACACAAGTGCTCATACACGCACACACACGCACCTCACACCCTGGCAGTTTCTCTTTTTTTCTCAGCCCCCTGACCTGATGCTCTCCTAGAATCCAAACATGAAATTCTTCGCTCCCTCAGATGGATCTGCTCCCCACCCCCGGGACCCATGGCACTCCCCTCTGTGCGCCCCCCCCCCCCCCCCCCCAAGATGTGCTTACCCTCCCTACTCCTCTCCTTGGCATCCATCAACCCTCATCTCCACACTGATGGGACAGCCTACAAGCGGCGCTGTAGTCTAAGCGCTTTACCTGGATTATTCATTTCAAATTTACAGGCCTTCAAAGCTAAATGTTATCACTGGTCCCAGGAAGTGGAATCACTGATGAGCTGCCCAAAGCCTCCCAGGTGGCAGCTGATGGAGACAGGATTCAAACCAGGCCATTGTCCCCCCACTGCCTTCCTGTGCTGGAAGCTGCTGTGCTCCATGCCCCTACGGATGTCCTTGCATACTTATTCTTTCTCTTCGACCCTGCTGCAAGCTCCCAGTGGAACCAGCTCATACCCCGGACCTCTCTTGAGGCGATGCACACACGGCAGGTGCCCAACAGCTGTTTGTTGCCTGTGGGCTGGGTTCCAGAAAGGAGAGGAGGGGGTGGCAAGCTCCATCAAAAAAAAAGAGCCAATTCTCCACCCCCAGCACAGCCCAGCTCCCTGGCTACTGCCCAAGGCCCGGCCGTCATCTGCTCTGGGTAATAAGTATTTGTATGGCGATAATTACAGCATTTGGGAAGAAAATCCCATTAAGCAAGAGCCCTGCCGAGCTGCTAATGCCGGCACAGAACTGGAGGCGGCAACTCCGCCTCAAACGCCCTCCCGTCTGCTCCCGATAACGGATAACTGTGGGGGGGTGCCCGCCCCCCCCCCCCGCACGGATGCCCCCGCTGGCAGCTTCGGGCAGCATAGGCCAGCTCCTGGCCCGTCGTGGAGAAGGGGTACTAAGGAAGTACAGTATACTCATATTCTGGTCTGATCCAGGGCTCCTAGCCACTGCCTGGTGAGAGACCAGGGTAGATATTGCCAGCATCCAGCATTGAGTGGTCTCAGAATTCTTTTATGTCCCTGGAGCTCTCTGTCACCTTAATAGCAATGATAATCGCCCCATTTGTTGGGCACTTGCTGCCTGCCAGGCTCTGGAGGCACACAGCACCTCTCTGCCTATTATGGAGTTCAATACTCAGGCCCAGCCTTTGAAGCAGGTCTTATCATCATCCCCACTTTATGGGCAAAAAAAAAAAAAAAAAAAAAAGCCCAGGGATTTGAGGGAGTGCCCTCCTCCTAAGCACTTATCTCAATTTGCAATTATGTGTTTATTCTCCCTTCAGGCCATTCTTCTCCCTCCCCTGCTGGACAGGAACTTGTGTAGAAGCAGTTTCTCCTTCCCCTCCGCACAATGCAAAGAGCTCAGTAGACAGCAGCTATCTGTTGAATAAGGGAATGCGAACCCCGCAGGATGCCCCAGCTGCCAAGAGGCAGAGGAAGACTAACAGAACACCAGACAGGCAACACCAGGGCGGTAGTGCCATCACAACCCTCCACCCTGCAGAGACCCTTCTCCCTGCAAATGAGCGGGGGGGGGGGGAGGAGGGGAGATGCCCAGGCACAGTGACCACATGCTCTGAGCAGCAGGAGCCCAGGAGAGCGGCCTGCAGCATGGCCAAGCCTCAGCAAGTACCTCCCAAGCCACCTGAGCATTCTAGCCTTTTATGTGGGCTTCTCACAGTATTAGCACCCAACGACTGAACTATAAAGCATTTTTGTAAACAAGGTATGAATGAACCCTGGTGAAGGTCTGTTGGGATAGGAGGTATTATTCCCGCAGGCCAAGGGAAGGTAGAGCACTAGCCACGTCTCACTGGACGCCAGCATATTTCATGCAAAGCGGTCGTTATCCCCTCTATAGATGAAAGACCATCATTGGGTCTCTACACCAGCTCAGCACAGCAGCTGCCATACCAGGGCCTGGGAGAGCAGGAGACTCACCCCCACCGGGGCCAACTCCCCTGTTCAGCAGTTCTCTGCTAGATCCCCACAGTGGCTCACCCAGCCCAGCCTTGATGACAAATATGGTTTCATCCCCTGGCTCCCATTCCATCATTATGTGGATTCCAGACAGGCTCCCCAAACCGTGAATGTAACCATCCAGCCCTACCGAATGCAGCTTCAAGGGGTGGAGCCCAGGACAGTCATGGACCTTAGCAGAGTACACGCAGCCAGGGTGGTGTAGACCAATCGGCAAAAAGATGCAGGGACATAGACAATGACAGGAGAGCAAGGGTCACAGCCTGACAAGCGACAGTTATGGTAGACCTGGAAGCAGATGGTGATCAGCATCCCGATCTTCCAGGGTCCCTGCCCCACCTCTCTCCATCCTTAGATGATGTGCTGGAAGGTCCTGAAGATGTCTTTCCCTCTCTGCACTCACAGTGGGCAAGCCTAAAATACAAGCATCAGGGTGGTAGGGCAGAGCGGTGTCCACACAAACTAAATCTGCTTGTCATACTCCTGGACACTCTAGTGCAAACCATTGTTTAAATTAAGAAGAAAAGAAGAAGAAGAAGTAGAAGAAGAAGAAGAAGAAGAAGAAGAAGAAGAAGAAGAAGAAGAAG
>CAJQZJ010009141.1:9300326-9319094 GCA_907164525.1 Lophiomys imhausi
CTCACCCAGCCAGGCCCCACAGTCCCTGACCTGCCTCTCCCAGCCAGCCCCCCACAGCCCCCCAAGGCATCACCACCTTCTGGAGAGCAGGTGTTGTAACACATAAGCCTATGGGGGACAATTCAGAGTCAAACCACTACAGGGCTATAGGCACCTACAACTTTGCCCGACTTATTCTGATATTACTGAAGAATAATATTTTAGCTTTTTTCTGGAATATAGTCAAATGACTTGGAAAGAGTCTCGTCCTTTTGAAGCATCCTTTTTGTCTTTCATAAGACCAGAAATGCCTTCAGTCTAGGACTGACTTCCCCCTGAAGTAACGCCTTTCACAGACTTCCCTGGCGTCCTGAGAAGGCAGAGTCTGCTTTTCTGGCTGGTAAGACACCAACTGTTGCCTTGTTGGAGCTGCAAGGGTGCTATCGCCTGATCCATTAAGGTGGAACTGTGGCTTTGGGTTGGTGCACTAATGCTCCTCAGCAGAACCAAAGAGCCATCGGTAAACCCTTCGCTGCCACTCTCTGCACTGCAACCGCCATCTCATCTTCCCTGAGGAGGACAGTCAGGTGCACCTCAGGTGACCTGCTCCTGCACCAACTCCATCCTGTGCTCAGCTCGATGCTGGCTCACCTGGACATGACCTGAGAACTCTCTCCAGGCCTTAAACCTGGCCACGCCAGGGCTCGCCACACTTGCTTTCCTTCTATTAGGAATCATGCCACATCACCCAGTAAGTGTTTCATGCCTGAAAATAGTTACTTCATTTGCACCCCCTCTTTTTCATTGCATAAGGCAGAGGGGAAAATTTGGTCAGTCATACCTTCTTGACTAGAAAAGGAATTTTTGTGAGAAGTATTTTTTGTTTCTTTTTGTTTGGTTGGTTGGTCGGTTTTTTGACAGACAGATAACTCACTGAGCTCTGGAATGTTCAGAAGTCTCATCCTCTCTGATGAAGATGCTTTCCCAAGCAGCCGAGGCCTGGAGTGACAGGCAGGGAACCCAGGGCAGGCACTTGTTCCCCTGGGGCTGCAGCCCTAGGACACCAAAAGGGACACTGCAAGGGAGTTTCCCTGCAGAGAGAGAAGGCAGATGATTTGAATTGGGCTGGTGATGCCATCTGGGCCTGCTTGAAGGTGGGGGCATTTGCTTAGAGGGGCTCGGTACAAAGGGGTCAATCAGAGCACTGCCTACGGACAAAGGAAATGGGGGAGTGAAGGCCCTCGGGGAGGGCTCCGGCACCATCTGTGAAGGGGGAAGCTCAGACTTGCCTCTCTTCCCTGGACCAGCTTTGTAACCCATATTCAGTTTTCCAGCCATCCTGTTCTCAGTTTCCCTTGTCGGGGACAGATGAATATGCTTCAGCCCAGCACAGCTGAATGCTTCATGGCAGATAAGGGAAGTATCTCCAGGTCTCGCTCTATAGAGAAGGGAAACAGAGCAGTGATTTATTTAATCGAGAGCACAGAGGTGACCTGCTCCACAATGAACTCCATGTTCAATGCCTTGCACATTGAACTTCATCTTTCTGTGTCTGCCTGCCACCTACAGGTAAACATCCATGCAATTCCTGACTGGGACCTGCTAATAAGGGCTCACTGAGACAACCTGGGATGGAAACAGAAAACTAGGTCCTCATCTTTGCGGAATTACAGACTCCAGAAATCTAGGCAATACTGGAACTAAGGATGTAGCTCATGGTAGAGCAGTTGCCTAGTATGTGCACAGCCGTGGATCTGATCTCCAGTACTATAAAAGGAAGAAAAGGAAGGAGGAAGAGAAAAACTGGAATGCAGGGCAGGGCAGGAGGCAAATGAAAGGGAGAGAGGACCCAGCAACACTAACAGCTGTTCAAAGCAGAGCAGAAAAGGCTGGACAAGCTGGCCTAATTCAAGCCCTGCGCAGGGAGCTCGATCTTCCCACAGGGAAAATAAGGTTTACTCACCCCCTTCTCCACCCCACACCCTCCCTTTCTCCCAAGGCACGGGATAAGGAGATCCCAATGACCTTGCTTTAAAGTCTCAGCGCTAGGGCTAGAGATGGCTCAGTGGCTAAGAGCCTGAATTATTCTTGCAGAGGACTTGAGTCCAGTGCCAGCACTGTGACTCCAGTTCCAGGGTATCTGATGCCCTCTTCTGGTTTCCACAGGCACCTGCACACTTGTGCACATACTTGTATACACACACACACACACACACACACACACACACACACACACACACACAATTAAAAATTAAATAAAAGCCTATAATCCTTGGGCTGAGAGGCAGGGATCAGGATGTATCCCAGATAGAGTGCTTGCCTAGCAAGCAAGAGGCCCAGGGTGCAATCCACAGCAGGTGGTACACAGTTGTAAGCACTGGGGAGGTGGAGGCAGGAGCATCATTCACCCTTGGCTATGTGGTGAGTTCAAGACAGACTGTGTTGCATTAGACCTTGTCAACAAGATAAAATAAAATAAAGACTAGAACATTCCATGGTTTCTAGTTACAGTCTGTATAAAGTTTTCTTAAATTATTTGTATTAAGTCCATTAAATAAATATTTACTGTGCATCCACCATGAAACAACCCCTGTGTACCTGAAGTGAAAAGTGTGAATCTTATTAAAACCAAAGGCAAGTTCACAAGTCGGCATTCCTGAATGCAGTAAGTAAACACGGGGAGTCAGTACAAGCCATGAATAAAGTAGCTATTATTTCCAAAAGCATCGATCAAAGGAAGTCACTTTTTAAGAACATTATATTATCCTTCTGGACTTTCTAGGCACAAATAATTGATCAGTAGGCCAGGAGGTGCCCCAAGCCTTTTCTATTCAGTACAAACAAGATCAATCCCAGGACAGCTACAGAAAACTGAAGAAGATTGGACTTCAGTAGACTAACCCTGGGCAAACCCCAGAAGGGTCAAGAAAGAATTGGGGGGTTAAAGAGTTGTTCAACTCTAAAGGAAACTAATGTTTCATGAAGTCACTGAAAAGAGAAAAGATTTGGACTCAGGCAGTGGATCAGAGGTGTATTTGTCCCTGAGGCTCTGGGTCCAATCCTCAGCAGAGGAACAGGTAAGAGAGAAGAGGAGGAAGGGAGGAAGAGGAAGGAAGAGGGGGAAGGGGGGTGAAATGAGATGCTAGACAGCAAGGTGCAGGGGTAGATTAGGTGTTTGATATCCTATCTCAGAGGCAAAGTCGTCTGGGATAGTCCTTCGTGTCTGCCTGGAGCCCAGCACAATGATTGACATATGTCAGAGACTGTTCAATTTGATGTAATTCAGGGTACAATGAGCAAGATTCACTTACTTTACCAGCCAAAGTCACTCACCTTTGGTCTCAGCAGGTTCCTCTCCGGCAATGCATAGGTAGATGTGATTAAGTCCACCAAAAGATCCGTATTTATAGCAGCTTCCCTGATTACAGCTCAAACTCGCGAGCAGCCCACATGATCCACAGGATGATGTTTAAGTAAGCTGTGTTTCAGTCATACAGTAGAGAACAAAGAACAAAAACAAACTACCCCACAACATGAGTTAATTGTGCAGGCAGAATGAGAAGCCAGAAATCAGTGCACACATTGCTTCATTCCATTTATATAAAGTAAAACAGGATCAAAAGAAATCTATGATATAAATGTCAAGAGAAATGAATATCACACCTGTAATCCCAGGACTGGATACATTTGAGCAGGAAAAGGACAGCCTGGGCTACACAGTGAGTTCTATGTTAGTCTAGACTATATGGAATTCTTCTCTTAAAAAAATAATAGAATAAGAACAGAAATAAAGATTGCCTTTGAGACAGTACGACTCAGTATGGAAGTGTGTATCAACTTATACATCGAATTCAGCATAATTTATGAGGTTGGAAGAAAACCATTTCTATCTGTGATGACAAACAGAGAGCAACGGACCACTCCCAGCCATGGTGTCACTAATAACCACCCTACTTCCACGCCTGAGCTCAGATTTTAACCAGCAGTCCACGTGGTCGTGTTTTGACACACGTGGCTTTCCCCCCCGTGCATACCCAGCGTGTGCACTGCACCGTGATGCTTCAGTGGACAAAATGCACATACAGTGATGGTACCAGATTACACCAGGTGGCGACACCATAGCCGTTCCAGTTTCACACGACAGAACCACCAGTCAATGCATTTCTCTGAGTGTGTCCCATCATTAAGCAGCATGTGCCTGTGCCTTCCTTCATTATTAAGAGGTGTGACAGAGGTCCACTGTCGGCCTTGTTCATTCAGCTACGCCTTGAGGAAGCCAAGAGTCCACTCCCTGGCTCCTGGAAGCTTCCCTGAAGTCCAGATTCAGGCCCCAGAAGGGAACGGCCTCCCAAGTGCGGAATGAGAAGTGACAGACTAACAGCCTAAGGGACACTTGACTGAGAAGAGCTCTTGGTAGAGGACCAGGAGGTAGCTCAGGCCACAGGGAGCCATGAGTCCAGACTAGGCCAGTTCCACCACGAACAAAACAGGTTTTTTTCCCTGGCAGGGAGTGGAGAAGGAAGAGGAGATACACTCCAGCGCAAGGAATGGCACTCAGGGGCTTGCCCAAGGTCTGCTGGTGTCCCCAGTGCAGCTGTGAGGAGCAGCCACCAGCTTCTGGAGCTTTCTCAGTGCCGGTTACAGCTCTTTCAGCTAGCCCTTCATGGTTCACAAGTTCAGGGCCTCAAAACAGCAGGGTCTGTCCAGGGCAGGAGGTCTCTGCCCAACAGGGTTTCTCTGTGTAGCCTTGGTTGTCCGGGACTCACTCTGTAGACCAAGCTGGCCTTGAACTCACAGAGATCTGCCTGCCTCTGCCTCCTGAGGGCTGGGATTACAAGCATGAGCCACCACACTCGGCTCCTGCCCAACTATTTTATTTATTTATTTTTATTTTTCTATATTTTAGGTACAATCTCTAGCCTAGGCTGTCCTCGAACTCTCCATGTAGCTGAGATTGATCTTGAACTGCTGATCTCTTGCCTCTACCTCCTGGGTGATGATGGTGCAGGCAAACACCACCACGCCATTTATACTGTGCTGATGACAGAACCCAAAATCTCATCTATGCCAGACAACATGTAGCTGAGCTACATCCCCAGCTTGTCCCTACTTTAAAAAGAAAGCTGAAGGTGTGTACTCCTAAGACACCCAGGGGCATACCAGCGGCTAATGTCGCATGGTGAGCACCACTATGATCAGCAAGTCTGTGGTGGAGAATTGGGAGAGAAAGAGAAGCAGAAAGGTTTGTGCTCTATGAAGAAAGGAGGAACTGAAAACTCGAGGGTAGTAAAGAACAGCCTGATGTGAGTACCCTGCATTGCCACCTGAGGCCATGGTGAGATCCCAGTCACTGAGGGCCATGTCTGGGTCTGTGGCCCTGAAACAGCAGGGGTCTGTCTTGATGTCCATGGCCCATGTTACCACCAAAGGCCATGTGGATGTCCCTGATCTGTCCTGCCTACTGGGGCCATCCTGATGTCCGAGGGCTGCATAGAGCTGGTCCTGCCTCCTCACCAACTACAGCACTCAAGAGAGTGGGTCCTGCACCTCCTCTGGGCAGCACAGTAGAGCTGACCCTGGTGGTGTGGGAGTAGGTAAGTCACCCCAAGAGCATGAGTGAAAGAGAGCTAGCCCTGCCCTTCACCTGAGCTGTGTGGGAGAGCTGGACCCAAGGGAAGGAGCATATTTTTATATTATATTACTATATTTCTTGAATGTATGGTTTCTGTGAAAACCACTAAGCATGTGAGTATGGAAAATAATATACTTGAGTAAAATAAATATAATAATCATCTTTCTTTAAAAAGTAAGAAAACTGAAGGCCAGAGATGCAAATAATTCATGAACATCTTAAGCATGAAAGGAAGTTGACCTGACACAAATCCACCTGACCTCAAAACCCAAAACTTCTCCAACTCAGAATTCTATACCCCACCACTCTTTCAATCAAGTGGAAGGGTAAGGTGGACAATCCTAGACACCGAAGAGAAGGCTTCTTCTGTCCCTTTCTCAAAAAGCTCTTAGTGGGTGCCTTGTTCTTTGTGATGTACTGGAAACCATGCCTGTAGGCCCTCTGTTGTTTGCTCATCTTTCATTTTTGTTGGCCAAGTATGGTGGTGCACACTTTTTATCCCAGCACTCGGGAGGCAGAAGCAGGCAGATCTCTGTGAGTTCAAGGCCAGCTGGTTTACACAGCAAGTTCCAGGACAGCCAGGACTACATACAGAGACCCTGCCTATCAAAAGAAAAATCATTTTACTGCCATTTACTAGGGCTCCAAGAGAGAAAAGACAGATTAATTCAACTAGCTATCATTATCCATAAAACCTGGACTCTTCTATACATTTTTATAAGCCATGGATGTTTTAAGTAATATCATCTCATACAAAACCCATATACATAAAATAAAGATAGGCACGGGGCAGTGGTGGTGCATGTCTTTAATACCAGCACTTGGGAAACAGAGTCAGGCATATTTCTGTGAGTTCTAGGCCAGCCTAGTCTACAAAGCAAGTTCCAGGACAGTCAGGGCTACACAGAGAAACCCTGTCTCGAAAAATCAACAAACAAACAACAACAAAAACCAGATAGGCATGGTGGCACAAAGCTGAGATCACAGTACTAGGGAGACTGAGGCAGGAGAACAAGTTCCAGGCCAGTGTAGACTACATAATGAGACCTTACTAAAATACAAACACACATGCGTGTGTGTGTGTGTGTGCGCGTGCGTGCGTGCGTGCGTGCGTGCGTGTGTGTGTGTGTGTGTGTGTGTGTGTGTGTGTGTAAGGCAGGGAGATGGCTCAGTGGATAAAAGTATCCACTACACAAGCATAAAGACCTGAGTTTAAATCCTTGCACCCACATAAAGATCCAAGTATGGAGGCATACACTTGAAATCCCCACACTGGGGGCCAGAAACAAGAGTATGCCAGGAACTCACCGCCTGCCAGTCTAGATGAAGTGATAAGCTCCAGGGTCAGTGAGAGGCCTTGGTAAAAGGGGATGAGGAGAAAAGCAGTTAAGGAAGACATCCCAACGCCTTCTGGCCTCCACAAGCACATGGACGGGCAAACATACCCACATACAAATGCACAGGCATGTATCCTACACACACACACACACACACACACACACACACACACATGTGAGCTCGGGTGCATTGCTTGCAACATGGTTTCTCTCCAATGGCCAACTGTCAAAGATCTTTTGCAGCTAATTAACAAAAAGAGAATGATCAAATTAGAGCAACACCATTTTGAACCCACCAGTTAATTAATGGATGTAGGCACAGAGTGTCAACAATTGTGACACCCTTCCTCCACACACACAGTAATAAAACATTATGTCCCTCTTGATGAAAAGGAACATCACCACTTCGAGTTGCAAAAAAATCAAAACCTGATTCTGATGAAGCCTCTAAAAATATAGGCAGAGGACATGCTGAGCTCTCCATTAGTAAAATCCAGGATCAGGGGACAGGTACCAGCTGAAAGGTCCTGGGTTCGCCAATGTACGTTACAGGTAGGGAAGCAGGTCTTTGCATTAACAGAAACATCAAACTAAAAAATATGAAAATACAGAGCCACGTTCATAGATAGCCGCATTCTTCACAAGAGCCCAGAGAGAAAGCCTAGTGCCCAGGAGCTGGTGAATGTGTACATGAGCAACTCATCCTCCAACCTCACGAAAGAGGGAAATCTGACACATGGAACAACATGGACAGACTCTCAAGGCCACTGTGCCAAATGAAATAAGTCAGTCACACAAAAGCAAATAGAGTTGCATATGGCAACTCAGATTTGCAACCCCAGCACTCGGGAGGTGGCTCTCTGTGAGTTCAGGGCCAACCCAGTCTATGTAATGAGTTTTGATCCAGCCAAGGCCACGTAGTCTCAATTAAACAACAACAAAGGCAAATAGCAAACGATTCCCATTATAACTGGTGTCTAAAGTAGTCAAGGAAGAGGGGCAGAAAGATTGTAAGAGGCCGAGAAAAGGGAAGTAGGTTGTGAGATGGTATAAAATGGCCAGGAAGCTACATAATATCACAACACAGCAGCCTAAACAAGACCCAAACAATGGCACCCATGTACAAGCTACTATGGAAGGGGGAAATCTCATGGGTCCCACCCTAGATGAAGAACTACAGGCAACCAAGGACTGCTGAGGAGAATTAGTCTCAAGGACAAGTACCCCCTCCCCCTTTTTTGTTTGTATTTCAAGACAGGGTGTCTCTGTGTAGCTCTGGCTGTCCTGGACTCACTCTGTAGACCAGGCTGGCCTTGAATTTCACAGAGATCTGCCTGCCTCTGCCTCCTGAGTGCTGGGATTAAAGGAATGCACCACCACACCCAGAAGGGATGAGCCACTTAATTAGTTACCCAATACCAAGTGGTCAGCCCTAAAATCATATGCATACAAGCAACAAAAAATGAACTCAGCAGGCTGTATTTATATAGTTATAGGTTTATATACATATATGTAATAATAATAATCATAGAAAAACAGGCCATGAATTAAGAGGGGGTGACATATAGGAGGGGCTGAAGGGGGAGGACACAGGAGTTGGAGAAAGGAAATAGAAGGGATGAAATAATGTAGTTATATTTTGCTAAAATAAAAATATTTGTTTAAAGAAATCAAGATTGACAGCATCTGAGGGCATGACATCTGAAGTCATCTTCTGGCTTCCATATATGCACACACATGTGCACATGACAAACACACATGTGCGCATGAACATACAAACACAAGAACAAGCACATACACACACAAATAAAGATGGTGCTTTTATGTTACATGAGGTTTTATTGCAATTAAAGTTTCTCTTTAAAGGTTTTAAGTAGGTAAAACCAAAGAGTGGTGTTTGAGAAGGCATCTGTGTGTGATAAAATCATACATAAATGCAGGGAAGTGATCCCCACAAAAGCCCAGATGGGAGTTGGTTGGTGGGGAGGAAGGGTTGTGCGCTAGGCAAGAGCCAGAGAAGCTTTTTGGCTGAGCTTCCTGAGCTGGGTGCAACTTTACCACAGGGGCCACTGTCCAATAACGCAAGAAACTGGGCCTGATGAGTCTTCTGCAATTTTCTTTTGTATCATCTCAAACACAAATAAAAAGAAAGGGGAAAAAAACTAAAAATAAACCACCTCATAGGCAGGTGAGGTGGTACAAGCTGATGATCCCCAGCTCTCAGGAGAATCAGGAGTTCAAGTTCCTCTTCAGCTACATAGAAGGTTTAGGGCTAGCCTGGGCTAGATGATACTCAGTCTCAACTCAAAATAGGGGTTGGGAGAGCAAGCTAGCACAATCCTCTCAACAACTACATCTTGAGAAAACAAGGATTTCATGTGGACTGTCAGAGAAAAACTAGGAGTGGGGAAACCCGGGGTTGAATCAGGTCCCCTGATTCTCCTCTCTCTCTCTCTCTCTCTCTCTCTCTCTCTCTCTCTCTCTCTCTCGCTCTCTGTTCTTACAACAGCTTCTGCTACTGCTACATCCTTTCCTTCTTGGGCCTGGACCCCAGGTCCCATGCATCCCTGTACAGCCCACTTCCACCTCTAGGGACATTCTCATAGAGCCAGCACAACTGAGCTCAGCCTGGGATCACAGAGCATGACAACCCAAAGTCCCACCCACAGGAGCACAGCAAAGAGGACTCGGACACCCTGTTGTCAGCTGTCAAATCCCATTTTCTGGTCCCCAAACTCTCTAATGTGGACTCAGCCACCATCCTTCTGCCTCCCTAATACGCTGTCACCGGGTCAGGATTACGAGAGCATTCTGCCTGTCTCTGTGAGGAATGTCTACACACAAACACACACACACACACACACACACACACACACACACACACAGAGTCCACACAAAGAGCTGCTCAGTTCTGAATGCTGACTGCACAGACGCACAAGGCTGAGCTGTGCCCTAGCCTCAGGAACATGGTCTTGGGGGGACCCTGAACCTCTGTTTTCCCAGATGTAAAGTGGGGCTCCCACAGGATCACTTTCTTAGAGGGTCCCCGACAAGCTCCCAGCTCGGAGTAAGTCATCCATGATTGTTATTTCATTCACAGAATACAAGCACTACAGCTGTACCTCAGGGAGTCCACAGCTTGCCTGGCAAATGCTAGGAGGTTCCATCTTCAGTCAAGACAGGACAGGGCATCAGATGACAAGCTCTGAGAGTGAAGGTCAAGGCCATTCCAGCCTCACACTGCAGGTGGTCCTCAAGTGAGAGACACCAAGGGACTAAATAGCAAAAAGCAGTCAGTGGTCCCTCCGGCTGCACCCCCACCCTAGCCGTACCATGTGCTATTTTGAGGGACCTCTGGAGCCATACCTCTCTACCCGATCCCTCTTCTCTTCATCTTGAACTGTTCAGAACCTCCAACCAGCTGGCCTGGACCATTGAAGCCTGACTGCCCTGGCCTCCACTGACAGCTCAGAGCCACTTTGCAGGTCCCTCTCCCGCCTCCACCCTGTCAAGACAGTGTGTACTTCCCCAAGGCCTAAAGATATTCTTAAAGATATAAGCCTCCCTCAAGTAAAGAACCTTCCTCCTCTGCTCACTGCTCCCAGGCCAGACAGTGCAGATTGTTCACAGGGCAGGTACTGTGGGGTGGCTGGACATACCAGTGAGTAAACATGGCCAGCACAAGCCAACTGCCACTCTCCCCTTCCTCCTTTCTCCTTGCTAACAAACTAATTTCGTTCAATACCTCCAGCAGAGGGCCCACATTGGCTCCAGAACCTTTCCTGGGTCAGAGTCAAGCTCTAAATGAAAGAGAGTTGACGGAATCTCTCTTTCCACCAGGAGACATGGAAGCATACAGATGTGTTTGAGAGCTCTGGAAGAAGTGTGCAGTCACCACGGAGCATCGCTGTGGCCTAATCACTGTGAACAAGGACACAGCGCCACTGAAGAGCATCTCGGTAACCCTGTCCATCAATGACTTTGTGGCTGGTGTGTCTGCAACCTTAAATTATAAGAATGAGGAGAAAGTCCCATTAGAAGCAATCTTTGTGTTTCCTATGGATGAAGACTCTGCTGTCTACATCTTTGAAGCCTTGGTAGATGGGAAGACAATTGTGGCAGAATTGCAGGAGAAGAAGGCTCATAGCAACTAGGAGGATGCCCTCTCCCAGGGCCACCAAGTTTACTCATTGGAAGAGGATGACTACTCCAGGGATGTCTTTTCTTGCAATATGGGGAACCTCCAGCCTGGGGCTAAGGTTGCAGTTGCCCTGAGGTACGTGAAGGAACTGCCTTTGGAAACAGATGGGGCTCTGCGCTTCCTGCTCCCAGAAATCTTGAATCCAAGATACCAGCTCTCTGAAGAGTCAGCGAACCGTTGCTTGAATATAAAAAGTCCCATAGTCCCTCTGGAAGACCTCCCCTACACACTCAGCGTGGTTGCCACAATCACTTCCCAGAATGGCATTGGGAGGGTCCAATCCAACTGTTCCTTGAGTCCTATTCAGTCCCTTACAGATGACAAGACTGTTCAGGTTTCTTGGCTGAAGGACACAAGTTTGACCCAGATGTGGAACTCCTGATTTACTACAGTGAAGTGCATAGACCCAGTGTAGCTGTGGAGACAGGGATGCCAGACATGAAGCCAGATAGTTTGATGGGAGCTCCTTCTGCAATGGTGAGCTTCTACCCAGATACCCCACAAGTGGAGGCCTCAAAGGCCTGTGGAGAATTTGTTTCCCTCATGGACCACTCAGGAAGTATGAAATCTCTCATGTATAATCAGAAGAATTTTCAGCTACGCATAGAGGCTGCTGAGGAAACTCTGTTGTTGTTGCTGAAGAGTTTGCCAATGGGTCGTTATTTCAACATCTATGGATTTGGATCTTTCTATGAAAAATTCTTTCCGGAGAGTACGAAGTGCACTCAGGAAATAATGGAAGAGGCGGTGCAAAGAGTAAAGGGTTTAGAAGCTGATCTAGGAGGCACTGAAATCCTGACACCAGTCTGCAACATTTACAAAGCATCCTCTATTCCTGGCCATCCCTTACAGCTCTTTGTCTTTACAGATGGAGAAGTTAGTGGCACATTCAGTGTCATCAAAGAAGTTAAGTTAAACAGCAGGAAACAGATGTTTCTCATTTGGTATTGGAAAAAAAGGGGAGGCCTCCACCAGTTTAATCAATGGCATTGTCCAGGTATGAGGGTCACAGGCTGCAGCTGCAGACCAAGGGGCTTTGGTCTCTAAAGTTTGCTCTACAATGTTCAGTGGATGACATCTCTCTGAGCTGGGATTTGCCCCCTGGTCTGTCTGCTAGTATGCTTTCTCCAGAGCAGACTGTCATCTTTAGGGGTCTGAGGGGTTAATCGTCTATGCCCAGCTGACTGGGACTATGACCCAAGTGGAGAGCTCAGGAGCAGTGTGCCTGAAGTTCACTCTCCAGAGCAAGAGTCTTGAAAACAGGGTGACATTTTCCCTACAACCCGAGGCAAATGGCAGGTTCACCATTCATCGGTTGGCTGCAACGTCCTTCACTCATAACAAGGACTTGGGGTCCCCGAAGACCTTGAAAAAAGAAAAAGAGGATGCGGTGAACATCAGCATTCAGTCTGGAGTCCTCAGCTCATTCACGGCTTTCATGGCCATAAACAAGGATCTCAACCAGCAGTGCAGGGACCTCTGGTTCACAGAGTGATTCCAAGGCCAGTGACATTAGCATCTTTGCCAACCCAGGCTATTCAAATTCGGTCTTAGGATGGTCATTATGTGCATTATTTTTTAAAGATAGTGTGCCTGTGGCACATCGACTAAATGATACTGAAGTTTGTAAGCTGCAATCTTCAAATCTTGGCAGAAAAATGTACTGCCCATCAGAAAGATGAAAAAGACAATTTTGCAAAATGACCACAAAGCTTTTGGAGAGAATGCTGTTGTGCAGCTGATTTCCCTCCAAAAGGCAAATGGCTCCTGGAAACTGGATGGAGATCTGAACAAGATTTTGGGCACAAATTTGGAAGATGTCAAGGGTACAAACCCTGTCAAGCATGGGGATCCCTCAGTCTGGGCCACAGTGCTGGCTGTGCTCTGGCTGCATGCCAACGGCAAGGACTTGAAGTGCAAGTGGGAACTTCTGGAAATGAAGGCCGTGGCCTGGCTTCATGACCACGCAGGCTCCTCCACCCCCATGCTTGTGCAAGCTGCCAATGGTCTCCTCAAATTATCTGTGGATCCTGCTGCCTTTGACTTCTGAGGATGCCCCCCACAAAGCAAGAGTGATCCTGGCTACCACTGAGTCCCTCACTTCTCCCTGACTGAGATAGCTTTTGGGTTCTATCTTTACTTTTTTCTTTCTTGTCATAACAATAAAGGACATCCCCACAACCTTGCTTATCTATTCCAGGTCTCTTTGGGCCTGATCTTCTCTCCCTATCATTTCTTCTGTGAGAAGTTATCATGGCCTCCCAGCATGTTTTCTTCACTGCAACTTTTATTTTATTCATATGCAGAATGGTACTTGAAGTTTTCCAGAGCAATTACAATAAAATAAGGGCATGTAATCTCAAAAAAAAAAAAAAAAAAGGAGTTGTGTGCTGGGGCGTGGTGGTGCACTCCTTTAATCTTTGTACTCAGGAAGCAGAGGCAGGCTGATCTCTGAGTTTAAGGCTAGCCTGATCTACAGAGAGAGTTCCAGGGCAGCCAGGACTATACAGAGAAACTTTGTCTCAAAAAAAAGAGAGAGAGAGTTGGGAAATATTAAGTGCCAAATAACTTTCTGTACTTTGTCTTTGCTAAGCTCCCTTCTAGGTCAAAGATCCCCAAACATAGAGACCAGGTACCAGCTTGACCCCTGGTGGCCAGACTGTATCATCACTTCCTGGTGACCGCATCTGGAGGGGCCATTTACAAAACTCTGTGGAGCCAGGATGTGGAATATTCCATCCCCACCAGGGCTCTCTGTGGTTCTCTTGCATATTGTTTCCTCAGGGAAGAGGAGCCAATGAGGGTCCTTTACCTGGAGGGGCAATCTTCCACTGTTGAAAGATCTCATTCTCAGCTCTGCTCAGGCCAGCTGTAGTCCTGTTACCTTCTGACACTGCTATGGAAACGGTAAGCAGAGCCCCACTGTTGCTAAGCAGTCTGCCCTCGGCTTGGAGGCAGTAGAATCTAATATGCAGCCTCAACAGAAATGTGTCTGAACCCGATAGACACCTCTCCCATCAGGACAAGAACCACAAGACAGCAGAGGGGAGCCCCTCTGAATCCACCCTTTGATTTCTGCAGTTAGAACAGTGAGGCTCCAAGCACATACTACATCCTGTGAAACAG
Organism: Lophiomys imhausi; assembly: GCA_907164525.1. Lineage (NCBI taxonomy): Eukaryota > Metazoa > Chordata > Mammalia > Rodentia > Muridae > Lophiomys > Lophiomys imhausi. The sequence continues at coordinate 9,314,602 of CAJQZJ010009141.1, forward strand.
AAATCTGATTTCCCAGACCAACTGCTATCACCACTGAGTCTTCAGCAGGTGGTTCCATGGCACCCTCAGGCTGCATCTAGGATAGGGGCATGTGGTCAAAGCAGTAAATGGACGTAACGCTGACTTGTTCCTGAATGTGGGTGAGTCTGGAATGAGATCCCTGGTCAGAAACATGTTGCGTGGAACAGCACGCTGGTGACTGAGGCACACTCTGTGAAAACGCAGATGGGCTGGCAGAAGTTTGTCAGAAGGGATGGCAAATAAATGCCTCACCAGCTAGGGCAAATCATGCTCCCTCTGTGATGGAAGGGGTCCAGTGTGACCACCCTGCCAGCAGATGGCTAGCTGGCTTGGTCCCACTCTGCAGAACGATGAGCTTCTAAACCACCTGCGAGACATTTTCCTCCTTCCCCGATGCAAGCAGCACTTTTTCCGAGAGCCTCCTCTGGGCCCAGCAGCAATAGATAAGTCTTCAACCTAAAACTGGCACACCAGGAGCGAGGTGCTCAGGCTCAGGGGTTTGTGTCTACACACTGAGATGGCTGTAACTGCTGCCACCTCTCAAGAGACAACACCGCGAAAGAGAGCTGGGCACAGGGGCTGGGCTACCAGCCTCCACTGTGAGGCCAACCACCAGCACTCCTGGGACAGGAAAGAACACAAGGGTAGCAGAGGCCAGCAACCACCTCACAAGTAGGATGGACGGCCCAGTTCCCCTTCTGTGTGGGTAACAAGAAAAGCTTTCTTAAATTTTCAGCTAATAGCTGAGTCTCCTTCATAACATCACGGGTCTTTGGCTCTAAACAATTTAAGAAAATGTTCCTCACAAGAAACACCTTTCACTTGCTAAGTTCCAAAAAGTTATTTGTTATAGTCCTAGAAGGCTCAGCAGGTTAAGGCAAGTGCTTCCAAGCCTGACAACCTACGTTCAATCCCTCGTGTCCACATGGTGGAAGGAGAAAACTGACTCCACCAAGCCCTCTTGACATCCACTTACATGTGAAGGTGTGTGTGCATGAGCTCTCTGTCGCGCGCGCACACACACATAAATGTAAATAAATGTAATCTGAAATGTTCTAGTTACTATGTATATTGCATGTATACAGGACAGCGGGTTTCACTGTGACATTTACACAATTGCTTGTGCTCACCCTCCCTCGCTGCCCTCCCCATTGGTGACCTCAGCTGGTTCCTTTGCTCCCCTAAAATCACTCCCCTACTGTCTTCTACCATTACATCTTAATGTGTAAGCTTTAAATTTGAACATTTAATTTTTTGCCTTTTAATAAAATGTATTCTGCATGGATATTGGCCTGTAGGACAGTAGGAAACCGTGTTTTATTTCTAGACAAAGGACTTTTTATCAGTCTGTGTGTGTGTCTGTGTGTGTATGAGTGTGTCTGTGTGTGTGTGTGTGCATCTGTGTGCGTCTGTGTGTGAGTGTGTGTGTCTGTGTGTGTCTGTGCCTCTGTGTGTGTGTGTCTGTGTGTGTGTGTGTGAGTGTGTGTGAGAATCATAACACCCATGAGGAGGTCAGAGAACAACTTGAGAGTCTTAGTTTACTCCTTCTGCCATACGGGCCCTGGTGTGACAACTCATCTGCTCTAAGTTTTTAATTGTTTGGAATCTTTCCAACTCACTTCACTTCTGTCTAAAATAAACCAAAAACAGGAAGATGTAAAGGACGTCTCCATCAGTTAGGCAGACTGCCTAATGCGAAGTGTGCAAGGTCACTTCCGCCATCTAGTGCCCAAAATGGTGATTACAGACACATGGGACAACTTCATCCCTGGAGGCAGTTTGTAGTTTGTTGAGTGAACACTGCAAATTAAGTGTGGGTTTTCTGAACTGAGATACAATGCCTTTGCAAATGTATGCTAGATCTTGAAGACTTCGTGTCCTAGCACTCGGGAGGCAGAGGAAGGCTGATCTCCGTGAGTTCAAGGCCAGCCTGGTCTACAAATGGAGTTCTAGAACAGCTCGGACTGCTACATAGAGAAACACTGACTCAGGGGAAAAAAAAAATCTAACAATTGTTTCTACCGACTTTAGACAATTTGAGGTGGAGGAAGTAGCAGGGGCCATAAGACCATTGAGCCTGGTTGAGAAGTTCTTCTACTCACAGAGTAGCACCCTCCCCTGTGACGTGTGATATAAAATGCCTGAGGCACAGTGGGTGCTCCTCCTCTCAGAATTCAGGGCTAGTATGGTCTCCTATATCTATTTACTTCTCTTTTCTTCATTTAACCCTAAGGCCCAACTTATCAGAATCCCTCATAGTGGGAGACCAGCTCAATTCAGGCCTCCTGCTCATGCCCCCTTTATGCCAACTGTGAGAGCTGCACATGGCACCAGCTCACAGCTGGACCTCTCTGGCTGCCCCCCCCCTCCCATCACCCTCCCAATAGTTGCTCCTCTTCCTCCCAGTGAACCTTCTCCCCTTCAGACAGCCTTTAATCAGCTCTGCCACAAAACCATGCACACACTGCTACCCCTACAGCCACATGTAGAGGATAACATCATCTTTGGAAGCCAGAGGAGGGCTTCAGGTCACCTGGAACTGGACTTGTAGTTGTGAGCTGCCATGTGGGTGCTGGGAACTGAACCACCACCATGCCCGGCCATCAGTTGTTAACATCCTAGAGTGCACATGTCCAACAAGAATGAAAAGAGCTTTGCTTCATACAATGTATGATTTGACATTAATATGAATGCAGAGTTTATGCTGGTCCTAAAGAACTCATAAATTTAAACATAACATATAAGCCGTGTTTTCCACCATACGCTGTATGAAGCAAACCTCTTTTCTAGGATGTTAACAATTGATGACCAGGCGTGGTGGCAGCATGAGCCTTTAATCCCAGCACTCAGGAGGCAGAGGTACGTGGATCCCTGTGGGTTCGAGGCCAGCCTGGTCTACATAGTGAGTTCCAGGACAGCTAGGACTACAACAGAGAAACCTTGTGGGGGAGGGCAGCTGAGTGAGATCCCTAACCTCTTACTTCCAGATGCTTCTGAGGTTGAGGACTATGAGCATGTAGAACAGAACATGGTCAGCACAGAATTCCTACACAGCTTGGGTTTTTTTTGTTTGTTTTGTTTTGTCTTTTGAGACAGGGTTTCTCTGTGTAACAAACAGCCCTGGCTGTCCTAGACTCACTTTGTAGACCAGGCTGGCCTCAAACTCACAGAGATCCGCCTGCCTCTGGCTCCCGAGTGCTGGGATTAAAGGCCTGAGCCACCATGCCGGATCACACACTGGCTTTTACATAGTGCAGCGGATCTGAACTCAGTTTCTCACGCTGGCAGAGCAAGCTCACTTATCCACTGAGCCCTCTCCTCAGCTTCCATCTGCTCTTCTAATGCTTTCGTTTAAGGTACTTACATGTGACTTGTTTTCTAACATTGGATGTAATGCTTGTAATATATAAAGTCCCCTGCCATGGATGTTTCATGAACAAGAGGCTGTATACAACAGTAGTCCCTTAAGAGTATCATAGCCTGGTGTGGTGGCTCACGCCTTTAATCCCAGCACTTGGGAGCCAGAGGCAGGTGGATCTCTGTGAGTTTGAGGCCAGCCTGGTCTACAAAGTGAGTCCAGGACAGCCAGAGATACACACACACACACACACACAAACAAAAAACAAAACCAAAAAAAAACCCTGCTCGAAAAAAAAAAAGTATCATAGAGCTGAAACTGCCAGGACCCTGTAACTGTCATCCAGAGTGATATGTTACTCATGTATTTCTGATGGTGCTGGTGGAAAACCTACTTTGCCACCAGCCATATAAAAGTGTAACTCATACAATTATGAACAGTACACACTGGGCCATGATTATAAACAGCCATCATACTGGTTCCTGTTAAACATGCTATCCTTTTTATTATTATTATTTAAAGGAGAACTCCTCTACTTAAAAAAACTAAAATAAGCCGGGCGGTGGTGGCGCACGCCTTTAATCCCAGCACTTGGGAGGTAGAGGCAGGCGGATCTTTGTGAGTTCGAGGCCAGCCTGGTCTACAAAGCGAGTCCAGGACAGCCAGAGATATTCAGAGAAACCCTGTCTCGAAAAACCAAAAAAAAAAAACTAAAATAAAACAAAAGCCTTTCTGTAAAGCAGCCTGGCGCTATGCCAGGAGCATCGTCACATCCTGTTCACTGTGTCTCCTGAGGTCACATGTGTAAGTACACTCTGTGATGTCACGTGACAGCAAAACTGAGTAATGATGCGCTTCTTGGGAATGATGCCCTTTTTTGTTTTGGTTTTGGTTTGTTTGGTTGGTTTTGGTTTTTCGATACAGGGTTTCTGGGTAGCCCTGGCTGTTCTGGAACTTACTCTGTAAATCAAGCTAGCTTCTGTAAATGTTTTTATTTCCTCAGGTGAGGGGATGAGATGAAAACCATACACAGGCTTTATGAACACATGCACACACGTGCGCGCGCGCACACACACACACACACACACACACACACACACACACACACACACAC
>CAJQZJ010009141.1:9319591-9336423 GCA_907164525.1 Lophiomys imhausi
CTCTCTCTCTCTCTCTCTCTCTCTCTCTCTCTCTCTCTCTCTCTCTCAAGTAGCTTCTCTTTCCTGTCTGTTCTAGTGAGAGTTGGGCATATCCTATCTCTGACTCATTCTGTCAAATCTTTTCTTCACTCTAATTCGTCACTTTGTCTGCCCCTCAACTAGCTGTCATTGTTTGGGATTAAAGGTGTGTACAAAATTGCAGCCAGAGGGATTAAAGGTGTGCCATGTGTAGATTTCAACCAGAGGGACTAAAGACATGTCTGTATTTCAGCCAGATCACACAGACCTAGGTCTTTGGATGTGATCCCTTGCCAGAGTATCCCTGTTCCTGGATTAAAATTACTCTATAGGCCTGGAACTCAAAGATCACCCTGCCTCTGCCTCCCAAGTGCTGGGATTAAAGGTGGCACCACCACTGCCTGACTCTCAGAATGTATTCTTGACAATAAACAATCACACCTCTTTCACATTACACTTTTTTTTTGTTTTTTTGGTTTGGGTTTTGGTTTTTTGAGACAGGGTTTCTCTGTGTAACTGAGCCCTGACTGTCCTGGACTCACTTTGTAGACCAGGCTGACCTCAAACTCACAAAGATAAACCTGCCTCTGCCTCCCAAGTGCTGGGATTAAAGGCGTGCGCCACCATGCCCAGAAGTATTCCACTTTTATTTCAGTCTATTCTGTCCCCTTGGAGCCACCACAGTAAGTGTTGATCATAAACATGGTGACTGCAGCTGCCTCAGGCACCAACTTACGTGTGCAACTGCCATGGCTGCTATGTGTCCAGAGAGCCAGCTGTGTCCATGTGGTCAGCTCACGTCTTGCTACTCAGTCTGAACTAGCTGCAGCCCTCCGGCCCATGATGGCTTCCTTTTTCTTTTGCACAAAGATTTGGTTTGACTGCACTAATCATTCTTTAATACCAACCCACAAAGAGTAAGGACAACCTATTTCTACAATTATAGAAGAGAACTGGGTGTACTTTGTAAATCAGGATCTGTTGAGCACGTAGCCCAAAAGCCAGTGTTTCACACACTATGGAATAACTTAGAGAGAGGCAGTCACTCAGACAACCTGCTCTCCTCAAAGGATGAGCCACCTACACCAGGCCTCACAGTTTTGTTGTTTTTTGGTTTGGTTTGGTTTTTGAAACAAGATCTCTTTCTTTCTCTATCCCTGGCTGTCCTGGAACTCACTATGTAGACCAGGCTGGCCTCAAACTCACCTGCCTCTGCTTTCTAATGCTAGGATTACAATTGTATGCTACAATTATTTAAAAAAAAAAAAAAAAAAAAAGGACCAGTCTCAGCCTTGTTTTGTTTTGAAAAGATCTTGCTTATGTAGTCCAGGCTGGCTTCAACTCACAACCTCTTGCCTCTGTCTCTCAAGTCCTAGGATTAGAGGTGTGTACTACCTCATCTAGCCAAATCTCATCACCCAAAGCCCCACTCCTCATGACTTACCCACATACCCTCCTCCCATTAGAAAACAAACCAAAGAAGAGCTTTCGTAGAAGTATCACGTTCCTTAGGGCAAGAAGCCACCTCTGTTCAAAGCAACGTGAACCAAGAGACCAGTCAGAACCCACAGATATGAAACAATAAATTTAATTTCAGAATATTACATGAATATAAAAGACAATATATATGATTGTTTCTTTACAATTACATATATATATATATATCCAAAATAATAAAAAATAACAAGTAGGTGCAACCTTCTCTTAAGAACCCTTTGGGGGTGGAGTGAGTGAGTGCACAGAGTGTGCATAGGCAGGCTTTGCTGAAAGGCCTTGGGTGAGAGAACGCCTTCCCTATAGCCCTGGTCCAAGCATGTCAGGGCATGCATGCTCAACGGCTCTTCAGCGTGGGCTGTGCCTCACGCACTCCAGTTTCCATGGTGACACAAGCACTCAGGCTATTTACCCTCCATCTCCTCACTAGCCCACCACCACACTGCTCTTGGCATTAGCTGTCTAGGAAAGCCAGCTTTTGACAGGGAGTCTCCCATCAGGCTAATAGGCATGGGGGTCACTCAAAAGCTTCATCTTAGGAAGCTAAATTTTCTCCAAGTTCTAGGACAGTCCTATTGGTTTAGATCTTGATCCTAACTTCAGTCTGAAGACTTTAGGTTGTAGGAGAGCAGGGATGACGCTGCCTCCAGGGGAAAAGGGTGTCATAGAGAAAAGACCTTGGCACAGGACTTAAATGACAGTCCTAGGAGGCCCTATATGAAGCAAACAGGCAGGCAGTCTAGAAACAGCTGTTCTCAAAGATGGCCTCCTGCCTATGCATGGTCACATGGCCAGTCACAGTGACTGTCCGGTCCCCTAGAAGGCAGTATTTTAAACCATACACAGACACAGGTTCCTGCAAGGGAAGCCGGACAGAAACACTACTCAGGAGGAAAGAAGGGCTCTACCCTGAGTTGAGCTGACTTCCATACAGGCCAACAAAATAGCTGCCTCCAGAGCCCAGATTGCCACCAGTCAGCATCCTGTACTGCCTCATCTCCCATGGGTGCTTCTTCAGCAATTCTGACTTGAGAAGCGCCTTCTGTGGAAGGTCCTACAGTACATTCTGTGTGGAGGGCTGACTGTGCATTCCCTCAGGACTCATCAGCTGTGCCTCCAAAGTGTTCTGTCACTCACATACAACCTACATTGTCTCCCAATTGTTGTTCCCTACACAGTGTGTTGGGGAATAGAGGGGAGGAAAGAAGGGGTGGCTCAGCCCTGATCACTGATCCCACTGAGAAAATCCAGTTCTGTGAAAGGCTAGAAAAAGGGCCACAGTGTCCACTCACTTACCTAGTGCAGATCCAAATCAGATACGATCTGTCTCGTCATACTTGTGTCCCTCTGGCAAAAAAACACTACCCTATGTTAACACAACATGGAAGCCTAAGGCAATTAACCCCAGAAAGAAAGGAAAGGCACTTCCGAAGAGATTAATCCAACATGAAAAATAAACATAACAAACATCCTTTAAGACATATGTTGGCCGGGCAGTGGGCACACGCCTTTTAATCCCAGTACTAGGGAGGCAGAGGCAGGTGGATCTCTGAGTATGAGGCCAGCCTGATCTACAGATCACGTTCCACAATGGCCAGGACTACACAGAGAAACCTTGTCTCAACCCTCCACCCCCCAAAAAAGATAAAGGTTAAAAACATTAGCTAAATACTGGCTCAAAAGCAACAACTGTACACCCTCTCAGAAGGGCAATAGCAACCTTCTGGGACAACGATGGAGGTTTTGTCTGAGTTTCCCAGAAGGTTCCACAGGGTTAGAACAGCACATATACAGAACACAGAAGGTTATGCTGTTCCTCAAGTTTATTCTGCGCTGGATCACAGCTTCTATGAGAAAAAAAAATGACCTAAAATACCCTTGAAGCAAGAGAATGGTTATCCAATAAATAAATAAAATATACATTCCCAGATACACATGGTACCTGCCCAAGAGGTCAGCTACAGGAAAGCATGTGCACACTGTACACCCCCTCCTACCACCTCACCCAGACCGCCCACCCGGGCTATATTCACCCACACTCGTCTCCTCAGTCCTGCGCTCGCGCGCTCTCTCTCTCTCTCTCTCTCTCTCTCTCTCTCTGGCTGCATCAAGGCACTGCTCAGCTCTCTGCACAGCACTGTGTGTCACAGCATAGTAGGACACACAGCCAGCTCCATGCTGAGGAGAACTTCTCTAACACAAAAGGGATTTCTATTTGACCTCACTATCTACCTGGCACAAGAAATGAAAGAAAGGAAGGAAGGAAGGAGCTTTTCTTAGTAATAATAACAGAAAAAGTCAAATGGAAACCTAGACAAATGAATTTGCTAATCAAGATCTTTAAGGATGACCTAAAACTGCTTTAGAGAAAGGAACTTAAAATCCATTGTAGATTCTCACACCTCCACTGTTCCCTAACTATCCAGCTAGAAGGCCAAATACCTCATTTTCCTTCACCACAGCTGTTAGAGCAACAAAATAAACAGTATGGTATGGAAGAGTGGGCTGACAGACAGACAGACACAAAGTCAGTCAGCCTTCATCTCAATAATAACATAGCATTTTCAACTGCTTGTCATTAGGTTGGCAAACCGTATTTTGCTGGGTACCTGGTTCCCCACAGTGGGGTGAGAATAGCTACACAGTTCAACAGAGCCAGGCCCCTACCTCAACATCCTCAAGTGCCACATGCTGCTCACTTGGCAGTGGCTCTGCTGTACTCTGTCACTTCCTGTGCCCATCCTGACAAGGGGAGGGACGGTAGGCAACTGTTCTAGAACAAGGAACTGCCTGCAGGAACTGTTCTATTAAATTGCACGGGCCCTGCAGAGACTGCCATGCATGCATGCATTTCCTGGCTCCATGCTGCTCTCAGGAGACAGCTGAGTAGTGTATCTGATCCCGAGGAATGTGTCACAGCCCCTCCTGGGCCTACTGCAGAGTTTCCACCACATGCAGACTGCAGCAAGCTCTATGTAGCAGACCGTGACATTTCTCAAGTCCCAGTAACTGGCACAGAGTGTCCCAGTGGCAGCAGCAATGCTTTGGGTCAGAGGATACTAATGAAGGAAGCAAGCTAATGAGCACACAGCCTGCCTCACATCACTAGGGGGAGACAGTGAGGCATGGGTACAACTTAATAACTGAGATCTGTTCAAATATGCTGAACTGAATTCTTTCTCATTGCAAGGTCAAATCCTGCATGTTAGTCACAGAAATAATAAAGAATGTCTACGAAAGCTGTAAATTCTGTGACCACAAATAAGACAAAGAGATTTCTCAAGCTCAAAATGAAAAGGAGTCAAAGACATTTAACTCAGAAAGCATAATTTAGATTATGCATCTAAATAATGGCTTTAAAACACTATAAACAAGCAGTTACTCAGTACTAACAACACAGAGGACAGCCCCAAATACCAGTTAAAAACAATAACCCATTGAGACTGACATTACTTTTAAAAAATATTACTAGCAATTAGCCACAGAACTTCCTGTTTGGAAGAACCAGAACTGAGCTGAGCACACTGACCAAGCACAGCTGGCCCGCTTACCCACTGCACTGTGTAAGCTGGCAGGCTTCTAGCAGCTTCCTGACATTAAAAACAAACACAGAGAGCATCACACTCTCTCAGGGGCACAGACTCAGAAACATCCAATGAGAGGGTTAGCGGTATCAGTCAGGTCAGGGGTTGAGTTGACTTTCACAATTCAAAACGCAGCAAGCAAGCCACAGGTCCAAACTTCACTGAGAACAGAAATAACTCCAGTCCCACTAAAGAGAAACTTCACTGTGGATGACAGGAAGAGCAGATCCTTCAGAAGAATCCTAGGTTAAAAGAGAAACCAGACAGTTAGACATGCTAAAACATTCATTTTTTTAAAATACCCTACACCTAAAAGCTACAGAATCTACTACACTTAGTATTTTCTCCAAATGTAGGATTAAATACTTTGAGAATGTGACCCTCTATCAAGTAAGCATCATCTAGTCTTCCTAATGTAATCCTAGTCTGTTCGCTCTTCTTGGTAACAGCCACAGTCATCACTCAGCGGGGCATGTGCGGTGGGTGGGGCTGTGACCCGGTCCTTCTGTAAGTTATCTCATCTGTCCTCACAGCTCACAGGACTGGGATCTGAACCCACACCAGCTCACCTGCCCCAGGATAGAAAGCTGCTGCACACTGAAATGTAGATCTGACCTAAGTGGATATGGCGCTCATGCCGTTACCAGCACTGCCCTGCTCATCAGAGAACCTATACCAAAACCAGTAACAGCCAGCCACTGACACTACTAAGACAAAGAGAAATGCAAAAGGGCTGCAGCTGGGTGTGCAAGTGCACGTGTTGGCAGAGCGAGGGATGGAGCCCAGGGCCCCGCATGTGCCAGGCAAGCACTGTAACCCTGATATGCTAATCCTTCACCAGGATGTACTGCGTGCCTCCTGGAGCCACATGCAGGGACACGGCAGCAGTGATGAAGTCAATGTCCACTTCAGTAGTGCCGACAAGAGCACAACAGAAAGTTCTTCTGTCTGGCTGAGTTAGCAGTCAAGGCTTCAGAGAGCAAAAGTTCAGCTGGACTTTAAAGAATTAGAAAATAATGCCCTTGATGAGTGGGTGATTTCCCTGTATCCTCAAGGGACACTGGTCACATCAGTTGTCACAACTGAGGGAAGGATGCTGGGTCTGAGCTGTCAGCTATCACACAATGCACAGGGCAGCTCCACGCAAAGAATTATGACCCAAAGTGTCCGCAGTGGCCAGGCTAAGAAGCCCTGATGCTCCTGATGGTGATAGAGACACTGCACTATCGGCTTCTGAGGTGCTCTCAACATCAGTGTCGGGAACAGCCAGGACTGCACCCACTGCTCTGTCAGAGGGACATGGCTGCCAGGCTCCTGAGCTGCAGGCTGAGGATGCCATTTACGAGTGACCTGTGGAAGTGGACCAAGGTGCTAAGGGGGTAAAATGCAAGAGAGAAGTGTGGAAAATTTACACTCACTTAGCAAAAAACAAGCCAAATGTGCTGGAATACAATCCTATATAATGCCTAAAACCCCAGCTACTCAGGAGGCAGAAGAAGATCACAAGCTTAAGGCCACCCTGAAAACCTAAGAGAAATCATGTCTCCAAAAAAAAAAAAAAAAAAGCCGGGCGGTGGTGGCGCACGCCTTTAATCCCAGCACTTGGGAGGCAGAGGCAGGCGGATCTTTGCGAGTTCGAGGCCAGCCTGGTCTACAAAGCGAGTCCAGAACAGCCAGAGATACACAGAAAAACCCTGTCTCGAAAAACCAAAAAAAAAAAGAAAAAGAAAAAAGATTTTCAAGAAAGGCGAAAGGCGGGGGCTGCCCAAGAATATAGCTCAATAGTCGACCATCTGTGAAGCTCTGATTCAACCTCCATCACTATAAAAACTAAAAATAAAACAGAAGTGAAGGACTGCCAGACAACCACAACCCATAGTAATATGGGGAAAGGTTACAGAGGAAAAAGGCAGGAGTGGTGTGTCGTCAGGTAAGGCAGAATAGGGGTTCTGACGTGAGGATACCACTCCTCATCCACCAAAAGGTCCTACGTTATCTGCAGGCCTCTACTCTCCTGAAGAACTCACTTCTTTCTTTCCAAAACAGAGTTGTGAAAATGGAAAGACATGGCTTTCTGCTTATCTTTAAAACATGAAAGTAACAAAAAGTGTAATTGATACAAAACAACATATTCTTTTAAAAAAACTCTTAATTTTAATTTTTTAAATTAAAAAATTTTTATTTGGGGCTGGAGAGATGGCTCAGCGGTTAAGAGCACTGGCTGCTCTTCCAGAGGTCATGAGTTCAATTCCCAGCAACCACATGGTGGCTCACAACCATCCATAATGAAATCTGGTGCCCTCTTCTGGCCTGCAGATATATCTGTAGACAGAACACTGTATACATAATAAATAAATCTTAAAAAAAAAAAAAGATGTGGTTTGTCCTAGACAGCCATAATTAATAAAAAAAAAAAAAATTTTATTTAAAATTTTTAAAAATTTAAAGAATTCTTTTTAAAGAATTTTTTGTTTTGTTTCTTTTTTTGCTTGTTTTGTTTTTTGGAGGGTTTTGGGGTTTTTTTTGTTTTTTGTTTTTGAGACAGGGTTTCTCTGAGTAGCAGCCCTGTCTGTCCTAGAACTCACTCAGTAGACCAGCTGGCCTTGAACTCACAGAGATCTGCTTGCCTTTGCCTCCCGAGTGCTGGGATGAAAGGCATGCGCCACCATGCCCGACTTAAAAAGAAAATTTTTAAATGTTTTAAAAAAATATTTTAAATGTTTAAAAAAATATTTAAAAAGAAATATTTGGATTATGGATAACTCAAATATTAAGCTTGTTTTATTACCACAATTCTGTATAAAAGAAAGGGGAAAGAGAAGTGGGCTTAGTTATTCATCAAAGTAAAAGAAGACCATACTAAAGCCTAATTTTCTAGAAAAGAATAAAGATTCATCACAATGACTTTGTTGTGACAGGGATGGGACCAAGGCCTCCCAGTGTGCTTGACCACTGAGGCACACTGCCACACACCTGTGCTCTTTCCACTGCTGACATGTCGAGCAGCAACTGAACTTCCAGAAACCCTCCTGCTGTCCCTCCCCAGTGCTGGGATTTCTGTTGTGCAGGACCATGCCTGCCCACAACAGCTTTTTACAAAAGAGCTCGGCGCAGTCTGTCATCCTGGTATTAAACAATCCTCTCTGAACTAAATAGCTTCAAAATCATGGTGACAAGATTTCCAAGGTCCTTCTGCAACTACGTCTAAAGTCTGCACAGAAAAGGAGCATGAGTGTACATGACGTTCATGAGGAATGGTTGTTCTCAGCCTCACAAAGTCATTTCCTCTTGTGTCATCTCGTTTAACGAGTGTTCTTAAGACAGTTAATGCGTGGGTCCTGTCTATCCAAGGCAGGCAGGCATCAGCGGGTCTGATTTTGAAACTCTGTCCTTCAGTACCTTAGTACAATAGCATCCAAACTCCTGGCAACAATTGTACCACCTTGGACATTCCACAAAAGAAACCAGTGCTGACTTAGAAGACACAGAAAGGAACCACATTCAGTAAGAACAGAGGAAGACTATGATGAGTACCTTTCTTCCTCTCTCTCTTCCCCTCAGACCATTTCAGTCTTGTTGGTGTCATTGTGACAGTTGGAGAGTCACAGAAGAACTGCAATGAGAAAATTGTACAGTGGCTTAAATGATCAAATGCCCGCGCCTCCTCCCAGAGACATAGTTAAACCTCTCTGATCTTAGGTGGCCATTGCTGGCTTACTGAAGTAGCCTAGGATGCCCTGAAGGACTGCCCACAGGTAATGCAGAGCCAAGGAGGCCTGGCTTGAATGCCATCCTGCTCTCTGACCCTTCAGCACTTGTTTACAGAGCTATTGTGCTGTATTTGTCATATGTACTTGTAACTAGCTGTGCTGGTTAGTTTTTGTCAACTTGACACAAGTTGGAGTCATCTGGGGAGAGGGACCCTCAGTTGGAATAGTGCCTCCATCATGCTAGCCTGTAGGTAAGCACATGGGGCATTTTCTTGATTAACAACTGATGAAGGCCGGGCGGTGGTGGCGCACGCCTTTAATCCCAGCACTTGGGAGGCAGAGGCAGGTGGATCTTTGCGAGTTCGAGGCCAGCCTGGTCTACAAAGCGAGTCCAGGACAGAGAAACCCTGTCTCGAAAAACCAAAAAAAAAAAAAAAAAAACAACTGATGAAGGAGGGCACAGGCACTCTAATGACACAACCCTAGACAGATAGTCTTGGGTTCTGGAAAAACAAACAAAGTCAGTGAGTCATGGGGAGCAAGCTGGTAAGTGGTTCCTGCCTTGAGTTCCTCCATGATGGACTGTAAGCTGTAAGCCAAGCAAATCCTTGCCTCCCTGAGTTTTGGCCAGCGTGATCACAGCAACAGAAAGCAAACTAATGCACATGCTTCATCTTTCTTAAGATAAACTCAAACTATGTCGACGGATGTGATGAAAACCTACAGACAAGGCCATGAACACTGTTGACTGACCCAGAGTCACAGTGGAACAAGCGCCAGTCTTTCAGCCCCCTTCCCAGGGAGGACAGGGAAGAGTGGGCTCTTACCAAGCTCATGTTTTCTTTGCTGGTTCTCTTCAGTTCCCCCATGGCCACAGACTCTGGAGTAGGGGGAGTGTTTTTCTTTTCTGAAGTCATCTGATTACCCATCACTTTGCGCTGATTTAAGGACAGAAAATACTGTGTTCATGAGCATTTACTATTTTGTAGTTGTCTGGCCTTCAAAACTACAACTTCCTCAGGTTAAAAAAACAAACCCAGCACCATCCTGATAACTTCTGCACAGACCCAGGCCATGTCAGACAAGGGAGGATGTTGTGGGTTTTCTTAAATGTTAATTACTAGCCTCCCAAAATATAGTCACACCCCAAACAAGCACATTTTCTCCTACACCTGTCTTTGTTGTGTAAACCTTGCTCTACCTAATTTAAAGCTGACTGCTTAATAAAAATGCTGAAGCCTGTGACTGAGCAGAAGAGAGGTAGACAGAGCTTAGCTTCTTGGGTTTGTGGGTAGGAGAGGAGGATCACAGGAGAGAGAAAGAGGGAGAAAGAAGGAGCAGACACCATGGGTTATAAGATGGAGGATGAGAAGCACACGTGGCTGAGAGGAGGTTGCTCAGAGGATTGGCATACTGTGAAAAGAAGCAGCCCAACTGGAACATGGGCAAGTATTTATGGGGCTTTGGCTGGCAAGTAGAAAGCAAGCTTAGAGGGTTTTAAGATCTTCCCAGCCCAAAGCTTAAGGCTATATTAAAACCCAATGTGTGTTCATTTATAAATTGTGGGCTAAGGAATAACACTACCACCCTAGTAATCATATGCTCCAGGCCTTCTCAGGAGGGTCACATGACCACCAACACACAGAGCAGGAATACAAGTTTCTCTGAACGGGCCAGAACCTTATGTGAGCTATTGCAGCAGTGGTACAAAGTCTACCTTAGAGAAGCCCACTTGTCCTGCAAAATAAATCTGAATTCCAAAACAAGAATGTTGTCAAAAACGCAATTCTGAAGAAAAAATATTAAGCTAAACTAGAAAACTAAAGCATTAAACTCTACATTATAACTGTCAACAGCAGGGTCAGAAGATCCCAATGTAATCAGTTATTTACATGAGCTACTCTAGAGGAAAATCATCTTCCAAAACAAAGGCTGAGACAGGAACACTGTCAGACTCACCTCTGTAAAACTGGGAGAAAAGCAAATTTCTAAAAGTTCTTTTTAAGATTTTGTTTTATTTGTGTGTGTGTGTGCACACGCGTGCACGCTCACGCATGCACAAGTGAGTACAGGCACCTGCAGAGGGGAGCAGCATCAGATTCCCTGAAGCTGGAATTATAGCCTGTTGTAAGATGCCCAATATGGGAGCTGGAAACTCTGATCCTTTGGAAGAGCAGCAAGTGCTCTTAACTACTCAAAAGTTTTAATTTTTAAAAGACTTAGAAATCAAATAGATATTTTTAAAAGAAGAAACCAAATAGCTAAAACACACACACACAGTGTTAGAAAAATAAGGCCTGTATACCCTCGCTTCAGAAGGCCTTCAACTGAGGATGCTGACCTGGGAAGGCCAGGGTCCAGGGGACTAGTTATATAGCTTCAGTGAATTCTCAAAAGGGCACTGTGAGTTGGAGCTGGCATGTGCAGGGCTTGGGTTCGATCTCCAGGACCACTAAGAAATAAAAATGGCACCTAACCACTTCACTGTAGAGAAACTCCTGAGCAAAAACTGAACTTCACAGTTCAAGTCTCCTCATTTATAATGAAAACACCTTGCTCCTCTGTTTTACAACATTTGCTATTATGACACTTGTGTTTAAGGCTGTTGCTCTGAGCTAGGGATGTAACTCAATAGCAGAGTGCTCACTCACATGTATGAGGCCCTGGGTTCAGCTGACAGTGACACCAAAATATAAAAAGGAAAATGAAAAAAATAACATTCTAAAATGTTTTATCCTCATAACTTCTGAAGTTCTAAGTGCTCCTTTAATAAAGTGGTGAACAGTAGCCAAAGAGATAGCCACACCTAAATTCCGAGCCATAGCTGCCAGTACACCTCAAGCCACATCAGAAAACCACATCCATTCAACTTTAATTAAAGAAACACAGACACTGTCTCAGGAAAAAAAAGAACTTAACTGTAATCATGTTTACCACCTTATCCACTGCAGTGTATATCTCCGCAGCTTTACTGAAGTCAGTGTCATAAGAGGCAGCTAGCTCACCCAGCTCATGTTGTTCCTGCTAAACAGAGGTGACTCCTCATTCCCTCCATACTTCTGGCCACTGGTAATCACTAATGAACTTCCTGTCTCTATAATTTTGACCACTTTATACCTCAAATAAGCAGAACTGTATAATATTTGGCCTTATGTGACTGACTTATTTAATTTGGCATGACATCCTTAGAACCCACTACCGTGAGGAGTACATTAGACTTTCCTTCCTTTCTGAGGATGACTAACCCTCCACTCTCTCTACACTTTGTGTAAGCAATCCTTCGACTTTTAGGCTGCTGTAAATCATGCCTCCATGAACAGTGCTACACAGATAGCTCGTTGTGAAGGAACTCTGGCCAGCTCAAGCATGGTGGGCACGGCTCTGGCAGGCCTCGCCCTTCTGCTTTCTGAACACCATTAGACTACATTCTTCAAGCTAGTCATCAAGGTCTGTTCCTTTATTTGGTCACTTCTTCCTCCCGAGGGTAACTACCAAGGTCCAGCTATCAACCCCCCTCTCACTCACCTAATTAACATGCCTAATTAAAATTAAACATCTCATCCTAACACAGGGTTTTCCATTTTACCTTTATAAACTGCCATGTTCCTATGTGCAATGTCTGTCTCCTCTCTATCCAGAGGTAGACCTTTGTCCTAAACCGCAACAGGGAGCCCACATCTGACATTGCCTAGACAGCCAAGAACTAGGGCGGGACAGCCCAGAGTCCCAGGACAGAACCCTAAACAAAGAAAAAGGCAATGAAATGATTCCTAATGATATTCCACTCTACTCGTAGATTGGTGCCTAGCCCAGTCGTCATCAGAGAGGCGTCTTCCAGCAACTGACTAGAGCAAATGCAGAGCCCAACAACAGACAAACAACAGACAGAGTCAGAAAACCCCACAGAGGAGAAGGACGGGTTGCAGGAGCCAGAGGGGAGAGCAGCACAGGAGTGCAACCCACAGAATCAACTGAGCAGGGATCATCAGGGCCCACAGGGGCTGAAGTGACAGTCAGGGAACATATATGGGTCTGGGCTAAGTCCTCTGCATATACTTTATGGCTGTGTGGTTTGGTGTCCTTGTGAGACTCCTAACAGTGGGAGGAGGGTGTCTCTGACTCTTCTGCCTGTACTTGGGACCCTTTTGTCTCCTACTAGGTTGCCTCATCCAACCTTGATATGAGGGCTTGTGCCTAGTCTATGCCATGTTCAATGGATATCCCTGGGGTACCTACGCTTTTCTGAAGGGAAATAGAGGAATGGATCTGGGGAAGAGAGGAGCTGGGAGGTGGGAGAGAGGGACTTGGAGGAGTAGAGGGAGGGGAAACTGAGGTAGAGATGTAATGTATGAGAGAAAAAATTTTTAAAGAAAGAAAGAAAAAAAATTGAACCCTATGACCTGCTCCAAGTTTCACTAATTGTACTAATGTTCAGCAGTCTGCACACATAGTAACAGCAGCAACACAGAAATATACTTTCTATTTGTTCCAAATACAAGATTTCTGATAATTTTGATTCACAGAAAGAGACTGAAACAACAGTGAAAATATTAAGTTCACCAAAAATAAAACATATCAAAATTCACTGGGGCATCAGAAAATTCATTTGCCCAGCACGTCCCCTAGTCCTCAGCTGGCTCACTGCTCCACAGAAAGTGTGTAGAATGAACCAGGAAGCAAGAAAGACTCTTGTTCTTACACTGTGGAAAGGAAGGTCAGAGCTGCAAAGCTCTACAGAGCTCCTTCGATTTGTAACAGCCAAATGGCTTAGAAAATTAGGCCTGTCCTGAACTCTTTCTCCTCACCAATTAACCATTTCGAGGACTCCAAGGAATGGAATTAAGCTGTTTATGCACAAGAAAATAATATGCAAATTTCCTGAGAATCGATGCAGACAGCAGTAGCACAGCAGGCTCACCTTAATAAGCCCACTGAAGGAGCGTGAGCGTGCTCTCTTCTGGACCCTGGGAGTAGAAGGTTCTCGCCCTGGTGTTTGTGTCATAGACTGCTTATGGAACTATAAGAAAACACAGAGTACATTTTATTAATATTGTCTAGGGCAAGCAATAGCTGATGTAAATACCCAGAAAGTCACAGACTTTCTGTAGACATATGGAGTAGGTTGACAGGCAATCACAAAAGCAGAAGTGACATTCAAAAACAAAAACAAAAAACAAAATGTACTTGATTACTCAGAGAAGTCCTGAAACTTCTGAATAAGATCCTCTGAATAAGGAATTGCTATCCCTGCTTTACAGAAAGGAAATCAACATTCAGAGTGCTTATGAACTTGTCTAAGATCTTCTGGTAAACTGGAATGATTTCTGCATCAGGTACCTTGAAAATAGAAAGTTACTAGCACAACCCATGATAGTACTCAGTTTAACAAACTATATGCCAGGATTTATTTTTAAGACAGAGTCTCATGTAGCAAAGGCTGGCCTCAACTTTGTATGTGCCCAAGGATGACCTTTAACTCCTAATCTTCCTGCCTCTATCTTCCAAGTCATGACATTATAAACCTAGATAGCCATTCCCAATTTATGAGGGGTCAGGGCTGGTGGTGTAGGACAAGCACTCCACCAACTGAGCTACATTCCTCAGCTCCTGAGCCAGAATGCTCCTAAGGAATTAAAGCTCTGTGACTAAGCTCACAGTTGTCAGCAGCACTGCTGTGAGGGAGAGACTGAGTGCTGACTTGTAATGCCGTCAGTTCTTTGTGTAGAGGCATCTCCAGAAAACAAAAAAGGAGAGAGAGAGGACACAAGGCACTATATAGTCTTTAGCCAGAACTCTCATGTGTTACTTGTTCTCTCTCTCTCTCTCTCTCTCTCTCTGTGTGTGTCTGGTTTTGTGACAGGGTCTCACCATGTACCTCTGGCTGTCCTGGAATCCTCTATGTATACGAGGCTAATTGAACTCAAAGAGTCTGTATCTCCCTACTTCTGGGATTACAGATGTATGACACCACACTTGAGTTCTGTGGCCCTAGACCATGTCTATGGCCATGACAAAATACTTGTAAAGGACTTTGTCATCTGTTGAGAACAGCGCAGTTCCCAACACTGTACGACACTTTTATCTTGCCCTATGCCAGAGATGCCCCCTAAAGATAAAGGCAATCTCTCCCAAAGCAGGCACTAACTGAACAAGAAATGAAAAAGGGTGACTGCTGCTGTTGGATCTATGATGTCCTCCAAAGCGAGGGCAGGGTGTGCCAGGTCGGGGTTCTATCCTTTGGCACAACTGGGAAATGGTAGGGCCTACCGGAGGTCTTGGTTCACGGGGGCATGCCCTCACAGGGCACTAATGGCACCTGGCCATGAGGTACACTGCTTTGCCCTGCTGTGCTGATGCCATTACGTCAGGCCTCCCACAGCCCTGATACCAATAGGTCACTCAGTCATGGACAGAAACTCCCACAATTCCTTCCTTTCACATGTTTGTACAGAGTTTGTACAGAAAGGGAAACTGAATAATGCCTGTGCATCACCGCTTTGCTGGTGCAACTAAAACTCAAGAGGGACTGAGACAAGTTTCCTGAGAAACTCCCAGCTAGTAAGGATTCACACAAACCATGCCTTTTTTTTTTTTTTTTTTTTTTTTGGCTTTTCGAGACAAGGTTTCTCTGTGTATCCTTGGCTGTCCTAGAACTCACTCCGTTGACCAGGCTGGCCTCAGACTCAAAGATCTGCCTGCCCCTGCCTCCCAAGTGCTGGAATTAAAGGCATGTGCCACCACTGCCCAGCTTCAAATTATGGTTTGAGTCCTCAAAATGACAAATGAAAGACCTAATCTTATTTCCAAAATCCCAAAATAAGCAAACTCAGTCACCAGAATTCCTGTTTAATACACTAGGAGTCGGCTTTAGGGTGTCTCCTAACTGCAAACAATCCCATTAGGGAAAGCTGCTGTCTCTTCTGCTCTGCCAGCCACTCTGCCCATCCCCCCACCTAACATAGGTGTGATGAATGTGTTACTATCACTTTTTCAGAAATCTGAAAATTGAATTTCAGAAATTATATCCCTAGAAAATATACAGCTTTTAAATTCTGGAACAATACATTGGATTTGCTGGTTCTCTCCAAGAAAACTTGGTACATGACCAAAATTATAGTTATTTTAAGCACAGTTAACTACAGAAAGCCAAGCACTTCTACAACTCTCTCCAGAAGGACAGAAAACATTGCAATTCTACAGACAAGACTGATTTTTTGCTGAGCCAAAGCTTGATCCAAGTTAAGAGTGAAACTTAAATGTGATTGTTAATGGTGTGCTTTGGTGCTCCTAGAGACCACCCTACCTCCCTACATTCAGGCACCTGTCTGATAAGTTGTTTCTTCTTCGCTGAGTCTGGCATGTTATGAACATGTTGGAAGAGTTCTTTCAACGCCTCTTCTGTGTGTTGCTGCGTCTGCTCCTGTTGAGAGCAAGAATCTACCCTGTTCCGTTTCTGAGATCTTGCCAGCTGGAAGGACATGGCATGACATGGGGTTGTCAGATCAAGATCATCCTAAAGAAAAATGTATTAAAAAGTAAATGAATATATCCTACTGACTTTGTTTTGGAAACATGACACACTACTATATCCAAGAACAAGAAAAATCCTAACACAATTACCAGATAAAGGAAAATCTATTAAAAAACGGTTAAATGATCTACCCAGAAAATCAACATGCATTCAGAATATTGCCGAGCCAGGTGGTGGTGATGAGGCCTTTAATCCCAGCACTTGGGAAGCAGAGGCAGATGGATCTCTCTGAATTTGAGGTAAGCCTGCTCTACAGAGCTAATGACAGGACAGCCAGAGCTACATAGTGAGACCCTGTCTCAAAATAATAAAGAATATTGGCATAGAGAATTATAGCTGTTTGAGTTCGATTTTCAAAAGACTTTTCAATCTTAGGTAATCCTTGTTGCTATCCAATAAGGTAAGCTCTACAGTATTAGTACCAGCAAACAGAACAATAACAACAAAAAACTGTAGAGAGCTGCGACGTGCCGCGCCTTAAAGATGGCGCTGGTC
>CAJQZJ010009141.1:9336433-9357211 GCA_907164525.1 Lophiomys imhausi
AGACTGTTTTCAAGGGACCTGAATAAACTGCTTGAGAAGAGCTTTTGCGAGTTGCGTCGTTCTTGCCGGTCGAGAGGGACGCGACAAAAAACAAACATAAACAAAAGCCTGAGGTGAAATTTAACTTCATCCAGATACTGATGTGATAAACCTACCCTAGAGCCCATGGCTGCTAAGCCTTGGTTGAAACTCTTTTCCATACAAACTACAAGGCAGTATGAAGGGAATAAAAGCAACAGCTCTCCAAGAAAAACCACACACAGTTAAACTAGTTTTAAAATGTTTCTTAGTCACATCTAATACTTGTTGAATGAGAGAAAGAAACAAACAGGAGTAGAAAACACAACATAAGATGGGAGTCTCCAAGTCTCTAACTCAGGCTAACAAGTCAGCCTGGTGGGCCTTACATGACTTCTCACTGCTACATTACTCTTATGTAATTTTTCTATTAAGAAGCATCATGTATTTCTCAATCTAAGCTCATTTGCTCTCAAATGGTGCTAGTTAACTTTCATTGTCAGCTTCACACAACCAACAGTCACCTGGGAACAGGGAACCTCCATTAAGGAATTGCCTTGATCAGACTGGTCTGTGCCATATCTGTTAAGATTGTCCTGACTGTTAACTGGTGTGGGAGGGTCTAGCCCACTGTGGTTGGCACCATTTCTAGGCAGGTGAGCCTAGACTATATAAACAAGCTAGCTAACCATGAGTCAGTGAGCAAGTCAGGAAGCAGCTTCACCTGTGGTTTCCACTTCAGGGTCCTGTTTGAGGTCCTGCCCTCCTGACTTCCCTCAGTGATGAACTGTGACCTGGAAGTGTAAGATGACCTTTTCTACCCTAAGCTGCTTTTGGTCAGAGTGCTTATCACAGAAACAGAGAGCATACTAGAATACAAATCTTTTTTTAATTCTTATTGAGAGAGAGCGCACATGTGTGTGTGGAGGTGCCCATGAAGATCAGAAGAGTGTGTCAGGCTCCCTAGAGCTGGAGTTACAGATGGTTGCAAGCCCACATCATGGAAGCTAGGGACCAAACTACAGTCCTCTACAAGAACAGCAGGTGCTCTTAGCAATCGAGCCACCTCTCCAGCCCATGGGCTTAAATCTTTTAACTATATGACAGTTTGACCACACCAACGAGCTTGAATAAGAAAGAATTAATTATGTAGTACTGGATATGGGAGGAATATCTGGTGTCTGTTGGCACCTGCACTCACATACACATGCCCATACACACACACACACATATATACACATTAGTAAAAATGTACAGGGCAGGAACTTAATCAGGACCCTGAAGTGGAAACCATGGGTGAAGCTGCTTCCTGGCTTGCTCACTGGCTCGTGGTTAGCTAGCTTTTTTATAAAGTATAGGAGGAGGGTTTTGAGACATGGTTTCTCTGTGTAGCACTGGCTGCCCTAGACCTCACTCTGTAGACCAGGCTGGCCTCAAACTCACAGAGATCCAGCCACCTGCCCTTGCCTCCTGAGTGCTGGATTAAAGGCATATACCACCACCTCCTGGCTTAAAGATTAAATTGAATAGCTGGGCATGGTGTTACACGCCTTTAATCTCAGCACGTGGGAGGCAGAGGCAGGCAGATCTCTGAGAGCTCAAGTCAGTCTATTCTATATAGCCAGTTCCAAGATGGCCAGGGCTACATAGAGAGATCCTGTCTCAAACCAAGTCCCACTACCACTACCATCAACACACACACTAAATTGAAACTGCGGCTGGAGAGATGGCTAGGCAGTTAGCCACTGGCACTGGCTCCTCTTCCCAGGGACCCAGATTTGGTTCCCAGCTCACAGCTACTTGTAACTCCAGTTCCAGAGGATCCAACATCACCCTCTGGTTTCCATAGGCTATTGAACACAAATGATAAACTTACATACACTCAGTCACACACACATATACATAAAATAAGTATTTTAATTAAATTTAAAAAATTTTTAAATGAATTACATGATACTGAGATTCTGTTACTATAATATACTTGGTATTACAGGTTGCTTAGACTATAGGCTATAAAAATACTTTTCGGTTTTATGGAAAACTTTAACATATGATCTATGTCATGGCACGTATGTAGAGGATATCATCCACCAGTGAGGACCTCTAAAAGCAAGTGACCATATTGTGCATGAGGCATTTTTATTTCAACAGCTTTCTTCTTAGGCTTTGTGCCTGCTAAAACATGGATTAGATGAATCTGGGCTGTATCATTAAAGCACTGGCTTACGGATGGTGTTTCACTTTGTTTTAAAACTCCACTAATTTATAACTTAATTCTTCCCTTGTTTGAAGATCAGTGTCCTGTTCTTACCTTTGACACTTGAGTTCTGGAGCCCAAATAGTACAATCTGGCACATTCCCGAATATAAGCAGGAGCCTGACAGGACACAAAAGGAAACCAGAGTTCAGTGGTTAACAGGACCTAAAATTCTTTCAGGCCACAGAAAGAGAGTCATAGCATTTTTTTTTTTCTTGTTTTGGTTTGTCAAGACAGGGTTTCTCTGTGTAACAGCCTTGGTTGTCCTAGTCTCACTTTGTAGACCAGGCTGGCTTAGAACACACAGAGATTCACCTGCCTCTGCCTCCCGAGTGCTGGGATTAAAGATGTGTACCATCACCCCTGACCAAGTTTATTTTTTAAAAAGGAGAGGAGGTGGGGCTGGAGAGATGGCTCAGAGTTAAAAGTGCTGGCTGCTCTTCCAGAGGTCCTGAGTTCACTTCCCAACAACCACATGGTGACTCATAACCATCTATAATGAGATCTGGTGCCCTCTTCTGGTCTGCAGGCAGAACACTGTATATGTAATAAATAAATAAATCTTTTTTTTTTCTAGAGATTTTATTTATTTGTTATGTATACAGTGCTCTGTCTGCATGTATACCTGCAGGCCAGAAGAGGGCCCCAGATTTCATCATGGATTGTTGTAAGCCACCATGTGGTTGCTGGGAATTGAACTCAGGACCTCTGGAAGAGCAACTAGTGCTCTTAACCTCTGAGCCATGTCTCCAGCCCCAGTAAATAAATCTTAAAAAAAGAAAGAAAGAAGGAAAGAAAGAAAGAGAAGAGAAGAGGAACTGGTAACTCATGTCTTTAATCCTAGCACTCAGGAGGCAGAACCAGGTAGATCTCTCTGAATTCAAGGCCAGCCTGGTGTACAGAGTGAGTTCCAGGACAGCCAGAGCTACACAGAGAAACCCTGTCTCAAAAGGGGGGGGAGGGAGGAAAGAAAGGAACCAGAAGTAGGTGGTGTTCTTGGACATTCTCATCCTCTCCAGATGACAGAAGATCCCTATGGTAGAGGAGCACTAATGGCCAACATGTGGCGGCAGGGGTCATTCCTAAACATTTAGAAGCCATGGTGGGCAACAGTGTGCACTCTGAAAAGGGTCCTTTCAAGAGGGAAGTTTGCATCTGGGATCCTCGAAACTGCAGCAGGGAGCCTTTAGGAAACTTAAGACATTGCACCCCAGCTGCTCAGCAGGAGACCAAGGTATGCAATTTCACTTTCAAAGATTAGTATATGTGGCTTTTGTGTAACAGACAGAAATCTAAAGAAGACCTACAAATTTCTTGAAAAATTTATCCCCAGAAATACTGCCTGCTTGGGCTGAAAAGACCAATTGTGAAAAGAAAGGGGACTATGAAACCCACAAAACTTGGGAAGGCAGGGCTGGAAAGATAGCTCAGGGGTTAAGAGCACTGGCTGTTTTCCCAAAGGACTAAGTTTCAAAGGACCCAGCACCTACATGGCAGTTTGAAACTGTCTGTAATGGCCTGGCAGTGGTGGCACATGCCTTTAATCCCAGCACTTGAGAGACAGAGGCAGGCGGATCTCTGTGAGTTCCAGGCCAGCTAGAGTGAGTTCTAGGAAAGAAAGAAAGAAATAAAGGAGGGAGGGAGGGAGGGAGGGAGGGAGGGAGGGAGGGAAGGAAGGAAGGAAGGAAAGAAGGAAGGAAGGAAGGAAGGAAGGAAGGAAAGGAAGGAAGGAAGGAAGGAAACCTTGGGTAGATACACAAGATAAAACTGGGCAACCACCAGAAAAGCCAAATGACTGAGGGTGAAGCCAGTTAGCCAGAGACAGACTTGGCCCCTATTTCTAGCGCTCCCCACCATCCATTCTGCTTTACAATCCCAAACAGCGCCTCTCCTCTAGGATCCCACACTATGCTATCTTCCTTTTCCTATGGAAGCCAAATGCCATCCCCTACCTACCTTAAAAAGTTTCTGGGAGTGTTTGATCATAAAAGCCATCCCAGTGTTTAACTTTGTGATGTTCTCCTGAAGGTCATTTGCAGTGACCTAGTCAGTGGAAAGAGATCAGACAAAGGCATTAAGAACTAGGAAGTGCCTGCCAGTGTGTGGTCATTGGAAGGCTTTGAGCTGGCAGGTTTTAGCTTGACATAACCCAGACATGTGTCCCAAAGTAACCAGGAAACCCTTGAGCTTCTTCATTTTCTACTTCTGCTCAGACATCTAAGCAGAAAACCTAGCCTAGGATTCAAAACACAGACAGCAGAAAGGCTAGAGTCTGTACCAACCATCAAGGACACTGAACCGTCTATTAATGCTACTGGAGCAGACATCTTTCTACCATGCGGTCAAACAGCCAATGATCCCTTCTCTTGTTTCACTTACCTCTTAAGTATTTCAGCATCTCTACTAAGCTAAGCCTTCATCCTTGTTATTTTATTGTTTGCTCTTCCAAAGGCCCCACACATGCCTCTTCTTTTTTCTCTCTCTCAGAGAGGGTTTCTCTGTGTAACAGCCCTGGCTGTCCTGGAACGCCCTCTGTAAACCAGGCTGGCCTCAAACTCAAGAGATCCACCTGCCTCTGCCCCCTGAATGCTGGGATTAAAGGTATGCGCCACCATGCCCAGCTACGCCTCTTCTTGTAACTACACTTTGTTCCTTTTCCACAGCACTGGTCAGTTGGTTGGTTTGGAGAGGTCAAGACCTGACCATAAGCTTCATGGACAGCCTCTAAAACTTGGTTAGCTAACTGAAAAGTCTTCAGCATGAGCTTGAGCTCCTGGACATGGGTCAGTGGAGCCTCTCTTAACTCCAAGCAGTTAGTTACATATGACCTCTCTCCTTAGCCTCCTTTTCTCATTTCTTATACCCTGAAGAATCTCTCACTAGTCACTGTAACAATCAATTTCTATTGTTTTTCTAATAACTTGTGAGGTGACTGGCCACAGCTACTACATGCCCAGTCTACACAGAATGTGTAAACAATCAGGTAACAGATCTGGGCTGTAGTTCCCAACCCAGAAAAGCTGCTCATAACCTCATCTCATATCAAAGCCTATGTTGTGAAGGGGCAGGAACCCAAGCTTTGTGTGCGCAGGTCAAATATTTGTTTAACAGACTTTTTTTAATCATAAGCCACTAATGAGGCCACGGCCCCAGCACGTTTATGAAAGAAAACTGAATATATGGGAGTGAAACTGTTAGGATAAATTAGCCTACTCTGTTGGCTTGGAATATAATCCCGCATAATCACACTACTCTATTCTAAACCTTTAGAAATTAATTTGCATTAATCCTTCAATCATTAGAAGTCAATTTGATTTACCAAGGAACATTTCTATTAGGATGAGATTGACATTGTCTAGCCAAAACAAAAATCCTAGCTTCTTCAGCAGCTACAGTGACAATGTCCAGAAAGTGTCTGTGCAGGATTACTCTGGACTGACTTATCAGTGAGGTTACAGGAACCAGGCCCCTCAGCTTTGATGACTCCTAAGCTCCTACCATCATAAACATGAAGGCTGGACCTTGGACCCTTGATAACCTCACCAATGTACCCCAAAGGAGGAGCCCAGCCTGAGAAAGTCAAGCCGTAAAGATCTCCCCTTGATACTAACATTTTTGGGCCACAGGACATGGGGTGCAAACATAAGGGCAAGGTTATGAGCGGACATCTTATTCTTGTCTTGCTTCTTCGCTGTTTGATACAGGAGATCAAGCAGTAACTTCAGCAAGTTACGATTGGCTGGAGGGAGGATGAGGAAGAGCAGCTGCAAGGCCTCAATTTGCCGTTCCTTGTCTGGAATGTTGGTCTTATTTCCTTTATCATCAAACTGCATCAAATCTTGAAAACAAAACAAATAAAAAATTATTGGAATGGAAGGCATAAAGCAGTAAAAAAGGTTAATGTTGTTATTGACTGTCATTTTCCCCTCAGTCCCACCAAAGGAAGAGAAGGAATAAAGAGTCAAGCATAAAGGACGTTCAAAACTGCTGATGCCCTAGGAAGGCCCTAGATTCAAATACCGACACCATAAAGTAATAAATAATAAAGTAAAACAGGCAATGGGCTCTGCAAGGCTCTCCTGTGTGGCTGTGAGCATGTTAGCAGGTACAGCTTGAGCCACGGCCAAACAACAAATAACGCCAATCTAAGCCGGCCACTGACGACAACAAATAACGCCAATCTAAGCCGGCCACTGACAACAACAAATAACGCCAATCTAAGCCGGCCACTGACAACAAAGCAAGTTTAGGATGGGAGGCAGCTTTAAGTGAGTGAGGGGAGGTGGTGAGCACTGTGAGCCAGAGAGGAGCCTGAGTCATGCAGAAGCACCTCATCTCAAAAACAGGACAATTCAAAAACTTAGCCGTGCGTGTAATCCCAGCGCTCAGCAGGCAGAGGCAGGTGGACGTCTGCAAATTCAAGGTCAGCCTGGTCTGCAGAGTCCAGGACAGCCAGGGCTACACAGAGAAACCCTGTCTCAAAAAAAAAAAAAAAAAACTCAGCTGAAGGGTTGGAGAGATGGCTCAGAGGTTAAGTGCACTTATCTCACAGAGTAGGGGGGGGAGAAAGAGAGGGATGAAAGGAAGGGGAGAGGGAAGCAGAGAAGGCGAAGGGCAGAGGGAAAGGGAGTGGGGAGAGAGAGAAGAGACGACATGAGTGGAAAACTAATCATGGATTTTAGCACTCTTTGCCCTTAGAGCCTATCGTGCAACTTAAGAATAAATTCCCTATCACACAGACACAAAGAATGAGGAAACTATGAGCTAAGAATAGAACATTTTCTAAGATACAATAAGTGAAGAAGCAAACCCAGAACCATGTGTTTAATATTCTGGCTTCCATAAACAGAGGAGAAGAGAATACATGTACGCAGTGCACAGAACACCTCTGGAAGACGACAGCAGACATCACAGCACTGGTTGCCTCTGGGAAGAAGTGGTGCTAGGGAACAGGTGGGAGAGGAGCTTCTCCATCTCCACCATGTGGACACACTGCCTACTCAACACACAAATGATAATGCTCTTAAAAGAAGTGACTTGCAAAGGCAGAGATGACCTCAACTAGAGCACAGAAACACCTAGCAAAAACTCCAAATCAAGGCAAAAGCATAGAGCCAGCAACCATCTGAGCGGCATAAACCCAGTGGCGCCATCCTACCCCAAGGAAAGGCACGGCCTTACCCAGCAACTGAGATGTACCAAGCACATGCTGGGCTACATCTGAGATACAAAATTTAACAAGTTTATTAATCAAAAACATTTTAGGGGACAGAGAGATGACTCAGAGGTTAAGAGCACTGTTGCTCTTGCAGACTACCTGAGTTCAGATGGATTCCCAGCACCCACAAGGCATAACAACCAGCTCTAGGGGATCCAACCCACTCTTCTGGCCTCCAAGGACACTGTATGCATGTGGTAACAAACATACATACAGGCAAAACACCTATACATACAAAATAAAAATAAATAAATCTGTTAAAAATATTTATTTTTTAAAAGAAAAACATTTAAGGTCAGTAAGATGGCTCAGAAGGTAAAGGTGCTTGCCATTAACCCTGATGATCTGAGATCTCAGGACCCCACATGGTAGAGGAAGAGAACTGACCCCCACAAATTGTCTTAGCACGCCATAGGCATGCTATGTCATGTGTACATGAACACAAAAAATAAATGTAACTTTTTTTGGGGGGGCGTTGGGAGGATTTTCAAGACAAGGTTTCTCTGTGTAACAGCCCTGGCTGTCCTGGACTCACTTTGTAGACCAGGCTGGCCTTGAACCGCTAGCTCTTCCTCCTGAGTGCTGGGATTAAAGGCATGTGCCACCACACCCAGCCTAATAAATGTAATTTTTCTTTTTTTTTTTTTTGTTTTTTGTTTTTTCGAGACAGGGTTTCTCTGTGTAGCTCTGGCTGTCCTGGACTCGCTTTGTAGACCAGGTTGGCCTCGAACTCACAGAGATCCGCCTGCCTCTGCCTCCCGAGTGCTGGGATTAAAGGCGTGCGCCACCACCACCCGGCAAATGTAATTTTTCAAATGTTTAAAAAGGAGAAGGATGAAGAAGAAGAAGATAACTGAGCAGATCAAACTTAACTACCAAGAAGTGTAAGCATGCAGAGGAGCCCGGTAGGATCATGGAGTCTGAGCCAATTTCAGAGCATTGCAGAAAGTAACAAGCAGCAGGAGATCACAAAGGACTTAATTGGAAAAAAAATTTTCATCTCTCTCTTACTTTTTATACTCACCAGCAATTTTGAGGTGAACATGGAAATGTTTATGGGTCAACAGGGGCTCTGGTAGCTCTCCTAGAAACATCTTCAGCAGGGTGGCAACATCATTTGAGTGAAACTCTCCTGAGTCCAAGTCAATATCAGTTCCATTATTGAGAGCATCCCTCAAAAGCTGCTGTCGGACACTGTTGCCTGGCACTCTGAACAAGCCCTCTACTCGCAAGTCTGCTCAGCATAGACCAACCAAAAGAAACGAGAGAACCCCGATTAGTTGCAGCATAAACAGACTTCCCCTTTAAAGGCCTTTCACAGCACCTTCTTTTTTTTTGGATTTTCAAGGGTTTCTCTGTTTCTCTGTGTAACAGTACCAGTCGTTCTAGACTCACTGTGTATACCAGGCTAGCCTCGAACTCACAGAGATCCACCTGCCTCTGCCCCCGAGTGATGGGATTAAAGGTGTGTGCCACCACATCCAGCTCACAGCACCTTTCTAAAGGAGGTTTTGCCAATGTTTCTAAGGAAGTTTGAAACTTCCTTAGAACTTTCTGGGCCCCTGAGCACCTAAAGATGATTCAGACTGAAAGGTCCTGCAAAGGGTCATTCATCCTCTTGAGGTACCACTGGATACTGAATTTAACCCAATCAATGGCCAAGGGAAAAAAAAAAGAAAAGCTTGACAAGTAAGGTGAAAGAAAACTCAAATCTCTAGACCCTTATCTGTGCTCCCCACAGCCTCTCAAGGGCAGAGTTCATTTGTGGAGGCTTGTGACTCCTGTCAACTGTTTTCTTCAGCCAAGAGTAAACCCAGAGTCACTGCATTGTGTGTGACTCAGAATTCTAATACATCACCCTGCAGCTGAGAGACTCCCAAAAGCTTAGGGTCATTACAAATAAGCTGTTCCAGGGGCTGGAGAGATGGCTCAGTGGTTAAGAGCACTAGCTACTCTTCCAGAGATCATGAGTTCAATTCCCAGAAACCACATGGTGTCTCACAACGATCCATGATGAAATCTGGGGCCCTCTTCTGGCCTGCAGATATACCTGCAGACAGAACATATACATAATAAATAAATAAATCTTTAAAACAAAAACAAATAAGCTGTTCCCACCCAACTAGGTCCTAAGCTCATGTATGGAGATTTTAAAAAGAAAGGTAGACAGACACAGTTTTGGTTTGATCTGGAAGAAACTTGTCCATGTTTCCATCTCTGTGTATCCCAATTCTGGGCTCTGAGTTCCATGCCCAAGAGGCCAGGCTGGTGATAAAAAGGAATGAATGGGACCCACAACAATCTGGACAACACACCCCTGTGCTCCAGCAGGTCACATCCACCCAGCAGCTGGACTGAAGGAAGCCAGGTATTCTCATCATTCAAACAAGCTGGAAACCATCTTAAAACCCTGCTGGCTGGTTATAGTTTTAATCACATCTTTTTGCAACAATAAAAACAAAAACAAACAAAAAACCCCACAAATTCAGATGTTTCAATCCCCCCTTTCTTCTAATAATTTACTTTTTTTTGTTTTATGTACATTGGTATTTTGCCTGTACCCACGTCTGTGACACTGTCAGATCTTGGAGTTACAGACAGCGGTGAGCTGCCGTGTGGGTGCTGGGAATTGAACCCAGGTCCTCTGGAAGAGCAGTCAGTGCTCTTAACTGCTGAGCCATCTCTCCAGCCCCTGCCTCAAACCCTTTTTTTTTTTTTTTTTTTTTTTTTTTGGTTTTTTCGAGACAGGGTTTCTCTGAATATCTCTGGCTGTCCTGGACTCGCTTTGTAGACCAGGCTGGCCTCGAACTCACAAAGATCCGCCTGCCTCTGCCTCCCAAGTGCTGGGATTAAAGGCGTGCGCCACCACCACCCGGCTGCCTCAAACCCTTTTAAGATGCGGGCCTGCAACCTCTGTTGTAGCTCCTCCTTCATCCAATAAGTCATAAAGACATGTGTGGGTTCATATTTAAATGTATCAGGTCACACAGAAAGCTCCACATCTCACATGGCTTGGCTGGGCTGAGCTCTCAGAACAACAACACAACCCGCAGGACTACTAAAAACTGAAATGAGAAGTAACTGAACAGTGTGTGCTAGTCACAGAATTCTGAAGGTGCCGTATGATGCTTTCTTGAATAAATGTCATAATCTTTTAGGAACAAGGCATTGCTCTAGAATTGTCTGAATTAAGAGGTAATTATGATTTTATAGACATTATCTAATTTATCTACATCTTTGAAAGCAAGGCAAATCAATAATTGACATGAAGTTCAAAAGGATACATATTTTTAAAATCTACCACCTGAAATTATCAGTGGTTCGTTTCTTCATTGATGAGTAGTTGGCACCTCCTAATCCATCAGCCAACTCTCAAAGGCAAACTGGCAATTCTCTTTTAAACAGAACACTCAAGCTTTGAGTAGTCTTACTTTTGTGCAGATATTCAATCAGTTGGTATATCTGGGCAATGCCTTCCTCCGTCAATGGAGATCCAAATACCACTCCTTTTTCTGAAAAAAATACACCATAGAACAGGGTTGTATTACACAAATAGTACAAGGCCATCATTGTAATGATTCTCTTTATGTGTATCTATTTATGCAGGGAGCAGGGCATGACATAAGTATGGTGGTCAGAGGACAACTATGGAAGCTGGATCCTTCCTTCTTCCATGTGGGTCCTGGGCCATCAGGCTGGCATCAGATGCCCTTGCCTGCCGAGCCATCTCACCAGCCCAAATACCATCATGCTAAACTCATTCAAGCATCCTATTTTCATGGGCTGATTTCACAGGATTGGTAAACGATCTTTTTTTTTTAATTAAGACTGAAAACTAGAAATACACCAGGAAAAAAAAAAAGAAATGCAGTTAAAACAACTGTCAGTTTTCTCCAAATTTAATATCAGATCATGAATTCCTGGAGGCAAAGACTTTTCCTTATTTAAGAAACAATACCCAGCACATTAACATTTACTTTAAAAACAAACAAAATAAGAGCCTGAATATGATTGTTAAGTGATGACAATTATTTAGTAGAGCTGGTATAGTATCTGATGTTTTTTTAAACTTTTTTACATCTGTTTATTTATTTGCATGTATATGTATGTAGGTGTTTGGGCACATACATGTGGTGGTGCATGTATATAGCAATATGATCATTTAATGTTTAAATATTGTATCCTGCCTAATGATTTCCTTATATTCAATAAAATAAAACAGGGCTATCTTATCAAAAGTAGTGCTCCACACTTCCTGATTGGCTTTGAGGCTTGCTCCACAGGAGAGAATTCATCCCTGACACTGTAAGTCTGGTCAAAAGCCCACAGGCCTTTAGGAGCAGCCTGCTATTGTTCTGCTAAATTCTCAAGCTGTCTATAGATGTGAGCTGCTGTCAATTTCAGCCAGAAATTTTTCCTTTTAAAGTGGGATCAGGCCACGTGTGGTGGCGCACACCTTTAATCCAAGCACTCGGAAGGGCAGAGGCAGGCAGATCTCTGTGAGTTTGAAGCCATCCTGTTCTGGTCTACAAAGTGAGTCCAGGATAGCCAGGGCTTGTTACACAGAGAAACCCTGTCCTGAAAAAAACCAAAAAAATAAAAAATAAAATAAAGTGGGATCAGTTAATGTAAAGACCCATAATGGTCACAATAAGTACATGAACAGCTGGCCGCGAGTACTCAACCCTAAATGGTACATCAGTGTCACCATTCTCCCCAGAAGGTTCAAGGAACACGGAATAAAAGGGGGCAGAGAAAAATGTAGGAGCCAGGGCATGGGAGGAATGCTGTGAAGTGCTCTCTTCTGGAGACGCAATAGATGTTACACTCATGCACTCACAGCAGCTGTGGCTGGCTACACGAGACCTCCACAGGAGCAAGCCAGTCAGCATCACAGCATGGAAGGGGAGGGGTTCCAAAGGCCCCACCCCTAGCTGAGAAGCTATTGCAGCTGATGGCTGCTGGGAGATGGAGAGCCATTTTTCTTTGGGGGTGTAGCCACTGGTAAATTCTTCATGCTCCCACACCCCTGTGCACGCAGACAGCACAAATCAGACTCTGGGTTTTGGGTTTTCTTATTGTTGTTCGTGTTTGTTTGTTTGTTTGTTTTTTGGTTTTTCAAGACACAGTTTCTCTGTATATTCTTGGCTCTCCTGGAGCTTGCTCTGTAGTTCAGGCTGACCTTGAACTCAAGAAATCCACCTGCCTCTGCCTTCTGAGTGCTGGGATTAAAGGTGTGGGCCATCATTGCCCAGCTTCTATAAGTTATTTTAAAATGAAAAAAAAAAAAAAGCTGGGCAAGATGGCTTGAATCTCAATACTATGGAGCTGAGGCAAATGGATCTCTGGTGAGTTCAAAACTACCCTGGTCTACAGAGCATGCCTCAGGCCAGCCAGGGTGACATAATGAGATCCTGTCTAAAAATAAACAAGAAAAAAGAAAAAGAAAGAAAGAGAGAAAGACAGACAGACAGATGAAAGACAGATAGACAGATGAAAGAAAAAGAAAGAGAGAGAAAGAAAGAAAGGGAAAGAAGAAAGAAAAGGAAGGAAGGAAAAAGAACAGAGGCCATGAAGCTCAGTCAGAGAAATACTAGGCAAGGCAAGGGAAAGTTGGAGGGAAGGAGACAGACAGGATCAAAATAATTGTATATACAAATGAAATTCTCAAAGAATAAACTATATATATACACATACACACACACACACACACACACACAAAGTGTGTGCTACAACTTACTTCTAGAAAAGCTTTTTTTTGGGAGGTGACTGTAGGAATTTACTTTATTTATCTAAGCAGATAAATGAATGAATAGAATGAATTTCATCCATAGAATGAAAATGTTTTTGAACTACTATAGTCTTGTTTTATTTTATTTTTTTTTATTTTAATTTTTGAGACAGTTTCTCTTTATGGCTGTCCCAGAGCTTGCTATGTAGATCAAGATGGCCTCAAATTCACAGAGTTCCTTCTGCCTTTGCCTCCTGAGCGCTGAGACTAAAAGTGTACGTTACCACATTCAGAATCCAGATGTAGTCTTTTTGTCCTTTTTTTTTTTTTTGGCAGGGGTTAAGTATGTAGCTCAGTGGTAAAAATACTGCCTTGTATGGATGCAGTCATGAGTTCATCATCAGCAGAACAGAAACTTGTTCAGCTTCCTTGACTGTGCTATCGTGCTATGTAACTGTTCTCAGTCTAGTGTCATTTTAACTGAACAAAGCAGGGCATTCATTCACATAGTCCCAGCTATTCTAAAGGCTGGGGTAGGACAATCACTTTGAGTCTAGGAGTTTGAGATCAACCCAGGCAATAGAGTGAGATACCAACTCAAAACAAAAGGAAAGAAGAAAAAAAAGGAAGGAGGGAGGGAAGGAAGGATGCCTGAAAACATTATTTAGTATAAAATTCATAGGGCATGAAAACTAAGATGCCCTTCATAACTGCCTAATCATATCATCTTTCAGGCACTGAATATATTTTCTATCTTCTCTCTCCTCTTTTCCCTTTTCTTTACCTTCCCTTCCCTCCTCTCCTCCTCCTTTTCTTCCTCTCTCTGACAGGGTTTCACAATGTGCCCACATTACCCTCAAACTTCAGATGCTCTTGCCTCAGCCACCCAAAGGCTAAGATTACAAGATTTGCATCACCATGCCAGGGTTAAGTATTTCTTCATGTAGACACTTTTATAATTTTTATTAGTACTGCTTAAAGTTCTACTAATAAAAATGAGGAGGAAAGCCCAAAAAATGGTTTAAGATAATTATAAGTTCTCAGAGAGCATGCAAATGTTTTAAGGATGAAGCCCAGTGCTGGAGGGTGGCTCAGAAGTTAAGAGCACATGTTACTCATGCAGAGGACCTGGTGTGGCAGCTCACAACTGCCTGTAACTCCAGTTCCAGGGAATCTGATACCTCTTCTGGCTTCCAGGGGCACCTACATATACCTGGTGCACATACAAACAAGTAGGCACAAACATGTAACATAAACTTAAAATACATAATTTTTTTCAAGAGAGAGTAAAGGTCAATCAGCAGCTAAGACCCACTGCTCTTCATAGACACAAGACCTACCCTTCCGCTTGAGAGACATTAGAGACCTGAAGAACCCTGCTGCTGGGCCAGCCCCACCAGGCAACTTAAGGTCCACTTCCCCCATCAGCTGAGCCAGCTCGGTTCCAGGCAAATCAATAAGTCTTGTGATATTGCTGACCACCAACTCGGTAAACACTTCTGGTTTCTCATGTCGGAGTTTCTCCACAAAAAAGTCAGGATTGAAGATAACAGGCTGACCTCGAAGGGGAGAATCATTGCAAATGACAAAATTGCAGATGGCATCACTGAAAAAAAAAAAAAAAAACAAACAGAAAGATCTTGGGAGGAATCATTTTTTGTTTCTCACTTCCTACCCCAAGGGTTCTGCAGTTCCTGAGACTACCCACAACACAGGGCTCCTAGCAGCCAGATTCCTCTAATAGAAGCAGCTGACCTTGGAGTCAGCTCTTCATAGCCAGAAACCATTCCCAGGATGGAAGAGGCTCGCAGCTACACAGAGATGTCCACTAATTCAGCTCTGCCTAGGCCTACAGGCTTTACTTGTTTATTCAGTCAGTTAGTGATTCTTTGTGCATGCTGGTCAAGTGCTCTCTGTCACTGTACTGTGAGATCTCAAACCCACTTTTTTCTCTTAAATCTTTCATTCTGCAAGCCTCTGACTCACGAGTTATTGAAGTCTAAATCTTGCTCAGAAAGGTTTTCCTCTACAAGGCCCTGCTCTTCATGTTTAAGAACTCAATCGGTGAGCCGGTAAGAAGCCAAGCCTGATAATCTGAGTTGGACCCCTGACTCCCACATGCAGGAAGGGGAGAACTGACTTCTACCGATTGTCCACTAATCCCCATATAAATGCTGTGGTGCACACATTCACAAAAACACACAAAACAGATAAGTGTCAAAAACAATTTTAGGATTTATTAATTTATTATATATACAGTGTCCTGTATATATATATTTATTATTATACATACAGTATATATATTATATACTGCTGGGAATTAAACTCGGGACCTCTGGAAGAGCAACCAGTGATATTAACCTCTGAGCCATCTCTCCAGCCCCCCAAAATGTTTTTAAGTGTGAAATTTCTAAAAATAACTATTGTTGGGCATGGTGGCACATGACTGTAATCTCAGCTTTCTCCATGAGGCTGAGGCATGAAGACTGGGAGCTGAAGAGCAGCCTATACAATGAGACCCTGATTCAAAAAAGTAGTTAAGTTGCTAGAGAGGTGGCTTGGCAGTTAAGAGCAGTTGCTGCTCTTCCGGAGAGTTTGCTAACCACCACCTATGTCAGGTAGTTCACAACTACCAGTAACTACAGCTCCAAGGGATCTGAAAAAAAATTATATGAGACTTCTAAAAATATAATAATATTAAATTTAATTTAATAAAAATAGGAACTGTACTACTCCACCTCCTATAGCACACACATCATTGTTTGTACTCACCATCAATTATCCCTAATGGCTGGTTCTAATCCTTATCATATACATATACACTCATCATTATATAGCAGATGAACAGATATAACACATCACAAAGGACTACTTATCACATTTCAGAAAAGCAAAGTTAAATTCACCTGACTCATACTTTCACAATAAAACATCCACCACACCCAGGCTATCAAGTACTATTCCAAGAAAAGTAATACCTCTAACTATTAAAGAGGTCTAATCAACAGCACATCCTGCTAACATGACATGACCCTCCTTCCCAGTGCTGGATTTGTTGCACACTAGGCAAGCACTCTTCCCAGCAACATCCCCAACCTCGGTTGGCTGGCTGGCTGGTTGGCTGGCTAGCTGGTTGGCTGGCTGGCTGGTTGGCTGGCTGGCTGGTTGGCTGGCTGGCTGGTTGGCTGGCTGGCTGGTTGGCTGGCTGGCTGGCTGGTTGGCTTGGTTTGTTGGTTTTTGGGACAGGGTCTCACTCTACAGCCCAAGCTGGCCTGCAACTCACTTTGTAGCACTGCCTCAATCTCCCAAAAACTGGGATTACAGTTATGAACTACCATACCCAGTTTCTAATTTTTGTGGATGATACTGGGGGTTAAACCCAGGACCAAGTACATGCAAGGCAACTGCTCTACCACTGAGTCACATCCTCAGTCCAGCTGATAACAAAACAAGTAAACTTCAAAGTTCATCTGTACTTCCTTGAAAAATATGACTGTATAATTTAACAGCTCCAATCTTCAGTGTGTGGCTACTAAATGCCTTTTACTATAAGAAATCACAAAGAATTTAGGCCAGCAAGATGGCTCAGCCAATAAAAGTGCTTGCCACCAAGCCCAACAACCTGAGTTTGATCCCTAGGAGCACATGAAAGGAGAGAATCAATTCCTACAAACTGTCCCCTGACCTACACACACACACACACACACGCACGCACGCACGCACGTACATAAAACAAAATTTATTTTTTAAAACAGAAACCACATCAGAATTTAGAGCTCTTGCTGTGTGCTCTCGAGACAAAACAGCACTGACTGGAGGAGCACTGAAGCTTACCCCTCAACCTTCCACACTGGATCACACTGTTTTCCTCCTAACCTCAGGCATGTCGATGATTACAGCCCGTTACAAGCAGAAGCTTCAACCCTTTTTGACAAGTGCCTTCTCTCAGTGCCAGTTATTTACAGGGAAGAAAGGAGAGTCACTATGGAGCTACTGTTTATAATCACAGCACATGAGAAGTGACCACAAACAACAACAAAAATCAGGAAATGCACGGCACAAGAAAAATAACCATGAGGTTGTCTAATCACTTAATGTAATTCGCATCCCTTTTAAATCTGAATAACTGGTTTCAGACCAAATTATCTCTAACACTAATGGACATAAAGCGCATACAGCCTAGTCCTGAAGTAGAAACATGTACCCAGGTAAAAGCCTACAGACTTTCATTATTTTAACATCCAGAGCATGACTGGTTAAGACAGAGATTTTTGCCATGGCTGACCCTTCCAGCCCTAAACTGGATCAAACACACACGCTTGAAAAGGAACAAGAAACACATAAGCCCTCCTACCTACCAGCCATCACCCTGAAAACAATACTTCCTCCTAAACAGCCTTGAGCAGGTTCAAGACTCCCAAAGAAAAACCGATGCACTGGAAGTCCTCATGTGGTCAGGTGAGGCATAAACCATCCATTCCCCCCACTTTCCACCCATGTTCATTCACTCTTACTATGCCACACTTAATCTTTAAGCAAAATTTTAACCTCTTCCTCACTTTTTCTGAATGGAGCACCTGGCACGAGGCCTTGGAGGACAGAAAGCATTTGAAGTGGAAAATAGTTATGAGAGGTTTTCTTCTGAATTCCCTCAGATGGAAAAGCCCACTAATCCCTTCCCAAAGAGCATGCGCTTCCACAACACAAGGCTAGCAATATCAGTGACTGTGTCTAACATAAGACAACTCTAGGACTAACAAAAACAACATCCTATTCCACAAGATTTTAAAACTAAGTTTGTTCAAGTTCAAGAAAAATTAAACTTCTTACATAAACGCTGAAAGCTTCTGATGAGGCATTGCTAAGTGCAAGAGATGGGACACAGCTTTCTCATGCTGTGACAAAGGACTGTCCTTTCTGGGCCCCTGTGCAGCCTACACAAATTCCAAGCATGTAGGAGGCACAAGGGCATATTATGGGGCCTGAAAGGCAGCACTTACTAACCCTGGGAAATGTTCTGCAAGGAGGAACAAAACAGAAGTAAAACGCTAGACTAACTATTGTACTTGCCAGTCTCTGAGGGAAACTTGAGGCACTCCTTCACCAGGTCTACACTGCGGGTTATAGAAAATGAAATGCCACGTGATGTAAGCACATAGGATCGAGAGTTTTATAATATGGAGGATGGATGATCTCTACATCATACACAAAAAATAAATTCCAGCTGCCAGAGCCACTTTTTTTTTAATTTATATGTATGTGTGTGTGTGTGTGTGTGTGTGTGTGTGTGTGTGTGTGTGTGTGCCTGTAAGAGTTTGTACCCATGCGCACGCAGGTGCCCACAGGAGTCAGAGGCAACTGGATCCCCTGGAACTGGAGTTATAGGTGGTTTGTGCCATCTGACATGGGTGTTGGGAACCAAACCTGGGTCCTCTGCAAAAGCAGTAAGCACTCTTAACTGCTGAGCCATTGTTGTAGGCCAGCACAGGCTATGAAACAAAAACCACAGTACAGATGTGGGGTACATCCCCACTGATCAGGGAGACCCAGAGGCTCCAGAACAATACAAGCTACTGCTAATAGATCATACTGATAGACAGAGACAGCACACAATTTGGTTGAAGGACTTAGAAAAACCAGGCTGGAATTCAGCTAGAAGCTTCCTCCCTGCAGCTAGATTTTATACTGCCTAGGAGGTGCTATGCAGGTTGATGGAAAGGAAAAATCACCAGCGTCTTTACATAGACCCTGCACATTACAATACTGACATGGCAGGCGAGATGAACCACTGGGAAAATAGTAGCATGACTTTATTGGGTCGACAACTGCCTTCTGACTGGACTTGAACCCTATCCCACATAGAGAGGTCACAGGTCCAAGGAGGAACCTACTGCCGCTGTTTTGCTAAATGAACATATTACCAAATTGCCTTCTAAGTGTTCATGTTTGTTCCTATGCACTGTGCTGCTCTTGACCTGGTCAGAGAAGCTGCTTCTTGCAGTGAAAAGCAGGTCTTCAGTGCTACAGCTATAAGGTGCCCACGCTCCAGGAAATTAATCCTCACCCATGTTCATGCTCACAGCCCTCACTAAACTCAGTGGGTCACAGAGAGAGAAAGGTGAGGGGAAGAAAAGTAAGAGGGCTTTGAGAGGAAAAGAAGGGGCTCAGGAGGAACAGGATAAAAGAGGGTAATGGGGATAGAGATGATCAAAATACACTATATAAATATATGAAGTAGTTAAAGAATAATATTTTTTTATTTTTTTGGTTTTTCGAGACAGGGTTTCTCTGTATAACAGCTCGGGCTGTCCTGGACTCGCTTTTGTAGACCAGGCTGGCCTCGAACTCACAGAGATCCACCTGCCTCTGCCTCCCAAGTGCTGGGATTAAAGGCGTGCGCCACCACCACCCGGCAAGAATAATATTTTTAATTCAAGACAATACGGACCTAAACACGGAACAACAAGCATTTAAAAACTTTAGAACCAGGTGTTTTGTTTGGGGAGGACTTTTCCATGAGGGAGATGTTCATTACTGTTTATTTTGTTCTGTGTTTCACTGTGCTAATGATGGAACGCAGGGCTTATTGATGTTGAGAGAGCATTCTGTCACTAAACTATACCCCAGCCCTGAAAACAGTATTTAACAGGAAATTAACCAATGTAAAGAAAGCACAAACAGCTGGGCATGGTGGGGCAAGCATTTAATCTCAGCATCAGGAGGCAGAGGCAGGCAGATCTCTGTGAGTTCAAGGACAGCCTGGTCTACAAAATGAGTTTCAGGACAGCCAGTACTGTTACACAGAAAAACCCTGTGTCAAAAAAACAAGAAAAAAAAAAAAGGAAAAAAAGAAATCACAAAGACCCAGTTAGTTACCAAGGTCCAGCAGTGATTTGTGGAAGGGCCAAGGAAGAAATCAGAAGTGGACACTGCTTAATTTTTTTATACAGATGAGAGCTAATCGGGTAAAGCCTCCTGGCTATCAAGTCAGACAACCTGAATTCAATCCTTGGAAACTATAAAACTGACCAGTGTGGTTACACACACTTGTAATCCCAGTACTGAAGAGGCAAAGACAAGAGGATCCCTGGGGGCTTACTAGCCAGTCTAGCCTAAGTGCTAAGAAATAGCATAGCCCACAAAGAAAATGTTGAATATTTACCTACATTAAAAATTTTCAGCCAGCCGGGCAGTGGTGGCGCACGCCTTTAATCCCAGCACTTGGGAGGCAGAGGCAGGCGGATCTTTGTGAGTTCGAGGCCAGCCTGGTCTACAAAGCGAGTCCAGGACAGCCAGAGATATTCAGAGAAACCCTGTCTCGAAAAACCAAAAAAAAAAAAAAAAAAAAAAATTTTCAGCCAATGATATGGGTCACCAGGTAACAGCAAAAGCCTGCCAACTCAAGTTACAATCCCTAGAGTGGAGGGAGAGGACTGCCTCCAACAAGTTCTCCTCTTGACCTCTACATTGACTCTACGCTATATGTGCTCACACATGCATCACACACACACACACACACACACACACACACACACACACACACACACACACACA
>CAJQZJ010009141.1:9357221-9382881 GCA_907164525.1 Lophiomys imhausi
ACACACACACACACACACACACACACACACACACACACACACACACATCATATATAGTCTCCATAATGAAATCACGATGCCTACACAGGAATGCAAAGATGTTTCACTTGTGAGGTTCTAGTAAATATTGGCATGTTGTTTCAAGGCTGACAACTAAGAAGTTACCTAATTGTCAGGATCATACCCTGGGCCCTGGCAGCCCTGTCTTCAATAGGCCAACTAAACAGACAAGTAGTGAAAAACAAAGGGAGACTTTGTTCAACATGGCCAAGAGAAAGAGGAAAAGGGGTACTGTGACATACACACACCCCAGTCCATC
Source organism: Lophiomys imhausi (assembly GCA_907164525.1). Classification (NCBI taxonomy): domain Eukaryota; kingdom Metazoa; phylum Chordata; class Mammalia; order Rodentia; family Muridae; genus Lophiomys; species Lophiomys imhausi. The sequence continues at coordinate 9,357,541 of CAJQZJ010009141.1, forward strand.
TTCAGGGATCCTGACACTAGGTTAAGTTTTTTAGGTTTTGCTGTTCGTTTTGGGGTTTGTTTGTTTTGTTTTTGACACAGGGATTTTCTGTGTATCCCTGGCTGTCCTGGAAACAGCTCTGTAGACCAACCTGGCCTCAAACTCACAGAGATCTGCCTGCCTCTGCCTCCCAAGTGCTGGGATTAAACGAATGTGTTACCACCACCCAGCAAGGTTAAGGCTTAAATAGAAGGCAGTGGTATGCACAATTAAACGGTCCAAGACAAGATGTGGTCCCACTCATCACCATTGTCGGGGCTCCAGGGTCCCCACAAGGTGATCTGACAAACCGATAGAACTTTATGAAATCTCTTTCCAGGAAACAAGTTCCCTCTCTGGCTGGCACCACAGCCCAGCATTTTGCTTCTTTCCAACATAAGATTCCTGGGAAATTTTCAGTTTCCTGCGGCCCATTTTTGTCTTGGTAGTCCGGCAGCTAAAGCAGAGGAATATCTTTTTCTTAGTCACTGTTCTATTGTGAAGACACCATGACCAAGGCGACTCTTATTAAAGAAAGCGTTTAATTGGAGGCTTGCTTACAGTTTCAGAGAATTAGCCCACTATCATCATGACGGGAAGTAGACAAGCATGGACTACAGCATTAGCTGAGAGTTTTACATCCTGATCCACGGCAGCAGGCAGAGAAAAAGGAACACTGGGCCTGCCATGGACTTCTAAAACCTCAAAGCCCACTCCCAGTGACACCTCCTCCAACAAGGCTGCACCTACTTGAACAAGGCAACACTCCTAATCCTTCCCTAAACAGGTCCCCAGCTAGAGACTAGATATTCAAATATATGAGCCTATGGAGCTAATCTCATTCAATCCACCACAATCTTCATTCCTTGACACTCAAACCCAGGGCCCATACATGCTAAGGAAGCATTCTACTAACCTACACTCACTCTTTCAGGTTTTTTTTTTTTTAATTATTTTGGTTTGTTAGTGAGAAGGGGGTTTTTCTTGTAAGAGAGGGTCTCCTTATATAGCCTAAAGCTGACTTTGATTTCAAGATCTCCCTGCTTCCACCTCTCAAGTGCAGGGGATTCTGCTCAGGTACAATCAAACCCAGTATCTTTCTTTTTTTTTTTTTTTTTCAATTCTGTATGTGGTACATGCATATATGTGTGCACAGGCGCCAGAGTTGACTTCTGGTATCTTCTTCTTTTATTCTCTCTCTCCACTTTATTTTTTGAAACAAAGGTCTTGCTAAAACCTAGAGCTTACCAATTCAGCTCCAACACCTGGAGATAGCCAGCGAGTTCCAAGGATCCACCTTATCTCTTCCAGAACTGGGATTACAGAGCACACCTCTAACCCCAACACTTGGGAAGAGGAAGCTTGAGGATCAGGAGTTCGAGGTCATCCTTGAGACAAGTTCCCAGGTGCTGGTACTGCTGTTATAAATTAGTGAGCCACGAGAAGTAAGGAGGTTTGAAGCTAATATGGCAAAATGTTAAGATACACTGTGGCTGAGGGATAAAATATATATTACTCTACACACTTTTGTGTAGAAGCAACATTTACTGAGTTGTTGGGGTTTCTTGTGGGTGCATCAAACTATATAATTTTCTCATTTTCATTGTGCAGAATAGTGGTGAGAACCTGTAATTCCATAACTTGGGAGGCAGGTGGATCTCTGAGTTCAAAGCCAGCCTGGTCTTCAGAGAGAGTTCAAAGACAGCCAGGGCTACACATAGAAACCCTATCTAGAAAATCTAAAACAAAAACAACAACAACAAAAACAATAAAATCATTATAAAAGGCTGGGCAAGGAAAGGGATGGGAGGACAGCTCAGTCACCTGCCTCACAAGCAGGAGGACCTGAATTCAATACTCAGCCATGGTGGCATGGCCATGGCTTAAAACCCCAGAGCTGGGGAAGTGGAGACAGAAAGATTGCATATGCTCAAGGCCAGCCAGCCTATTTAAAGGGCCAAGCCCCAGGTGGTGGTGAGAGACCCTGTCTCAAAAAACAAAGTGGCTAGCTCCTGAGGAACAACACCCAAGGTTGACCTCTGTCCCCCTACACATGTTCACACATGCGTGCCTGCACACACGTACACACACACACACACACACACACACAAATTTAGGGTTAGGAATTGGCACAGTGGTAGAGTGCTTGCCTGGTACAATATGGTACAATAGGAGCCCTAGGTCTAGGTCTGGTCTCTGTACCAAAAAAAAAAAAAAAAAAAGCCAACACAGGTATGGTCAGAAGCAGGAAATAGGGAACCGAGTAAATCAGGTGTGAAAGCAAACAGATAAGCAGCTATCTCCAAGAATGGCAGAGCCCAGAGTTATTTTACAGCCATAATTGATTGTCTTACCACTAGATGGCACTGTGCATGTAAAGCGATATGCTTGCAGAATGGGCTGGAAACAGGATCCACATTTGAAAAATCAATTAAAGAAAAATGAAGTGCAAGTGCTTCTCAGGGCACTGAAGCCAGGAACCCACACAGCTCCAGGGAGCAAAAACCCAGCATCCTGTAGATGGATCTTTTGGCTGACTCCTATCCAAACTATAAACCCACAAAACTAAATGTTTCCTCCCTAGTGAATTGCCTAACTTGATTTGTTCTCTTAAGAACCACAACCTTGGCAGCATTTCTCAAAATATAAGCTATATTTAAAGTTGTCTCAACCTGACTTACCACCCTGTGAGAAGTATGTGCACTCTTGCTGTGTTTTCAACCCTAAGAGGCTCTGAAATGTGGTGTTAAGTATGTCCCTTTATTGGGGACCTATAGAAAAGGAATAAAGTACCAAACTAAACTAGTATATTCTCCCTCTTTCTACAGTCTACATAGTTTAAGTTGGACCATGAAAGCTGCACATATGGAAGACAAAACGGGCCATGTGGCCAGCTTACAGGCTTCAGAGCCATAAGAAACAGTCCAGAGCAGGAAGCAGGAAGCACCACATGGGTTCACAGCACAGTACCCACAGCCTCAGATAATCTCTCACAACATTTAAGCCCTAAGGTCTGCTCTTAAGAGGCACTGTCCTGCCAAGGTTCTGTAATGTGATCTTATCTCCTAGACACTAAGCCATTTGCAAAACGTATTTAGCCCCTATATTTTATCTCAACTTAAACTAATTTGAAGCCACAAGAACAACTTGACATGAACTGACAAACCAGAGAAGGAATAACAATCTAATGTTCTCAAATCAAGACACTGAGTTACACTTCTCAGAGTGTCTATGACGCCACTTCATTGGTCCATTGGTTATGTTTAACCTTTTAAGTGTCAAAAGAATTAGCGTTACTCTTATGGTTGACTCCTCCCATAATTTCCTTCCCCCAAAAAATGTTCAGTGAGAAGAAAGCTAATTGCATTAGAAAAGTAACAGCAATGGGCTGGTGAAATGGCTTAGTGGGTAAAGGCGCTTCCTACATGGTGAAAAGAGAGAACCAGCTCTTGAAAGCTGCCCTCTGACCTCTACGGGGTGGGGTGAAACCGAACTTTTAAATTATTATTTAACACTTATTTATTACTAAATTCACTTATAACAAACACCATTAATTTCTTAACTATTAATCCTATAAATTCCTACAACCCCTTTAACCTATCCACTAAACCTATTGATAATCATAACAACTACTTTCATACCCTTTTAGAATGATACAGTCTCTGGGGCAGGTCCTCAGTCGTCAGGAAACCAGTCTCGGGGGTAGACTCTTTAACGCACTTAGCAGTCCTTTTTCTGGAATAGCTCAGACGCAGGTTCGTCAGGGTAAATTGGCTATCGAAGTCTCACTTTAAATAAGGCTTGAGGCTTTCTTCTCTCTGGGAGACCTCAGCCATCTGTAGGCCAACTTACTTCCTTCGTATCAGCAACTCTGCCGTTCTGCCTCAGTCTTTAAAGCTGGCCACAGTTCCGTTCAGGCCACTGTTCGGACAGGTCAAACCCCTCTAGGCAAAAGCTGAGCCACAGCCGGGCGGTGGTGGTGCACGCCTTTAATCCCAGCACTTGGGAGGCAGAGGCAGGCGGATCTTTGTGAGTTCGAGGCCAGCCTGGTCTACAAAGCGAGTCCAGGACAGCCAGAGATATTCAGAGAAACCCTGTCTCGAAAAACCAAAAAAAAAAAAAGCTGAGCCACAGGGTTTAGTCCTTGGCCTTTTGCTGTCTTGCCGAGGCTTTCTCTGCTCACCAGCTTCCTTCTGCCTCAGGGAGATCTGGCCATTGGTCTACCAGAACTTTCTCCAGCAGGACTCTCGGAGCTCTCTCATATCGGGGGCCCTTAGCACCCACGCGCCTCTCTGGCGTCATCCACTTGTCCTTAAATAGGATCACTCCTTGTTCCACCTGCTTCAGCTTAATTTGGGCTCTGCCCACTTAGCAGTTGAAAGCAATGCCAGGTCATAAAGTCTTTCCTTCTTTCACCTGGCTTCAACCTTGTTTTTCAGTCCAAAGAGACTCCCCTCATTTCACCTGACTTCATCCATAAGCTGATAAGCTAATTGCTCACAGCAGTTGATCTTCATGCCCCGAATTAAGAGACTGTATCAGAAACTTAGGTATTCACTAAATCTAACTTATATTAACCTATCAGCCCCTTCAGTGGGGAGTGTTGTTCTTTTAAAATAACATCAGAGGCTGGCAAGACAACTCAGTGATGAAAGAGTGCTTGCTGAGCTTCCAGAGGACTTAGGTCTTAGCACCCACAACAAGCAGCTTAAAACCACCTGTAACTCCAGCTCCAGGGGACCTGACACCTTCTCCTGGCCTATATGGGCACCTGCACACATGTGGCAAACACTCAAACACACACATAAATAAAAATAATTTTTAAATAACATAAAAATTGTCTATTTGAAGAATGCTCTATAGGACATCACACTAGCAGGGTCCCCCTCTTATTCATGAATGTCAAATCTCTCACTCCTCGAATAAATAGAGTCAAAGTCTTGCAAGATTATTCTCTATAGACTTTAAATGGCAAGAGTCGCAGGCAATTAGTACTGGAAGCAATTCCACGTCTACTTGTGTGTGCTCCAAAATCCAGGGTGATGAATATCGTCGAAGAATCACCCAATGCTTCTGCTCTACAAGATCTTAGTGAAAATTGGTTAGTTTGGGGAATTTTTTTTTGTTTGGTTTGATTTTTTTGTTTTGTTTTGTTTTGCTTTTTTCAGTTTTTCAAGACAGGGTTTCTCTGTGTAGCCTTGGCTATCCTGGAATTCACTCTGTAGACCAGGCTGGCTGTGAACGCACAGAGATCTACTTGCCTCTGCTTCCTGAGTGCTGGGATTAAAGATTGGTTTTTTGAGACATTGTCTCATATAGCCCAGGCTGGCTTAGAATACATAAGACGTGGCTGTCCTTGATTGAACTGCTGATTCTCCTGCCTCTACAACACTAGTGCTAACATTACAGATGTTTACCACCACACCTAGCTACACTATTTTGATTTCAAGGCAAAAAAAAGATGAGGATGGGGATATTGTTCATCCATAGATGCCTCTCCCCAACACATACCACAGAAGAGAAAGGCAGGGGCAATAAACATGGGAGGAGCACAGGGTAGAAGCACACAGACAGGCTCAAGCTACTGGTGATGGAGATGGAAGGGGAAAGGCTCAAAGTGCTCTTTACACTACCTTGCTCTGCAATGGCTTGCATCTATTTGTTTTTGCATATGTTCTCATCTGCCAAATAGCTTAAAGACAGGAAATAAGATGGACAAGGAAAATAGCTCAGAAACATGCTCACATAGTGCCTGAAACTTTGATATACAGTATCAACTACTTCAGAAATATAAATAAAATACCAGGCTCCATAAAAGGAAAAAATATGAAACAATTTTCTTTTTTTTTTTTTTTAAAGATTATTTATTTATTGTGTATACATTGTTCTGCCTGCATGTACGCATTCACTCCAGAAGAGGGCACCAGATCTCATTGTAGATGGTTGTGAGCCACCATGTGGTTGCTGGGAATTGAACTCAGGACCTTTGGAAGAACAGCCAGTGTTCTTAACCTCTGAGCCATCTCTCCAGCCCAACAATTTTCTTTTAATGGTTCTTCCCAATCAAATAGCAAACTAAACTCCAAAGATGAGATTTTAATTCTAGTCTCTTCTAAACCGAATAGAATCAGCAAAATCCCATTTTGGGGCTTCAGTTAATAAAGGAAAATTTAACCCCCTATATCAACTTGTCTCTTTTTTAAAATCTCCTAATCCAGCCGGGCATGGTGGCGCACGCCTTTAATCCCAGCACTCGGGAGGCAGAGGCAGGCGGATCTCTGTGAGTTGGAGGCCAGCCTGGTCTACAAAGCGAGTCCAGGACGGCCAGAGATACACACAGAAACCCTGTCTTGAAAACACAAAACAAAACAAAACAAAAATCTCCTAATCCCAGAACATACAGATATAATTTTATACATAGGTATTTTAAAAGTTTTTTAAATAACAGCACCTTACAAATTCAAACTTTAATACTAGCATTCACTAAGAAGACTGCTAAGTCATCACTATGTGAAAAAGAGAAAACAAAGATAGAAGAATTTAGATTTGTGATGTCTGTTCTTAACGAGTTTGCTCAGTAAGCACGAAGCTCAACTTCTCCTGATCATGACAGTAAAACCTGTGCAAATATGGGGCAGATACCCAACTCAAGACAGTACTACTGAGGCTCAATGTCAGGAACCTGCTAATGCACTGCTGCCACACACTTATCTCATGGAAGCTTCTCTTGTACAGTGTCTGTCTCCTCAGGATACACTTGAGACACCAGAACAAGCACACCTGTGAATGCAAAACTACACACCTTCGGCCAGTGAGATGGCTAGTGAATAAAGGCACACACTGAAAGTCTCACAAGCCAAGTGCGATCCTCACACCCAGCTGGGGGAAGAAGAAAACTCTGAGCTAGCCGTCTTCTGCCCTCCAATGCTCATACTGTGGCACCTATACATAAGGCAGATAATAGAGTTAAAATTTGCTTGGTTCCATTAATTAAATGGGGCTGGGATGTAGCTCCCTCACTAAAATGCTTGCCTAGCGTGCATGAAGTCTGGAGTTTGATTCCTAGCACCACATAAAACAGGGCTTGGTGACACATGCCTGTAATCCCAGCACTTGGGAAGTGGAGACAGGAGGTTCAGAATCTCAAGACTGGAGTCAGCCTGGATTACATGAGACTCTGTTTCAAATATAAACAAACAAACAAATAAGCAAGCCAGCCAGCCTCACAAGAACCCCAAACGTATCTCCTGAAATATGCAATTGACTAGTACCAAGGAAGCTGAAGCAGGATTGGGAGTTACTATTCAGATAAAACTGTCTTGTGTTGGTCATGCAGTTAACAGTTTCAAATTTTAGATTCAGTTGGCAATAAGCTCGTGGAGGAATTCAAAGTCCTTTTGCTATAGAACAGTATTTCATTTGTCCTCTCATTTTCATTACAATTCAGGATTTTCGAGTTGGATGAGGGATGACCTAATGACATTTATCAACCCACGGCACAGTTCCCGGGCAAAAAAAGGTCAACCATTTATGGGTAGGTCAAAGAGTGGAAAACTCCTTCATATAAAACATTAATATACCCAAACAAGTCCATCTGGGCTCAGGAAGAATAAGGCTCACAAACTGTTTCCCAAAATTTTTGGATATTCTGTTCCTTACTAACGGTACCAAAGTATGGCACTCAACGATCAAACTCTGAGACAAAGTAAATAACCTCATTCTATTGGAATGTATCAGTCCCGGATGTCTACAGATATCAATTAAGACAGGTTGGGCTTTATGATAGGGACAGTAGTCCTGTTAAAGAAGAAACGAAGTCCCAATTTCATGGACAGCAGAACCCACGATGTGTTCTTTGGCTATTCTCCAAGGAAACACAAAATCTATCACATTTCGAATAGTATTTGCCAGGATGGGTGCTAGGCGTTTTAAATGGATTGTTTCAACCCGTCCATGTTCTGAAATAAGCTTCATTATGTTCATTTGCAGACGAAGGCTGAAGCCGGGAAAAGTCAGCCAGCCAGGGGACAAATCCCTTCTAACCATCACTCAAGTCCCTGCTCTGACTTAAGTGCAGAAGCTGCTCGGGAGGACATTTAAAGCTCTTGGGACGTTGCAGGGGATTCTCTGAACAGCTCTGGCCTTCAGTTTCCATTCAAAACGCTCGGCGCCGGGGCAGGCACCACACCCGCAGCCCGGGTGTCTGCAGCCAGAGCGGCGGGCCGGCTCCACGCGCGGCCGCTGGACTCGCGGAGACCAGCGCAGCCCGGAGCACATACCGCCGCGACGTGCATCAGTCCCCGCAGGCGCAGCGGCGTAGACGCCACGGGAGCGAGGAACAAAGCCCGGCTCTGTGGGCCCCGGTGACTCAGGGGAAGGGCGGCGACATCGCTAGCCCACAGTCCCGTCTCCTAGGCAGCGGGACCGAGAACTTGGCTCACCTCCGGCCGGAGTCACAAGCCGGCGCCTCCCCTCCGCTCACCGCCTCAGTCGCCATCTTCCGCGGCAGCCCTGTCCGCGGCCCCGCCTCAGGCTCCGCCCTCTATCTCTTAGATTGGAGAGGGTGTTTTCCGAATCCCCTTACGATTGGATAAACCTATAGCCCTGCCTACAGAAGAACAAGTCTATGCTCCTATTGGTCTATTCAAATATCCAACTGTCATTGATAGCGCCGAGCAAAAGAAAGGGTGGGAGAGACACGGTCCCGAGGCCTGCCGGGAGTTGTAGTTTCTCGTTTTGTTTAAGCCATGTAATTCCGCGGGTTGAGTCAGAAACGCCAGTCTACGCTCCCCGCTGCCTCCGCACTAGGTAAATCTCTGAGTTACAGACCTGTCAATTTTGAAAGTGACTTTAGGAGTCACTTGAAAGGGAAGGAAGGGCTTGTGAGGTTGGTAGGCAGTTAACGGTTGCTAAGGGGAAGGGCTCATCACCCATCACCCCCCCCAAACCCCTTACCCACCCTACCCCAGGATCCATGGGCAGGTTAGTAAGAGGGAAAGACAATTTTCTTCAGTGGTGTATAGCCAGTAGTAAACTGCATATGTTCCTGTAAGCAACCCTAAGTAAACTCATGGAGACACACACACACACTGATTATATATATGTATAAGGTATATAGATGTATAATGTGTATACACACATTTGGTTTATGCTGGGGTGGAAGCTCAGTTTATAAAGTACAAAGACCTGAATTTGATCTTTAGGACACAGGTTTTTTATTTTTTATTTTTGTTGTTGTTGTTGTTTTAAAAGATAAAAAGCCAGTGTGAAGGCACCAAAAGCACTGGCTAGAATGGAGAGGTAAATTCTTGGACCCAACCAGTCAAGCCTCCTTAGCTGACTTCAGGCCAATGAGAGAATGTGATTAAAGGACATTGTATGCATATATGAAATTCTCAATTCATAAAAATATTAACAATAATGTGGCAGCTAGAGATGGTCCAGTGGCTATAAGAACACTTGCTGCTCTTTCTAAGGACCAGAATTTGGTTCCCTGCACTCGGAGGTTCATAGGGGCCAGTAAGTCCAGCTCCAAAGGATTGCTTGCCCTCATCTAGTCCCCAGGGCACGGGAGCACACACATGCACAAATGCCAAATGCACAGAGACACAAAATCTTTTTTTTTTTTTTTTTTGGTTTTTCGAGACAGGGTTTCTCTGTGTTTCCTTGGCTGTCCTGGACTCACTTTGTAGACCAGGCTGGCCTCGAACTCACAGTGATCCGCCTGCCTCTGCCTCCCAAGTGCTGGGATTAAAGGCGTGCGCCACCACCGCCCGGCACAAAATCTTTTTTTAAAGCAGAAAATATAGATGTAGAGTAAAAGTTGGAGGCAAAGAACATCATGACCCTGGCTTGACCTGGAGATCAGGGCCAAGGGAAAAACATCCTGACTCTGACTTGATCTCAAGACCAGGACCAAGGGAAAGAACACCCTGACCTTGACTCTACTCCAAACCCAAGACCAGGGCCAGGAAACAGAATCCCACCAATCCCTAAATTGCCCCAAGATCAGGCCACAAAAATTTCACCAATGAATGCAGCCTGGAAAGCTCCATACCCCCCCAAAACCCTATATAGAGTCTGTCATCTCAGTTCCCTGTTGCTTCTCACCCTAGCATAGGCAGCCACCCTCCTGGGTTCCAATAAATCTCTTAGGTGAGGTTTGTTGTACAGTGTGACTTTGTGGTATTCCTTGGCTCAGGATTTCCAAGGATCTCTCCTCTGAGCAGAGCTGTAACACTTTCACTGGGGAAATCTCCCCCTACTGGAGCAGAGCTCTAATTCTTCTGTAGGGGAAGCCTTTCTCTTCAGAGCTACAACACTTACAGATAGTACCTGAGGGATGAATCAGAAGACTGTGCTCTGGCTTCCCCACATGGGTATCCACATTCAAACGTATACTCACACACAGGCCTACACATATATGCACTAATAAGTTTCTCTCCAGAATGCAAGACTGAGCACAGGAGGTCAGCCAAGAAGAGCCAACTTTGTATCCAGAACCAACAGCAGATCTAAAACTTTCAGGGGGAGGAGTTGGAGGGTCTATACTGAATGTATATAGACCTTTTTCTTGTTATTCCCTAAGCATTGCATTTTTAAAGTTATTTATGCAGCATTGGGTATTATAACCTAGACAGGATTTAAAGTATACAGAAGGAATGAGTAGGTTTTAAGCAAAATCTCTGTGTTAGGGTTACTATTGCTGTGATGAAACACCATGACAAAAGCAACTTGGGGAGGAAAGGGTTTATCTGGCTTACCCTTCCACGTCACTGTTCATCATTGAAGGAAGTCAGGACAGGAACTCAAACAGAACAGAAACCTGGAGTTCAGAGCTGATGTAGAGGCCATGAGAGGTGCCGCTTACTGGCCTGCTCCTCATGGCTTGCTCAGCCTGCTTTCTTATAGAACCCAGGACCACCAGTCTAGGGGTGGCACCATCCATAATGGCCTAGGCCCTCCCCCATCAACCACTAATTAAGAGAATACCCTACAGGCTCGCCTATAGCCAGATCTTATGAAGGCATCTTCTCAATTGAGGCTCCTTCCTCCTCAATGACTCTAGCTTGTGCCCAGTTAATGTAAAAACAACTGAGCACAAATTATTTCATTCTATACAAAGGACTTGAGCATGGGGACCTGGATATCTTGCGGACCCAGGCACTGATCCTCAATCACAGACAGACACCCAGGGACAACTGCACTTACTGGACACTGTGGCTCAGAGCCTCCTCACTCAGTCACACAGCATAGCAAGATGTCACTTTTATTTCGTCCCACCTGCTCCCTCCCCACATCATTCCTACTCATTCCTTTTGTATACTTTAAATCCTGTCTAGGTTATAATACCCAATGCTGCATACCCCACCTGCAGAGATCATGAAGACCTCACTAGTGTAAATCTAGGAATGGAAACTTGCATGACTTTGTCCCTAACTGAGTCTCAATCCTCCATGGGAGAAATAGCCAAAATGCAAGACTGAAGCAACCTACATGAGAGTACTGTAAATGTGAAAGATTGTTTGCCTATATTGCTTTATGCTAGATTTTTCTTGGAATATTTTCTATCATTCATTCTCTCTCTCACACTTTCTCTCTCTCTCGCCCTTGCCCTCACTCTGTGTCTGTGTCTCTGTGTGTGTGCTGGTTTATTTGAGAGCCTGGTTTGGTGTCTTTTTGTAACACAGGATCTCACTCTGTAGCGAAAGCAGGCCTTGAATTCTGTGTAACTCATGCTGGCCTCAAATTCATGATCCTCTTGCCTCAGCCTCCTAAATGCTGGGATTACAGACATGGGCTAACGTGTCTGGCTCTGATACTCTCTTTCTAGCTCTGCCCACCCTGCCCAGTCTCTCAAATTCTGCCCTACATCAGGGCTTCCACACAGATTGCTTTTCTGGTTAGCTCTTTTTCCTTTTACTATCTTTCAAGTCTCTGCTTAAAGTCTATACCATCACCTTTATTATTAAAAAACAAAACAAACCCCTATCCCTCCAAGTATGGTAGCATATGACTGTAATCCCAGCACCTGGAGAGTGGAGGAGAATTATGTCTATACTGTCTCAAAAAATAAAAAAGATCAAAGGTGCTTAAGGAACCCAAGGCAGAAGCAAGTAGATCTCTGAGTTCGAGGCCAGTCTGCTCTACAAAGCAAGTTCCAGGACAGCCAGGGCTACACAAAGGAGCCTTGTCTTGGGAAGGGAAAAAAAATGGCTTAGGAGTCAGTAACTTGAACTCAGGTTCAAGTCCCAGCTCCATCACATCCAGCTCTGTGTCCCCAGAGAAGTTACTGGGGTTTATGATCCCACTTCCTCTTCTGTAAAATAAAAATAATAGTGATTCTCACAGGACTGTTTTCAAGATTGAACACGACAATCCTGAAAAGCTGTTTAGCAGCAGTGTCTAGCACATGGTGAGACTAAATCACTGTTTGAAATGACACAAGGACTATTTAGAATGCTTGCCAGGCTTCTGAGAGAACACATCTCTCTCCCTGCAAGGAGGACCATGCATTTACACCACAGCTACAGCTGAGCCTGTTACCCTGGAGAGCAGTGAGTTTCTCCTCAAAACCAACTGTTCCACTGCTATGATTTCTGATTCAAAGTAAATATCATGGCTGAGTGCTTTGGTCCGCACTCAACTATGAGACCATCTTTATCCAGGATAGTGATAAGCATGCTTGTCCAGCAGTGATTTGTGACAGCTCATACAGGCATCTGAGCTGAACAAAAGGCCATCACTGTCCCCAGCCCTCGACGAGTTTACAATATGAGAAGATAAACACACAAAAGTCACACACGGTGCTGGGGAGAGATGGCTCACCTAGTAAAGTGCAAATGTGAGAAGTCTTCAGAGACCACGTCAAAAAAATGCCAGATCAAAAACAAAAACAAAAAACCTCCTGACAAAGCGGCAGACCGCCTGTCATCCCAGCACTAGGGAGGAGAGACTGGAGAAACCACAGAGTAGCGCTGCTTACCGGCTTGCCTCTCAGGTTCAGGTTCAGCTACCTTTCTTTTACCTCCCAGGAACACCTGCACAGGGCTGGTACCGCCCATGATGGCTGTGACCTCCCACATCAATCATTAATCAAGAAAAGGCCCCAGAGGGCTGGAGAAATGGCTCAGCCATTTCAGGTTAAGAGCACTGGTTGCTCTTCCTGAAGACCTGGGTTCGATTCCCAGCACCCACATGGCTGCTCACAACTGCCTGTAACTCCTGTTCGAAGGGATTTCTGACACCCTCACACAGACATATATGCAGTCAAAACACCTAAGTACATAGAATAAAAAGAAATAATTTTTAAAAAAGAAAGAAAATGCCCCAGAGACTTGATATGATGGAGATATTTTCTCAGTTAAGGCTCTGACAAAAACCTAATGAACACAGCACCTTTTACTGACTGCAAAATCCTGCGAACGGACCAGATCCTTTGAATTGGGTCTCTGTGTTCTCCCATCAAAAGCAGTCAGGAGGTCCTGTGTGCTGCTGGTGATTTCCAAGGTAGCAAAACACACTCCAGGTTCAAGAATGGACTGGGCTGTGGTGAATTCATAGGAGGTGTGCCTTTGAAAGGTAACTCTTGCCCTTGGACCTTTCTTCCCTCCCTCATTGTTTCCCCTTGTAGGAGTTAGATAAATTAGATTTAGGAAATATATAGGAGTTTCTGATACTGTCTCTGTAGGAGTTGGATAAATTAGATTTAGGAAATATATAGGAGTTTCTGATACTGTCTCTTAATTCGGGGCCTGAAGAGCATTATCAGCATGAAGTCAGCAAAAACAGGAAAGACTCAATAGACTGAAAAACAAGTTTGAAGTCAGGAAAAACAGGAAAGACTCAAGACTTGAAGAAACAAAGTATCTGGCCTGACATTGTTTTCAGCTGCTAAGTGGGCGGAGCCCAAATTAAGCTGAAACAGAGTTCCTCCTATTTGAGGACAGTGCGAGGAGCCCAGAGGAGAAGAGGCCCCTGATGCTAGAGAGCTCCAAGAGTCCTGCTGAAAAAAGGGCTGGCCATTGATGGCCAGCTCTCTCCCTAAAGCAGAAAGAAGCCGGTGAGCAAAGAAAGCCTGAGCAAGACACCAAAAGGCCAAGGACTGGACCCTGTGGCTCAGCTTTTGCCTAGAGGGGTTTGATCTGTCCAAACAGTGGCCTAAAGAAAACGGTGCCTGGCTTTAAGGACTGAGGCAGAGCAGCTGAGTTCCTGATTCAAAAGAAGTAAGTTGGCCTGCAGACGGCTGGGGTCTCCCACAGAGAAGAAAGCATGAAGCCTTATTTAAGGTGAGACTGCAAACCTGCATCTGAGAGATCCAGAAAAAGGACTGCTAAGTGTGTTAAAGAATCTACAACAAATACTGTGTTCCTGACGACTGAGGACCTGCCCCAGAGACTGTATCATTCTAAAAGGTTATGAAAGTAGTTGTTATGATTATCAATAGGTTTAGTGGATAGGTTAAAGGGGTTGTAGGAATTTATAGGATTAATAGTTAAGAAATTGTTGGTGTTTGTTATAAGTAAATTTAGTAATAAATAAATAAGTGTTAAATAATAATTTAAAAGTTCGGTTACATCCCCTCTATCATCTTGCTCTACCATCTGTTCCCAGTCACGACTTCCTGCTCCACCCCAGGCCCAGAGCATCAGAGAAAGATCACAGAATGAGATCTTTAGAACTATGAGCCAAAATCAAGCCCTCTTCCCTTAAGTCCATTTGCTCAGTGTTTTATCATGCAATGAACAGTGACAAACATATCTCAGTGGTAGTGTCTTAGTTACTACTGTTCTGTTACTATGAAGAGACACCATGACCATGACAACTTATGAAAGAAAGCATGTAATTTGTATGTGTGGGGGGGGGTGCTTAAACAGTTTCAGAGGTTGGAATCTACAATCATCATGGCAGGGCACACGACAGCAAGCAAGCAGATATGGTCCTGGAGAAGTAGCAGCTGAGTGCATACATCTGATCCGTAAATTACAGGCAAAGAAAGAGACTGGGTTGATGCAATGATCTGTTATGTACTCTAAGTGTTAATTAATCTGCTTCCAGAGGCCTGCTTGCTGTACGAGGCCATATGTATGTATGCCAAGTCATGCTGTGTTACCTTGCTTGCTATCTATTGTCTCTGATTGGCTTTAATAAAATGTTGAGAGAGATCCTGTGATTGAGCAGAGAGAGAGAGGTAGGTGGGGTGAGGGTTTGTGGGCTTTTGTGGGCAGGGAGGAGGACGAGGGAGGAAGAAGCCAGGGGAGGAAGGAGAAGACACACCAGGGATTAAATAGAACAACATTATGCCACATGGCCTGGAACACACCAGCATAGTGCAGAGAATAACCCCCCGAGGGGACATATGTATATATATTGGGGTTTTATTTGGAGAATAGCATTAAAAGCTTGCTTAGATGGGCTAAGATTGCACTATCTAGGCTAAGCCTTGTTAAAATCCATCAGGCATCTCTGTATGATTATTTATAAGTGGGGTAAGGGATAATTCTATTGCCCTAAATAATAATCATAAGAATCAATTATAAATATTAGTATTTACTACAATACTGGGACTAGTAAGGGCTATGGAAACCTCAAAGCTCACCCCCAGTAGCACACCTCCTTCAAAAAGGCCACACCTCCTAATCCTTCTTAAATAGTTTCCACCAACTGGGAACCAAATATTCAAATATATGAGCCAATGGAGGCCATTTTCATTCAAACTTTGCCTAGCATGTACAAGGCCTTTGGCTTGATCCTCAACATCACAAAAAGAAAGGAAAGAAAAAGAAGGAGAGGGGAGTAATTCAGTGGGTAAGAGTGTTTCCCACAAAAAGAGAATCTGGATTTAAGTCCCCAGCGTGGCTACACATGCTGTAATCCCAATGTTGAGAAACAAAGAAAGGCAGATCCTGGGATCTCAGTGGCTAGCCAGCCTAGCCGTAATGGGACCTTCAGGTTCAATAAGAGATCCTGTCTTAAAGAAAAAGTGAAAAGCACCATCCTACTTCATCCTCACACACTTTGGAGATTCACCTCCAGTGGTCAGTGCAAATGAGGTACCTCTTCTGGAACGTGTGAATTTAAAGGAACATCCTAGCTATGAAGTAAAAGCCTTGTCCCAGTCCTTCACACTGGAAAGCATACACACTTTCTAGAGACTTGGGTCCCAGGTTTTCATTTTGCATTTGCATTTTCATTCATATGATTGTCTGATTGATGTTAGCATCTCTCTAAGTTAAAGACCAAGTTATATTTGGCTCACTCAACCATTTTTTTTGTTGTTGTTGGTTTTTTTTGTTTTTTTGTTTTTTTTTTTTTCGAGACAGGGTTTCTCTGTGTAACAGCCCTGGCTGTCCTGGACTTGCTTTGTACACCAGGCTGGCCTCGAACTCACAGAGATCTGCCTGCCTCTGCATCCCAAGTGCTGGGATTAAAGGTGTGCGCCACCCACGCCCGGCTCTCAACCATTTTTTTTTTGGATGAACAAGTGAATTAAAGGACTTAATAAGGGTTAGAGATGGAGCTCAAAGTATTCCACTTGCCGAGCATTCGTGAGACTCTGGTTGGATCTCCATCAACAAAAGAAAAAACTTAGCAAAGCCAAACAATACTTAAGGGAAAAGCACGTCCCACCCCCCATACTGGAACTGGTTCTGTTTGCACTCAGCATTTTTTTAGGAGTCTCTGCTCCTATAACCTCAGTCCAGGCATTCTGGATGGAGTGAAGCGAGTGGGGCTCAAGCTGAACCAATCACAAGACTACCTCTGAAACGAACCCTACAGGCTAGCTGAGCCCAAGTCACCAGGCAAACAAAGTGAGCCTGAGGAAGTAAATAGAGTAGGGGTGGGGCGGTGTCTGGGAAATGATTGACTGTTGGCAAGAAGAACAGGCCCAGCTTCATGGAGAATTTGTGGCTGGAATGGGTAGAATTTCATTCTCTGGAGACTGGGAAAAGGCATTTTCAACACAAGGAATAAGGGCACACACAGAGAGACAGGAACATGCCAACTATTTGGAAGCTAGCATGGGCCCAGGATGACAGGAGCAAAGGGATTATGTGGGGGTAGAAGGTAAAATAGGTCCAAAGCTGTGGGATGCTGGGTGAAGGGGCTAAGGGGAGCTCAGGAAGAGTTTAACCCTGTCCTGCATGGGAGGGGTAGGTAACCTAAGCAGGCCTGGGCAGCTTCAGCTAATCTGTCAAGAGTGGATTAAAGGAGAGAATCTGGGCTTGGGTACAAATGGCACAAGGCTGGCCAAGGAAATGCAAAGGGCACAGGCAATGGGACAGAAATAGGGCATGACTGCTGGCCAGGACACTGAGAGGAAACCACCATCAGGCCTTGGGGAATAAGAACAAGGCAGAGAGCTCTGCCCAGTGTGTAAGACCTGGTGCTGGACCTCCACAGAAGAAAGAAAGGAAGGAATGAAGGAAGGAAGGAAGGAAGGAAGGAAGGAAGGAAGGAAGGAAGGAAGGAAGGAAAGAAGGAAGAAAAAAAGAAAGAGAAAGAAAGAAAGAGGGGTGTCGCGTTGACCTCGACCAGCAAGAACGACGCAACTCGCAAAAGCTCTTCTCAAGCAGTTTATTCAGGTCCCTTGAAAACAGTCTTCCAAATGAATCGGGCAGACCCAACCCACAGGCTAAATACTATATGAACAGCCAATCAAGTAAAGCCACATGGTGCTATCTTACAGGCCCACGTATGCGGAAGCAAGCCAGATCAGCGGTCTTAACCAAACATGGACTTGTTTACCACCGAGAGCGCTCACCATCGGTCTGGTGAAAGGCGGAAACCGGCGCCATCTTTAGGGCACGGCACGTCGCAGCTCTCTACAGTTCCTCCTTTTTTGTTTTTGTAAATGTTGGTAGAAGTCCCTGGAAAGACTTCGTAATCCCCATATCTGGGGATCTCATGGTGGGCCTGAGCCTGTAGGAGGGCGGTGCTCAAACTCTTACCCGTCTCTGGGTCAGCCTCCCCACTCGGGACTGCCCTGTCTTAGGTGGCCGAGACTTATCCGTCTACTCCATCATTGACTTGCCAGACCCTAATATCCATGGAACGAATACCTCAGTGGGCAGGGACTATGCTCAGTGAAGATTTAAGGCTTCATGGCAGCGAGCCATGCCTGAGGGGACTGGCCCACCTCAATGGCGACAAGGGCCTGTATAATCATGGCTGCATTACGCTTCTGTGTGGCTCTCATATTGTAGATGCACCATAGGCAAACCAGAGAGGCTAGTATCATCAGTATCGCCAAAGAGCCTACGCCCGCCCACTCCTCAAGATGATCCATAGCCGCCTGTATCCAGGAAGTCAAACCATTGGCCAGACTCAGATTCACCCAAGTGGAGTTGATGTGGATGATTGTCGCTGTCGGCTCTCTCATCTTATTTTCAAAATCAGCCGACCAATCCTGTAAGAGGAGCTCTGACAATTGCTTAGACAGATTAGCAGCCTTTGTTAAATTTTGATACCGCACCGAAGTAACACACAAACCCTGCATTTTCCACTCACACCCCAACTGTGCTAGTTGCCAAAGAGTATCAATCTGTTCTTGTATTAAATCTATGTGTTGATTAACTATCATAAGGCCTCCTTTGAGATGAGAATTCATAGAGGTCTGAGTATCCAATGCCTGTGTTACATTGGCTGAGATGTCATTCAGGGCATTGGCAGTCTGTATAGAACTAGACAAGGCAATAGCTGAGGCAGTAGCCCCCACAGCAGCAACAGTGATGGCGGTAACAATAGCTGCAGTGATGCCAAAATCTCTTTTAAGCCTGAATAGCATCATGGTATTAGGGGCCTCTACAGGAACTGGTACATATCGAGGCATTCTAGTCACCACAGCCACAGGAAAGGCTGTGGCATTCCAGCACAGGGCATAAAAGCATGTGTCCGGAGTGCATACTAACTTTTCTTCACCCAAGGATGCACTCCCATTACTTACAATCCACAGAAAAGGAGGCCAGAGACACACTGGCGAGGCTGAAAAGGTCTTATTGCGGTAAGAATGAAACGAAGAATTCCAAATACCAGAGCCACTACCACTAGAAAAACCATATTGGTAGCAGACCCTAGGGAAAAACTACCTCTTTGATAAATTCCTCCCCCAAGCATAAGTATAGGTCCCAAATCCATACAGCTACCATTTGCTCCACACAAAAGCCATAAATTAAAAGGATTGGTGGCAGTCTGCTGAGGATCCCTAGTAGATAGATCAAGCATTACTGTACAAGACTTATTTACTATATTACTAATCATGGGGCTAAAGGAAAAATAATCTTGGTGAACCCAAACTGCTCTGCACCCCTGACATCCAGTCCAGGGAAAAGATCCTTCCTCTCCTGTGGATCCTCTACAAAAAGGTGCCCAGCGTGGCTGTCTGGGGGGGGACCTGGTGAGAGACTCGTGTGGGCCACCACCCCACAAGATGAGAACCATTGCTCGAAAACAAACCACCACCCCTACCCCCAAACCTCAGTTGTGGTAAAAAATCTGCTAACTGTTGAGACAATTTAATGCATTTTGTATCATCTGACCTATTGAAAAGCTCATTAAAAAGCACAGACTACCCTTTAAGCTGACATTTCTATTGCCCTCTATAGGGCTTCTCTGATCATCAAAGGGAAGGTAGGGTAAGCCTAAGCTTCTATTACTGCTAAATAAGCGTGGAAACACAGTTGCATCATGTCTGACCGGCATCGGCTTTGGGAATATCGACAGGATCCCCCATCTCGGCTCGGTCATTCCTGACATCATCACTGCTACTATCACCAGGATCCCCAGGAAGGTCTTCATGACGAATCTTCCTCACAAGGCGTTCAGGCACCCACACTGGATCTTGTTGATCCTGAGGAAAAACACAAACAGATCCTCTCGCCCATGTCAGCACAGGGTCAGGCCCTCGCCAAGAGCCTGTCAAAATATCCTTCTACTTCACCATGCCTTTAGGTGGACCATGGGAATCCTGATGTCTGTCCACTGCTGAGCGGCCTTGAGCATCCAAACTGAAAAAATTTACAGTAAATAAGGCTAAAGACATTCTCTCCTTGGGGGTACGGCCTTGGCCTATTCCCCCTTTCTGTTTTTGCAAACATTCTTTCAAGGTGCGATGAGCATGCTCCACAATTCCTTGTCCTTGAGGATTATATGGTAATCGTGAATAAGCTGTACCCCCATCTGGTTGCAGAAGGAGACAAAGGACTGAGCCATATAGGCTGGTCCATTGTCCGTTTTCAGCTGTTGTGGTTTTCCCCATGCAGCCCAGGCTTCTAAGCAATGCCCTATGACATTGCGAGCCTTTTCTCCACTCATAGGTGTAACATGTATGATACCTGAGTAGGTATCCACAGACACATGAATATATTTTAAGGTTCCAAACTCTGAAATGTGGGTAACGTCCATTCGCCAGATTTTGAGTGGCATCAACCCTCTAGGGTTCACTCCCACACTGGGAGGATGATGATGAATCACACACTGAGGACAGTCCAAAACCACTTGCCTAGCATCTGCTCTAGACAAATGGAATTTCTGCTGTAGAGTTTTTGTATTTACATGAAATAATTGGTGAAACTGTCTGGCTTGGTCCAGGAATGAGCTCCAAAAAATGCATTCCATCCTAGTCCATTGATCAACTTTATCATTACCCTCACTTAATGGTCCAGGTAATCCTGTATGTGCTCTGATATGTTGAATATAAAAACATCTTTTTCTTTGCCAGATTAAAACTTGTAACTCTTGTAATAAGGCACATACAGTACTATTATTCTTTTTTTTTTTTTGGTTTTTTGAGACAGGGTTTCTCTGTGTGTCTCTGGCTGTCCTGGACTCACTCTGTAGACCAGGCTGGCCTCGAACTCACAGATATCCGCCTGCCTCTGCCTCCCAAGTGCTGGGATTAAAGGCGTGCGCCACCACCGCCCAGCCAGTACTATTATTCTTAATAGGACCTGTTAATTTTAATACTTTCACTGCGTTGACCACATAGACTGAATCTGAAATCAAATTGAATGTAAATTGACATCTTTTAAATATCTCAATTACTATTTTTAACTCTACAATTTCGGGGGAGCCCGGTTGAAATTGACATAGCACGGGCTCTTGTCTTTCTATCAAATAGGCTCCGCAGCCTGTCTTTGAGCCATCAGTAAACACATTTGGTGACCCTTGAAGTGGTACTGCTGAAGTTACCTTAGGGAATATCACTGGGTGCTCCTTAAAAAATGATAGCAATGGATGCTTAGGATAATGGTTATCAATCATTCCTTCAAATCTACATTGCAATATTGCCCAATCATCTACAGTGCCACACAAAATCTTAATTTGATGACTGGAATAGGGCACTATTATACTGTCAGGAGCAACTCCAAAAGACTGCAAACATTGTTGGATACCATTCAAGGCTAAAGCAGCAACTGCAGTGGGATAATGTTCTATGGATTTTTTTTGGAGAAATCTTCAAATAAGTCCATAATAATGGTCCGTCCTGCCATAACAATCCTGTAGGTTGACCATAGGTGGCAAATATGCACAATGCAATGGGCTGTCCTTCCTGCCATCTCTTTAGGAAGGCACTCTGTAACCTTTCTTCCACTTTACATAAAGCTTTTCTTGCTTCTTCTGTTAATTGCCTAGGAGAATTGAGTGCTGAATCACCTTTCAAAATATCATATAGGGGTCTTATTTCATAATTTGGTAGCTTCAAATAGCCTCTTACCCAATTGATATCTCCTAACAACCTTTGAAAATCATTTAGAGTCTTTAAATTATCTTTTCTTATCTCAATCTTTTGAGGTATTATCTTTTCAGGTCCAACCTTTGCTCCTAAATAATTAACCACATTTTCCTTTTGAGCCTTATCAGGAGCAATAAACAACCTTTTCTTTTTTAATAATTGAACTAATTCTTCATAGGCCTGATCTAACATTTGTTCACTCTTAGCTGCCAGTAAGATATCATCCATATAATGAACACATCTCAAATCTGGAAAATTCTTTCTCAAGGGAGCAATGGCTTCCCCCACATACAGTTGGCACATAGTGGGGCTGTTCGCCATGCCCTGAGGTAGTACTACCCATTCAAACCACTGATCAGGTTCTTCATGGTTACAGGATGGAACAGTAAATGCAAATCTCTCACTATCTTTGGCACACAAAGGGATGGAGAAAAAACAATCCCTTATATCTATAACTATTATGGGCCAAGAGGCTGGCAAAGATGATAAAAGCGGCAAGCCACGTTGCACTGGGCCCATGATCTGCATTTGTTGATTTATGGCACGCAGGTCATGCAACAATCTCCATTTTCCAGATTTCTTTTTAATGACAAAGATAGGTGTATTCCAGGGAGATACAGATGGTTTTATATGCTTTAAAGACAACTGTTCATCCACCAACTCTTTGGCTGCATTCAATTTTACAGAGGAAAGTAGCCACTGAGGAACCCATACTGGGCCCTCCGTCTTCCAAGTTATGGGAATGCCCTCCTCAGTGGCCCCTAGGAAAAACCCAGGCCCTGTCTCTTTTGTCTTTGCTGCATAGATATGGGACTCTTCCACCCCTGCAAATATTTTCCTATTCCAAAACCTGGAGCATATCCCATATCTTGCATCATACGTTGGGCTGAATCAGAATAGTCATTACTCAATTTAAATCCCATATCCTTTAAAAGGTCTCTTCCCCAAAGGGAGATAGGGAGCTCAAGTACATATGGCTGCATTTCTCCTGAGTGGCTTTCTTGTCCTGCTACTTTAATAATCTTGCACTCATATCTTGAATCTTAGCATAACCCAGGCCTTGAAGTGTTTGAGAAGAGGCTTGTACAGGCCAACCTGAAGGCCAGTCTTTCTTTGCTATGATACTCCTATCAGCCCCATTATCCAAAAGGCCCAGGATCCTTTTACCATCAACTTTTTACTCCAAGACGAGGCATTGGTCCAAATCCAAGGAGAGAAAAGTCAGATCCATGCCCGTGGACCCAAAACCATCTTTTCCTCTCTCTCGATCCCTTGCCGCATAGCGATCATGTAAGCTCGGCAACATGACCAACTGAGCAATTCTATCTCCAGGAGAGATAGCCATTATACCACGGGGGGAGGCTACCATGATCTTAACCACTCCTGTATAATCTGGATCTATAACCCCAGGATGGACAATAAGTCCTCTCAAGGCTGATGATGACCTCCCTAACAGCAAACCAACTGTACCAGTTTCAAGGGGTCCTTTAAAATCTGTTTCAATTAACTGGACCCCCCATTTGGGGCATTAATACGAGTCTGGTGGTGGAGCAGAGGTCCAATCCTGCTGAGCCTGCAGTGGCTCTCCGCGGTCTCTTGGATGGCGGAGGGTTGGCCATCTCTCTTGATTCTGTTCTTTGTCCTGATTCTCTACTGCCCCATATATTTGTGGGCCCTGGGGTCGTGGGCCCCGCTGTCCGTTTTTTGGACGAGTGCCACCATAACCTTGAGTCAAAGGCTGGCCATGGATGTCTGTCACTGTATGGCACTCATTAGCCCAATGGTTCCCTTTCTTAAATTTTGGGCATAACCTCGGCTGCCTGGGGCATTGTGCACTTCCTGTACTTTCTGTACTCCTTCTCTCGGGGCATTGTCTTTTAAAGTGTCCCATCTTGCCACACTTAAAACAAACTCCTGGACTTCCTCCACCTTTTCTGGTCAACTGTACTACCGCGGCAGCAAGACCAGCATTAGTTAACGGCCCGCCAAGTTCTCTACACACTTTCATCCAGGCTTCTAGCCCTTTGTTCTTGTAAGGGGTGATAGCGGCTCTACACTCTTTGGTGCATTGCTCATAGACCAACTGTTTTATTAGTGGCATAGCAGCATCCGGGTCGCCAAAAATCTTCCCTGCCGCTTCCACCATTCGTGCCACAAAGTCTGAAAAGGGCTCCATGGGGCCCTGTAGAATCTTAGTTAAGTTCCCACTCACCTCCCCTTTGTTAGGAAGGGATTTCCAAGCCTTGATAGCTGTCTGGTTTATTTGTTCATAAACCTGATTGGGATATCCTGTCTGCTGGTTGGCAAATCTCCCCTGCCCAAGCAGCATATCTCTCTCCCAGGCTGGATTTCCATTTCTCTGATTAATGGCTGCTTGCTCAGTGGCATACTCAATCAAGAAAGCTTTCCAGTCTAAGTATTGCCCTGGACTTAAGCAGGCACGGGCCAGGCCACTCCAATCACTCGGGGTCATACAATGTCTGCTTAGTGCTTCTACTTGAGCCAATGTAAAAGAAGCAGTAATGCCATAGGTACGAACCGACTCTGCAAGGGATTTAATTACTTTAAAATCAAGCGGTTCCTCGTACCTGTTCTCTTGTGGATCTTGGTATACTGGATAAGCAAACTGTAATTCTGTTCTTACTTGTGTCCACATCTCCGGGCAGAAAGATCTCCCTACTTTCAGGGACTGAACAGGCTGATCTATCTGAACGGCTTCTGGGTATGGAGGGGGAGTTGAAGGCACCGCGGCAACGGCTTCACTTACACCGACCACCGCCAACGTGTCTTTCTTTTACCCTTTTCTTTTCCCTTTTCCTAATAGCGGTCCTCTCCAACTGTTCTATTAGAGCATGTAGCTCCCCTTCAGAATCCGTGCCCTCTGAGTCCTCAAAATCTTTAAAATCTCTAAGATCGGGATAGAGAGGGACCTTCTTTTTGCTTCCCTTTTCACTGTCTGCCTGCTCAGATCTTTCCCCTTGCAGCAGTTCCAAGGCTGATTCTCCCTCCTTGACTGCTTTACAGCATCTCTATCTTCTAAACAACTCCTCACTATCTTCCAAACTGGTCTTACTCCATGCTTCAGAGCACCTTGCTCCCAAGCAAAATCCAAGTCCCTGCCTAATTTGTCCCAGCAGGATACCGTAAGATTCCCGGGCACCACAAACCACGGAGCCACGGAGTCGCATTCATTTAAAAATCTTTCTAGGAAGCCGGGCGGTGGTGGCGCACGCCTTTAATCCCAGCACTCAGGAGGCAGAGGCAGGCAGATCACTGTGAGTTCGAGGCCAGCCTGGTCTATAAAGTAAGTCCAGGACAGCCAGGGCTACAGAGAAACCCTGTCTCGAAAAACCAAAATAAATAAATAAATAAATAAAAATCTTTCTAGGGTTGACTTCTCAAGTTTCAATTTCCTAGCTAAAAGTAGCTCCTGAAGAGCCAGAAAAATTGGATGTGACTGAGACAATCCCATGATTAAAAATTTACTTTCGGTTCGCAGTTTCCCACGAAACTTTACCTTTAGTTCGCAACTTCCCGTGAAACTTTACCTTTAGTTCGCAACTTCCCGCGAAACTTTACCTTTAGTTCGC
>CAJQZJ010009141.1:9382891-9418858 GCA_907164525.1 Lophiomys imhausi
TACCTTTAGTTCGCAACTTCCCGCGAAACTTTACCTTTAGTTCGCAATTTCCGCGAAACTTTATTGTCCCAATTTATCTTGGGAACTTACCAGTGCACTGCCCCTGACTGCAGGAGTTCTGAGTCTTTTCTGGTTCCCCGTACGGGCCACCACTTGTCGCGTCGACCTTGACCAGCAAGAACGACACAACTCGCAAAAGCTCTTCTCAAGCAGTTTATTCAGGTCCCTTGAAAACAGTCTTCCGAATGAATCGGGCAGACCCAACCCACAGGTTAAATACTACATGAACAGCCAATCAAGTAAAGCCACGTGGTGCTATCTTACAGGCCCACGTATGCGGAAGCAAGCCAGATCAGCGGTCTTAACCAAATATGGACTTGTTTACCACCAAGAGCGCTCACCATCGGGCTGGTGGAAGGCGGAAACCGGCGCCATCTTTAGGGCGCAGCACGTCGCAGCTCTCTACAGAGGGGGAAGGGGAGAGGGGAGGGAGGGATGAAGGGAAGAAAAAAAAAGGAGAGCAAATGGGCTTTAGAGCTTTTTTACTTCAAAGCTCAGGTTACAGCATCTGGGCTCTGGGTAGCAGTTTGAGAAGGCCAGGCTTCGGTGTTGGTTCAAATTGAGTTTAATCTGGGCATGACAGCACACACCTGTAATCCCTGCACTCAGGAAGTAGAAGACAGGTTGATTGGGAGTTCAAGGTCATCTTCAACCACACAGTTCAAGGCCAGCATGAATAATGTGGGAGTCTGTTAAAAAAAAAAAAAAAGATGAGTAAATTATATGCACTGGTATATACCTGTAGTGCCAGCTATTCAGAAGGCTAAGGCAGAAAGATCATGTGAGCATAGGAGTTCAAGACCAGCCTGGACAACACAACAAAATTCATCTCTTAAAAAAATAAAGGGAGCCAGGCGGTGGTGGCGCATGCCTTTAATCCCAGCACTTGGGAGGCAGAGGCAGGTGGATCTTTGTGAGTTCGAGGCCAGCCTGGTCTACAAAGTGAGTCCAGGACAGCCAAGGATACACAGAGAAACCCTGTCTCGAAAACCAAAAAAAAAAAAAAAAAAAAAAGGGAGCCGGGTGTGGCAGCACACGCCTTTAATCCAAGCACTTAGGAGGCAGAGGCAGGTGGATCTCTATGAGTTTGAGACCAGCCTGGTCTCAGTACTCAAGAGACAGAGGCACGTGGCTCTCCATGAGTTCAAGGCCAGCCTGATCTACAGAGTGAGTTCCAGGACACCCAAAGCTATACACAGAGAAACCCTGTCTGGACAAAAAAAAAAAAAAGAAAGAAAGAAAGAAAAGAAATACCAAGAAGATAAAATAAACAAAAATAAAAATAGGAGCCGGGCGGTGGTGGTGCACGCCTTTAATCCCAGCACTTGGGAGGCAGAGGCAGGCGGATCTTTGCAAGTTCGAGGCCAGCCTGGTCTACAAAGTGAGTCCAGGACAGCCAGGGCTACACAGAGAAACCCTGTCTCGAAAAAACCAAAAAATAATAATAATAAAATAAAATAAAAATAGGAGTGGAGAGATGTCTTGGGGGTTAAGAGCACTTACTGCTCTTCCAGAGGACCTAGATTCAATTCCTAGCACCCATATGGTGGCTCACAACCTTCTATAATTCCAGTTAAAAGAAATTCTATGCCTCTTCTGACCTCCATGGGGACCAGACATACAAACATACAAAATATCCATATACATTAAATAAATAAAAATTTAAAGGATAAATATATAAAATAAAATACCATCTGGGTCTGATCCTGGTTTCAGCAGTAAGACTTTGTGTGAGGACTACAAAGATGGCTCAGCGGTTAAGAACACTTACCATTGCCGGGCGGTGGTGGCGCACGCCTTTAATCCCAGCACTTGGGAGGCAGAGGCAGGTGGATTTTTGTGAGTTCGAGGCCAGCCTGGTCTATAAAGTGAGTCCAGGACAGCCAGGGCTACACAGAGAAACCTTGTCTCGAAAAACCAAAAAAAAAAAAAAAAAGAACACTTACCATTTTTGCAGAGGACTTGGGTTTGATTCCCGGCCACAATATGGTGGTTTACAATCATTTATAATTCCATTCCCAGAGAATTTGGTTCCCAGCACCCACACTGGCAGTTCACAAGGTGTTTGTAGCACCAGCTCCAGAGGATCCAATGGACTCCTTAAAACTTCTGCACTCACATTCATAAATTCACACACAGACATGCATCCATACACATAATTCACAACTTAAAAATTTTAATCTTAAAAATAGGAAGAAAAAGAGATAACAGTACCAAACTCAAAGGTTACTGAAAGACTAAAGGACACGATTGAGATACAGCACTTTCCAGGGTGTCAGGAAAAGAATAAGTACCTAATGTAAAAAAATGAGTAGAAAGTTTCTTTTGGGGAAATGCAAATCTCCTAAAATTAGATTACAGTAATAGGCGCACAACTCTAAACATCTAGCAGCCACTGAAATGCAGACCTTAAATGGGGGAAATTTCTAGCATGTAAATTATATCTTAAGGGATCTACTAAAAATAACCAGTGTTTGGTAGTGACAATTATCGTCTGTGTCCTACTCTGGCATTCTGCAGGTGATTTCAAACCACCTTACAGATTCCCTGATAATGGTATGAAGTATATTTTAAAAGGTCTTGGTTGCTTCTTTCTTACATAAAAGAGAATCGTAAATCACTACACCTCATTTGTGTCTGAGAATTCATTACACGCGTCACCTTTCATCTCAGAGCCTCAGAGTTCAACATGACTGATAGAGCTTATCACACCCACATTCCTGACAACAAAATGAAAGAAAAAAGCTGGGTGTGGTGGTGCACCCTGTAATTCCACTCACTCAGAAAGACTGAAAGCTCAACAGCAGCCCAGGCAACTCCCTGAGGCACTGTCTTAAACGTAAAAATAAAATCAAACAAGCAAAAAGATCAAAGAAAAAGAGAGAAAGGCTTGCCCTTTCCTCAGAGGAAGATGTCCCTAAGGGACAACATACTTTTTACTTATGTCTTATTGTCCAGAACTTAATCACATGGCCACACCTGCTTGCAAAAGGAAATGATATACAAAGTCTTTTTCTTCTTAAGGTTTTTTTTTTGTTAAAAATTTTTATCTTATGTATATGAATATTTTCCTGTATGTATATGTATATGCAGCACTTGTGCGTGTGATACCCACAGAGGCCATAAATGGTTATCAGATCCCTGGAACTCTTATAAACAGTTGTGAGCCATCATGTAGGCATTGGGGAAATGGTGACCTGTAGAAATGCAGCCAGTGCTCTAACCCACATAGCTCTCTCTCCAGCCCTGATCCATGCAGTCTTGCAGCTCAGATGCAACCACAATTCAGAGCTTACTAAAGGCAGAAATGATTATTGAAGATAAACAGTAGTCCCTACCATAGCTACCTGTCTGACACAGAGAGACAGAATATACATAAATAAACATAAAAATAAATAAATGAGCAAAGTTCATAAAATATCTTTGAAAGAGACAAATACTGCAGTTGGTCTTTTGATTCATGTTGTTGTATTATCTATTCAAATTAGCATAACTGGAGTTTAAAAGTAGATAGTGAACTATGCTGACTGTGTGGTCTACAGAGAGAGTTCCAAGACAGCCAGGGCTAGGCAGAGAAACCCTGTCTCAAAAAACAAAATATTCTGCCATTCTAAAGTTCACACTTCAGTGTTTTCTAGGGTTCTGTTTGCATGGTTTAGGTCTGGAGAAACCCAGGGTCTCCCACACACAACAAACCCTTTACCAACTGAACCACACCCCAGCCCCCCACACCCCCCTATCCTTGGTACTTTATTGGTTTGGGTTTGGTTTTATTTTTTGTTTTTTTGGGACAGGGTCCCATGTATCCCTGGATAGCCTTAAACTCACTATGAGGCTACAGAGGGTCTTTCTACCTCAACCTTCCAAGCTCAGGAACTGTAGGTGTGTACCACCAAGCCCAGCTTTTCAATGATTTTTAGTATATTATATTGTATAAATATCACCACTAATTCCAGAACATTTTCATTGCTTAATTAGTCCTATTTCCTTCTCCTCACATGCTCTGGCAACAGTCAATGATTTATCAGCTTTGTGTCTCTATGGAGTTGCCAATTCAGACTTTTTAACTTAATTTACTTTTATTTTTTGACAGGGTCTCACCATGTAACTCCGACTGGTCTGGAAGTCCCCATGTAGACCAGGACCAGGCTGGCCTCAACCTCAAAAGATCTTCCTGCCTCTGTTTCCAGAAAGCTAGGAGTACAGTAAGTTCCTCCGTGCCCAGGCACTCAGCTCCTTTTACTTAATATAAAGTTTTCAAGTTTCACTGTGTTATCAACACATCACAGTGGGAAATGATCCATAGCATGGATCTACTCATCAGTAGGTTAATAATTTAGTTGTGCTGCTATTCATGTTTGTATACAAGTTTTTGTGCAGACATAGTTGTTTCATTATTTTATATACAGGTGGGTCATACAGCGACTAACATTTTCTGAAGGTGTTTTATCACATATCTACCTGTCTAGCCACCCTTCTACCTTACACTAATCCATGTCTCGTCTTAGTGAGCTGAGATTAAATTGGCAGCATCAGTCACCCTGCCTCTAAACTCATCAGCATGCCTGTTAGTAACCAACATTTAGTGGGGCTTTGTAGTTTTTACCTTCTGTGTAAAATTTACAGTGACTCCTGAAATATGCCGTTTGTTGAATCCCTACAGAAGTCTCCCTATACCTGTGAGATCCCAGAACAAAGTACAGATAGAGTGTTGCCCTCCACGAAGGTTCCCTCATACACCAGAACTCTTCAAATGATATCAGTCCTCTCATTTGCTCCCATTGAAAACCACTTTGTTGCCGGGCATGGTAGCGCATGCCTTTAATCCCAGCTCTTGGGAGGCAGAGGCAGGTGGATCTCCCTGTGAGTTCAAGGCCAGCCTGGTCTACAAAGTGAGTCCAGGACAGCCAGGGCTTGGTACACAGAGAAACCTCGTCTTGAAAGAAAACAAAAAGAAAGACAAAACCACTTTGTCTGCTGGGCACGGTGATGCACTGTACTCCTTTAATCCTAGTACTTAGGAGGCAGAGGCAGGAAGATCTCTGTAAGTTCAAGGCCACATAATGAGTTCCAGGACAGCAAGGGCTACATAGTCAGAGCCTGTCTAAAACAAGGAAAGAAAATTACTTTGTCTATTCCAGCACTCACTATGGCATGTACTCTTTTCTCTGGTTCCTTTCACTTAACATACTGTTTGGAAGATTCATTTTCTGTCACCATCACAATATAAACGGAGCTTGGGTTGATTTTTCATTTCCTGTAAAAGACCACTTGGTCAGATCCAATTTGGGACTGTGATCAATAAGGCTGCTCTGATTGACCTTGATGTAACACAGATACATGTCTGTGTGTTTGTTTCTCTTGGGTAAATAATGATTAGAACTGAGTTATATGTTTATGTGTTTGGTTGTACAAAAAACTAACTGCTGGACTTTTTCTCAAAATCTTTGTGCCATTTTTCATTTTTCACACCTACAATAATGTATCAGGCTTATAGATTTTTTAAATATTTATTCGTTCTGTTTTATGTGTGGGTGTTTTGTCTTCATGTATGTTTGTGTGCCACATGCATCTTTGGTGTCCATAGAAATCAGAAGCAGGCATAGGATCCCCTGGTACTAGAGATAATAGATGCTGCTGTGAACCACTATGTTGGTGCTGGGATTTGAACCCTGGTCCTCCGGAAGAGCAACAAGTGCTCTTTACCACTGAGCCATCTCTCCAGCCCTATGAACTTATATATTTTGAGCTGAAAAAAAAACATATAAATTATAAACTGCTACTATTTGAATTGTTTCATATTCCCTGTCTCATCTTATTTTTTTTTAATTTGGCCTCAGCCTTCTTTTTAATTATGTATTTTTATTTTATGAGCCTTGGTATTTAGCTGCAAGTCTGTATGAGGGTGTCAGATCCCACAGAACTGGAGTTACAGCTGTAAGCTACCACGTGGTGCTGGAAATTGAATTGGATCCTCTGGAAGAGCAGCAGTGAACAGTGTTCTGGACTTATGAGCCACCTCTCCAGCCTCTCCCCCTTTATTTTATTTATTTTGTTTTTTTCCAAGACAAGAGTTTCTCTGTATAGCCCTGGCTGTGCTGGACTCAATTTGTAGACCAGGCTAGCCTCAAACTCACAGAGATCTGCTTGCCTCTGCCTCTCCAGTGCTAGGATTAGCATGCCCAGCAATTACAGACAGCTGTGAACTGCCATGTGGGTGCTGGAAATTGAACCCAGATCCTCTGGAAGAGCAGAGAGTAAGTACTCTTAACTGATGAGCCATCTCTCCAGCCTCTCTATTTCAATTTTTTGAGACAGGATCTCATATTATCCAGGGTGATCTCTAATTTGCTTTGTAGCAGAAGCTGGTCTTGAACTCCTGACCCTTTTATGCTCTGGTTGTTCTTCCAAAAGTCCCAGGTTCAAATCCCAGCACCCACATGGCAGTTTACAGCTATCTGTAATTGCTGGGCATGGTGGCACAGGTCTTTAATCCCAACACTTGGGAGGCAGAGGCAGATAGTTCTCTGTGAGTGCAAGACCAGCCTGGTCTACAAAGTGAGTCCAGGGCAGCCAGGGATACATAGAGCAACCCTGTCTTGGGGAAGAAAAAAAAAAAGCCATCAGTTCAAAACCCACAACTGATGTCAAAGATAATTTCCCTGATCATAAAGATGGACATTACTGTTCTCACTGCTTCTATCCAGTCTTGTTTATAGAGATTCTAAATAGGGCAATAAATAAGTACATAAAATAAATGCCATCTAAATTACAAAGAAAAAAATGCTTGGAGCAGTGCCAAATGCTTGCAAGCCCAAAATTTAGGAGACTGAGACAGAAAGATTATCAGAAATTCTAGGACAGTCTAGACCACAGAGTGAGATGCTGCCTGGGGCAGGGGAGCACAGATTCTTTATCTACCATTGATTAATTTTAATTAATTAATTTATGTTTGTTTTGTTTTTGTTTTTTGAGACAGGGTTGCTCTGTGTATCCATGGCTGTCCTGGACTCACTCTGTAGACCAGGCAAGCTTTGAACTCATATTGATCCACCTGCCTCTGCCTCCCGAGTGCTGGGATTAAAGGTGTGAGCCACCATGCCCGGAAATTAATTTTAATTTTGTAACGCTGTAGAAGTGCAGATTACCTAGACTTGGAAGTTTGATTACTTTCTCCAAATTGGCTCTGTTACAAGCAGGGAGCTGTAGCAAGAGCCTGGAACCCCAGGTGGTGTTAAGCATTGTAAATGTTGATTGGTCCTGTTTGCTGTCTATTACTTAATTGACTCTGATTGGTTAAATAAATGCTGAGGCCTGGAGATTGGGCAAAGACAGAGGTAGGCAGGACTAAGGTTCGCAGGCTTTTGAGAAAGATACAGAGGGCTGGAGAGATGGCTCAGCGGTTAAGAGCACTGGCTGCTCTTCCAGAGGTCATGAGTTCAATTCCCAGCAACCACATGGTGGCTCACAACCATCCATAATGAAATCTGGTGCCCTCTTCTGGCCTGCAGATATACTTGCAGACAGAACACTGTATGCATAATAAATAAATCTTTAAAAAAAAAAAAAAAAGATACAGAGCATCTTGGGAAGAGGTCGCTGGGAAGAAGCCAGGAGTAAACAAGAAAGACACGCCATGGGGTAGATTAAAGATCCTTCCACGTGGCCTGGAACATCGGCTTAGCATGGAGAATAATAGTCCAAAAGGACATATGTATATATGGGGTTATATTTGGTAATAGAATTATGAGCTAGCTTAGATGGGCTAGGATTGCACAACCCAGGCCTAGGCTTGTTAAAATCCACCCGATGTCTGTGTGCATTCATTTATAATGGTAGGTTAAGGATTAACACCACCGAACCAATTAAATATAATATAAATACTGGGTAAATAATTTAATTAGTTTTTTTCTACACCCCAGCACTTGGGAGGTAGAGGCAGGAAGATCAGGAGTTCAAGACCATTGTCAGTTAGAGTAAATTCCAGGCCAGCTGGGGCTACAGGAGACTATGTGTCAAAAATGAAGAGGAAAGTCAGGGGTGGTGGCACGTGCCTTTAATCACAGAACTCCGGAGGCAGAGGCAGGCAGATCTTTGTGCGTTCAAGGCTAGCCTGGTCTACAAAGTGAGTCCAAGACAGCCAGGGTTATCCATAGAAACCCTGTCTCAAAAGAGAGAGAGAGAGAGAAAAGGAAACTGACTTTTCCTCTGTTCTGACATTCTTCTCTCTACACTTGACAGAAATGAACCCAACTCTCTTTTTGTTACAGTCCAAGAATAGCCACAAAGCCCATTCAGTCACCCATCTCAGATATTGATGATTTACTGTATGCACACCCCAAAATTGGTCATGGCCAGAATGGCTAGGGTTACAGAAGGTCTCAGAGCTTAACTGTGACATCAGTCTGCTTCCAAGGCAGCTTTTTATAAGAAAAACCATATCCAGGCAACAACCAGGTAACCAGATGTAGGAAGCAAGGGGATGGCAGCACTGCATCATTTTGACTAACTAGACAAAGCATTTCTAACTGACCTTTAGTTTGATTGGTCCCAGGTGGACCTGTAGTTGGGGACTCTTCAGAATGTCAAGGTAACAATGTAACCAAATATGAGTCATTTCATCTTAAAACTAAAATGGAGACTCAAGGCAAAAATGGCTGCAATTATGCTAAAAGCTAAAGCAGGCCTCAACACTTTTTAAATGTTTAAAGTTACATTTATTTATTTCACTGGTGGAGGGTGTTGAAGTCTGAGGACTGTAAGTTTAACTTTTAACTAATTTATTAATATCTATAAACACCAACCAACCAACCAACCCTAAAACTTTAGAAAGGATACCCAGAGCCTCAGAGACAGTCCTGAGGGCAACTGGTCAGCAGTTCATTGGCAGGATCACAATAGCACTCACTCAGTGGTCACTGGGCTCTGGCATTACTAGGGCAGCCTCACTTCCACTTGGGGTCAGCCTGTATGTAGTGCCACCACTGCCCGTTAGGCCACACAGCCAGTTTGCATAGCTGCTCTGCTCTCACTGCAGTGGCACCTTGGCCTCTTAAGTCTGTCTGGGTTTTATGAACCACAGGTCTGGTGCTGCGTGTGGCCTTGGTGCTGAGGCATCCCCACTCCAGTGATGGCCCAGGTACTAGTCACCAAGCTTGGTTGGGGCCGTATTCATGTGGCCTAGGAGCTGGCTATTGCTGTCTCTCACTTGAGGCCAAGATCTCTTCACCATCAGTTGGGCGAGGCACAGACCTCTGGCTCACCTCAGATTGAGGTCAAGCCTTTTCTGTCTGCGACGCTCCAGGCACCAAGCAATGGCCACACATCCCACTAGGCACCTAGGTCTTTGGCAGGTGTTGGTCTTTTTCAGCCATGCCCTTCGGCAAGGCTCTGTCTCTTCGGTCAGTTGGGGTCCAAACCGAGGCTTAACCTGGCCTGACCCCAATCTGGGCTCTGCCCACCTAGCCCACAGTCTTCAGTCTCTTTCAAAGTAAGGCAGCACTGAGAAGGAATGGAGGCCAAGCAAAAGGCCCCCTCTCTCAAGTTCCCAGGCTTTCCTTCCTTTATGTCAATGTCTCTTGATTATGAATGCATCGGGCTGTCTTCTCATTGGTCCACCTCATCGGGCTGTCCTCTCATTGGTCCACCTCATCAGGCTGTCTTCTCATTGGTCCACCTCATCAGGCTGTCTTCTCATTGGTCCACCTGTTGACCAGGACCATGTGTGCTGCCAGGTGTTCCTGACAGAAGCCAAGTGTTTACATCCCTTTTAAGTCAGTATTTCAGAAGCTCTTAGATATTTTTGCATATTAATTCAACCTAACTGTGTTCAAAAGAAATCCAAACCTTCACCACAGAGGACAAATTGTGAGGGCCCTGAGGACTGAGCTCAGATATCAGTCTTGGTGGCAAGCATCTTTTCCTCTTAACCATCTCACTAGCCACCCAATCATTTGAAGTTGCAATCCATTTGAAGAAGGTAATCGATTTCTTTTTTTTTTTTTTTTTTTTGGTTTTTCGAGACAGGGTTTCTCTGTATAACAGCTCTGGCTGTCCTAGACTCACTTTGTAGACCAGGCTGGCCTCGAACTCACAGAGATCCGCTTGCCTCTGCCTCCCAAGTGCTGGGATTAAAGGCGTGCGCCACCACCGCCCGGCTGGTAATCGATTTCTATTAGCTCAGAAGGAAAGCACTCCCATCATATGCAAGACCCTGAATGTAATCCCCAAGACTCTAAAAACAGATCGTTAAACAAACTTGACCTAGTGGCTCCCAACTGTAAGATGGAGGCAGGAAGATGGAGGCAGGAAGATGGAGTTCAAGGTTATCCTCAGCTACACAGCCAATCCAAGGGGATACACACGGCTCTGTCGCAAAATAAATAAATATTAAGAAAAAATAAAGACGGCTAACCATTAATTCAACAATGCTATCTGGAACCTTTAAGATGGCCTGGGCTGCTTTGTTTTCAAATAAACAGCTCACCATTTGCCTCCCTTTATAGGGGACTATTCTTCACTTGGCTGGTGAATTACACACACACACACACACACACACACACACACACACACACACACTTTCCATATTGCGGTTCCTTGCAAAGGGTCAATAGGCAGCCCCTAGACTCCCTGGGGGATCAGTCAAGAAACACTAATCTGTGGTCATTTTGCGAGGCTTCCAACTCAGCCATCTACATCAGACAACAAAGTCTCCATCCTCCTTTCCATTTTTGACAACACCTTTCCCTAATCGCCACACCGATTCCTAGCCCCACTCCCTCTTTCCATCCTCCTTTCCATCCTCGCCTGATGCTGGCACCCAAACCTTAAAAAAAAAAAAAAAAAAAACCCACCGCCTAAACCAAACCACTTGATGTGCCGAGGGGAGTGTGCGGAGGTGTGTGTGGAAGTGAATGTGTGTGGAAGAAACCAATCAAGTCCCCCAAGGTGTCCATCTTGTGGAATGTCAATTAGGCCAAGCTAAGCGAACCAGAATCAGCTTCCCAGTGCATCCCCGCAATCAGTAGGCACTCCGATGAGGCTCAGGGGCAGCCAGGCTCCACTCTGTCCCCTGGCCCTGCAGGCTCCCTACTACCAAGGACACAGCACCCCCCCCGGCCGCGCGCGGTGGTAGGAGCCGCGCGGCGTCACCCATTGTTTACAAATCAACCCGAGCCGGCCGCGTTCCGGCTCCCGCGGCGGCTCCACTGCGCGCGGTGCGACTGCCCGGTGGTGCCGGCTTCCGCGTCCCAGGCCCTGTCCGGCCCGGGCCTCCGCCCAGCTCCCGCCCCAGCCGCGGCCCGCCGAGCCCGCGGGCTACCGAGCGGCCAGCGACGCCCGCACAGCCGCGGGGGCCCGGGCGGGGGGCCATGCGGTGCCGGAGGGAAGAGGAGGAGGAGGAAGCCGGCGACGAGGCGGAGGGGGAGGAGGACGACGACAGCTTCTTCCTGCTGCAGCAGTCGGTGACTCTGGGCGGCTCGGCCGACGTGGACCGGCTCATCGCCCAGATAGGCGAGACGCTGCAGCTGGACGCGGCGCACGACGGCCGGGCCTCGGCGGGTGCCGCCCCGGGGCCCCCGCGGGTCCTGGCGGCTCTGCCGGCGGACAAGGCCTGTGCCCCGGCGAGGCGTCCGGCCGTGCCTGCGGAGGCCCTGTTCCCGGCGCCCCCGGGGGCCGTGCGCTGCGTGCTGGGAGAGCGCGGGCGCGTGCGGGGCCGGGCGGCGCCCTACTGCGTGGCGGAACTCGCCGCGGGCGCCGGCATGCTGTGCCCTGTGCCCCCTCAGCCCGGCCTTGAGGGACCCCCAGGGACCCGCAAGCCAAGCGTCCCGCAGCCTCTGTCCGGCCCGTGCCGGCGGGGTTGGCTCCGGAGCGCAGCCGCGTCCCGCCGCCTGCAACAGCGACGCGGATCTCAGCCCGAGACCCACACTGGCGACGACGACCCACACCGGCTCCTGCAGCAGCTCGTGCTCTCGGGAAACCTCATCAAGGAGGCGGTGCGGAGGCTCCATTCGCGACGGCTACAGCTGCACACAAAGCTGCCCTCGCACCCGTTCCTCGGGCCCCTGTCGGCCCCGGTGCATGAGCCGCCTTCGTCCCGGAGCCCTTGCGCGGCCTGCAGCGACCCAGGCGCTTGCGAGAGGAGGGCGAGGCTCAGAACTGGGGATGACCTCCTTGTCCCCGGCAGTTAACAACCAAGGTGGCCACAGGACCAGCCTCTAGCTGGCTACCTAGGGATTCAGGGCTGCACCCCGCCCGGGCTGGTGGAGGTAGACAGCCGAAAGACCGCAAATATTTTCATGGGGTAGCTGAAGTTGAGAGTCCCAAACTGCTTGAAATTCAGGACTTGGGCTTGTTTAAAGCCGATTTTATAGAGCGTGCCGCCGGCTGTCAGCAGGACTCCTTTTTTGGCGTGAACCAACCCGGCCGCTGCGCAGTTCTGCGCGGACTCTCCTGGGCAAGCGGCGACCACGTGGTTATGGTGCATGCTCTCGGGATTGAATCAGCCAGCCTTGGGACGAAGGACGATGATCCCAGTTACTTGCTGGACTTTTCAGGGCTGGTTCCCGATTCACTTTGGGGGACGGGGGAACAAGAGTGAACGTAATTTCGGGGATCACCCAAAATGCCTCACGTTAACATTTTACGACAGTTAAATGACCATCTCATATCTTTTGCGGTGCTGGTTTCGATGTAAAACATGCGATAGATACCAAGAAAGGACTCTCTTGGGGGTGAATAGAAGTAACCTTACTTTATCCCCTTTTTTGCAACTGATTGCTGTTACGGGAATGCGGAGGGAAAAATGTACCCCGAGAGTGTGCGGTGGGAATCGGCAGTGAGCGGTGTTGGGTCATGGAAGGATGTGGCGAAGCATGGAGAGAACCCTCCTGCCTTCCTAAAGTGCGTTTTGAAAGGCGACCCGTCGGTTCAAGGTCACTGTTTCGTGGGTATGCCGGTATGTTGTGGGGCTCCAGCACAGAGGCTAACTGACTTCCCTTGCCGGGAGAAGAACGCACTGTTTTGCAAGTGCTGGAGTCCCCTAAGAGCGCGCGCCACCTCCCGGAGGGGGGTTTGAGATACTGGGTGTGTGTGTGCTTCCCGGCTGAGGCCACCGCCCCTGCCCCTCCTAGTTTACACAGTAACTGCCTTGAGACAGTGGCTCATCTTTCTTTCCACCCTGGGCTCTGCTAACCTACTCCAGCGAGGTGGTGCTGACGATTCTAGGGGCCAGGGAAGGGAACTGGGAAGGTTTCTCCAGGGACACCGCTTGGGACAGTCTCACACAGCCGCTTATAATGGGCTCTCGGGGCCATTTGTAATAACAGCTGCAATTCCCTGGATAGAGTTGATTTCTTCCTGACCCTCCCCAGCTTTGCCAGTTCGCCTTTGTAAGTGAAGGAAACCGAGTAGAAAATGTGACCCTCCAAATGGAAAAGCTGCAGGCTTTTTGCTATTGTGACTGTGAAGTGCTTAGAAATACTGTTCACTCTAAGCGACCATTTCAGTTTAGTTTTATGGAGTCAATGGCTTGCTCAGCATCCAGATGTGGCTATTGACATATCTACACTTCGCACCGGAGTGACTGGAATTGTGGCTGTCCTGATTATAGGATTTTAACTTAACTGAATAACTGTTTTTGAATAAATGTGTTGGGTTTTTTGTTTGCTTGTATTTCGTATTTGCCTCCAGTGGGAAAGATGTACGGAACACATTTCTCTGATCTCCATAAACATGAAAACACTTGAAATCCCTGTCAGCCTGGCTGGCGGATGGTAATTAGAGGCCTTTGTGTCTGAATAGCTCACTAGTTAGAGGTCTGTGCAGCTGGGTGTGTGTCGGTGTTGGCATGAAATTAAATGAAAGTGAGGTCAGGTTTTGGACCAATCCCATTCACCAAACCTCAGAGCCATTTGGGTGTCAGGAAGGGGACATCAGATCACCAGTTGTAGGGTGGGACAGTTACTGTCGCCCCCGCCCCTTTTGGCACCATTAAGTGAGCTGTTGATCAGGTGCTACACAAGACAAACCTGACGGTAGGAACAGTGGTTGGGATCTTAATGATTTTCTCCCTCTTTGCCTTTAGTACATTTATGCCCATTCTGTCCTGGCAATGACACAACTAACTGCCCATTTCTATCCCTTCCTGAAATACTTCAATCTGTTCCCTCAAGAAAGAAGCTGAGTTGGATAACAGAAAGGATGCCCCCTTCTGAGGGGAAGGGACCTTGGAGAAGTACTGGGACTCTTTTTTTTTTTTTTTTTCCATTTTCCTCACCTGCGCAGCAAGGACAGTGAGATACGGTGTGTGTAATGGACATCCAGCATGTGCTAGAGGATGGTAGGTCGTCCCTAGCCTTTCCTTTACAGAACTGGCTCTAAGGCCAGATGACTGGTTCCTCGATTTTTTTCTTTAACAGAAACTCACTCTTTGGGAATGCTCTCTGTCTTGTGTTCCAGTTGTCAGCTGTCTTTTGATTCAGTGTACCATTACATCTTAGATACATCAGACACATAGTCTCTGAGGGGCAGGTCATTCCCATGATCTGGCCATCAAGGGAAGGACAATAATGGGACTCACAAACAAGGAAGGGGCCTCTGCAGTACAGTGCTGAGCTTATGTGGACAGTGGTCAGAGGCTCTGGTGTGGCCATAACCCTGAGGTTCTCAGCCAAAATTCTTAGTTATGGAGGTACTTCTCAGAGGTCTGGGTCTGAGCAATCCAGAGCTTTCCATTCCCAAACTGACCATGACCAAAAGCTAATGCACAGAAGAGTGGGATTCCCATAAGTGTGGTAGTTCATGTTTACATCCCAGCACTTGGGAAGCTGAGACAGAAAATTGCTACAAGTTCCAGCCCAGCCTAGGCTACAGAATGAGACAATACCTATGCATAAGTAAGCAGCCCCAGAACTCACCCAGTACAGTCCTCCCTGAAAAAATGAAACAGAAACCAGGTTTGGTGCATACTCATAATCCCAGCACTTGGGAGGCACAGACAAGAGAATAAGGAATTCAAGGTCATCCTTAGTTACATAATGGGACCAGCCTGGGCTATATAAGACCCTTTCTGTGAGTGGGGGGGGCGGGGGGCGGATGAGGAAATTAATAGATACTATGCATGAGGTACTTGATATGCAGTGCAGTTCTATAAACCTGTATAAAAATCCTGCCACAAACTAAGAACCTAACAAAGGTAGAGCTTCTGCCTAGAATATACATGGCCCTGAATTACACATACATGCACACACACACCACACTTCAACGTCTGCCAAGGGAAGCACAATGGCATGCATGTAGCTCCAACTACTCAGGAGGCTGAAGCAGAAGGGGAGAGTCAACGTGGGGGTTGGTTTGTATATTTTAAGATTCATTTTATGTGTATGAATAATTGCCTAAATGTATACGTGTGCCATATCCATGCCTTGTGCTCTCAGAGGTCAGAACAGGGGTTCAGACCCCCTGCAATTGGACTTCCAGGTGGTTGTGAGTCACCATGTAGGTGCTGAGAACCGATTTCAGGTCCTCTGCAAGTGCAACAATTGTTAACCACTGAGACATCTCTCCAGCCTCCAGCCCTGGAAACGAGCCTGGACAACGTGGCAGGACCCAGCTCATCTCTCCCTCTCTGTTCTTTGTTGTTGTTTTGTTTTGCTTTTTCGAGACAGGGTTTCTCTGTGTACCCTTGGCTGTCCCGGACTCCCTTTGTAGACCAGGCTGGCCTTGAACTCACAGTGATCCACCTGCCTCTGCCTCCTGAGTGCTGGGATTAAAGGCGTGCGCCACCTCACCCGGGTTCCCTCTCTGTTCTAAGATACTCTAAAAAGTACTTATACTTAATTAAAGGTAAGGAAGTAAAATCACAAGCCTTGCCAAGTTCTACTACTCACTCTTAAATCCTTTTTTAAAAAAATCGAATAAGTCAGAATTTATATAAGTGATTAGTATTATTAGGACTGTATATGCTTACATGCACTCAGGTTAGCAGGTTGAACCAGAGTTTCATGAAAAATTAAACCAACCATTGGAATTTTTTTTTTCAAGACTAGGTTTCTCTGTGTAGTTCTGGCTAATCTGGAGCTCACTCTGTAGACCAGGCTGGCCTTGAACTCACAGAGATCCACCTGCCTCTACCTCCTGAGTGCTGGAATGAAAAGCATTTTGCCACCATACCTAACCATTACAGTTTAGAACTGCCATGTGGGTGCTGGGATTTGAACCTAGGACCTTTGGAAGAATAGCCAGTGCTCTTAACCATCTGAGCCATCTCTCCAGCCCCCCATCAGACTATTCTATAGGTGGTCTATAGCCAAGGAACATGAGCAGGCAGGACAGAATGATTCTCTGAAGTTAATGGTGAAGTCTATTGGTCTAAAAGCCAGATTTTGGGGCTCCCAGTTCAGGCCTCTTTCCAGATGATTCACACCATTATAAATGGACCAACTTTGCTTACTGGGAAAACCTGCATGTAAATGGCACCTCTGTGGTTTTCCAAATTGGTAACCTTGACATTGGAACCCCTGGAAAAGGCTGTCCCAACAACCCACATTGAGCTTTTGAATTCCAGATGTGCTGTAACAATTTTGATTTTCTGAGATAGGGTCTCACATAGCCCAGGCTGGCCTTCAACTTTTTTTTTTTTAAAGATTTATTTATTATGTAAACACTATTTGGCCTGCATGTATGCCTGAAGGCCAGAAGAGGGAACCGATCTCATTATAGATGGTTGTGAGCCACCATGTGGTTGCTGGGAATTGAACCCAGGACCTCTGGAAAAACAGCCAGTTCTCTTAACCTCTGAGCCATCTCTCCAGCCCGGCCTTCAACTTTCTAACAGAGGATGACCTTGAACTTTTGACCATCCCACTTCAACTTTCCAAGTACTGGGATCACAGGTGTTCTTGAGTTCTAGGGGTTGAACCCAGAGCAATGTACTCAACCACAGGACTACCTCTCATTCACTATAACCATTTTCTTACAAAATATTCTGCACACTATGAAGACAGCTGGTTACAGAAGATGCCCAAGTGAGATAAAAGACCAAAGCTACAAACAGAATGAAACAACTAAAATTAATCAACTAGCAAATAAGTGATTTGGATAAAAGAAAGACACATCTTATAGAGCACCCCAAAGTCTGCTGCCCTAAGATCATTCTAAACCAGACTAAATGCTCTTTGAATTCAATTTTTATCCTTTTCTTTTTTTCTAGTTCTTTTTCCAGCTTAGAAGCAGGAAAATGGAGTGAAGATCAGATAACACTTTTCTATCCAGCAAAGTCAGTGTTGAACCCTGTGATCCCTTCCTCCCAATCATAAAAGAGTTACCGTGGCAACCAAATTACTAACCCATTCAATTAGCACCACCCCATCCCCCTTTCCACCAATGCTCAGTAATCACAGAATGTCAGGCCCAGAGAGCTCAGGCTTTGCTGGCTGGGGCTCCCACCTCATCTAGAGAAGGAGATGTACTCCACATGATGCTGTAAAACCTGGTACAGGCAAAGAAGAAAAAAGTCTCCTGG
This sequence comes from Lophiomys imhausi, assembly GCA_907164525.1. NCBI lineage: Eukaryota > Metazoa > Chordata > Mammalia > Rodentia > Muridae > Lophiomys > Lophiomys imhausi. Next base: position 9,400,473 of record CAJQZJ010009141.1, read on the forward strand.
ACAGTGTTCCCATCCAGATCTGAAGGGAGTGAAATGATCTGCCCTTGTGTCTCCCAGACAGGAAGCAAGAGCTGGACTCTGCCGGCAGGCAATCCTCTGAGGCCAGCTGTGTGCTTTGGGACGGTCTACAAGCTAATTATGCCAAAACTTCATATGCAAAATGGGATAAGCACAGAGCCTAACTTGCAGAATTGTGGGAGATTTGATAATACATAGAAAGCAAATAAAAAAAACAAAACAAAACATCACTCCTGTAAACTTCCCCCCCCTCCCCTCTCTCTGTGTGGGAGAGAGAGTGTCTTATGCCACCCAGGTTGACCCTCACAGTCAGCGCTCACCCTGAATGCCCTATCCTCTTGCCTCTGCCTCCTGAGCGCTGGGATTTAAGGTGTGCAGCCCCACACCTGACCAAAGTTGTGCTTTTATATACTAGCTTTCTGAGCCAGTAGTAGTACTGAACACTTATAATCCCAGTACCTGGGAGGCAGAGGCAGGGGGATCTCCATGAGTTTGAGGTCAGCTTGGTCTACAAATCAAGTCCAAGACAGCCAGGACTTGGTACACGGAGAAACCCTGTCTCGGAAAAAAAAAAAGAAAGAAAGAAAAAGAAAACAAAAAAGAAAAGAAAGCCCACCCTCTTCTAATTCAATTTCTCTTGCTCAATTGAAGTTCAGCTTGCCTCCCCTCTGCATTTCTGTCCATAATTTGTACTGAGAAAAATCATGCAATTGTGTCCCAGTTCATTTTGTTCCCTACTTCATCTTATTTACTGTCATTACAGGGTTATCTCAGGGACTCATATGTGCACACCTCCTTCCCAGAGAGATAATTTATTCTTTAATGGTGGCAGAATGACCAAAAGAAGAGGGAAGAGGATGTTTTAAGCAGATTGTTGAGCCACATGACATGGGGAATGGACTGGGACTGAGGGGGGCTATGTATGGTCACCCAGATCCATGGCTGGCTATTACAGCAACCAGGCACCAGGCGATAAAGACCCCAGATGGGTAGGGAAAGGAAAAAAACAAGAGACATTTTGAGAGGAAAACCCACAGTACAGTACCATGTAGCCATAAAATGCTGTGTTGGAGCCAGACTGCCTAGTTCATTTGGGTATTGGCATTCAGTAAATATTTGCTAAGCAAACAAATGGGGGGGGCGGGTGGCACAAGCTAAGGGTGCCTGGGAAGGAGAGGATGAACTGAGTTGCCTAGAAATCTGAATTTGGTGGGAAAGGAGGGACAGATCCTGAAAAAGGAGTAGAGGAGACAGGAAATGCAGCTGAGGGGCAGTGTGTTTGTCCAGTAAATGTGTGGCTCTGGGTTTAATACCCAGAAGTATAAAACAAAAATCACAAAAGAGAAAATGGTTAAGGGAAGGATTCCTCAGCCAAGAGAAAAAACCACGCTTAATTGAAGGTAAGTAGGGGACGGGGAGGGAGCGATTAAGGACCAGGCTCCTGGCAGAGGTAGAATGGGGTTCCCTTTGTGGGCAGGGGAGGGCTTATGTGTTGATAGTTTATATGATAACACCTGGGTCACAAACTGACCTACTATAGAGAATCCCAGGATCTGACCAAGAGTTAAATCAATTTTCTATATAACCTTTTAGCCTGGGAAATGTTCCTGTGAATGAATTGCCTGTAGCTAATTCTACAAAACAAAACAAAACACACTAAAGTTGATACCACGGAGTTTAGTAGTAACTGCCTCTCCTTATCAGCTGCTAACTGACTCACAGGAGGTAAACGCATAACCCCAGCTGATAGGCTGTCCAGGAAGTTTGTTTGACTTATTGATCTGGGTGGGTTAAAGAAGCACAAGCGGGTTATCTGCCCTCTACCTTTGCCCTGCTTTCGGCCTGTTTCTGTTCAACTGTAAAATTAGATCTCACAACCTAATATTGAAAAAGACTTCCCCAGGTTTTCCCTGAAAAAAAAATCTCCCAGACCCTGAAAGTCACAAGCCCCTTCTTCCTTTCCTTAATTTTCCTTTTAAAATTAATTTTGTTTTATTTTGTGTGAGCAATACAAGCCCTTTTCTTCAACTGTACCTTAAATAGTACTTTTTTTTTTTCCCCCAGCTGGGATGAGGATGGAGGAACTCAGTGCAGATAGTCAAAACACGCAGGGCCTTCTAGGTGGCTCAGTTGGTAAAGACTTGTTGTCAAGCCTGACAATATGAATACAATCCCTGGGACCCACATGGTGGAAGGAAAGCATGTCGTTCTCTGATTCACATATATGCACACATGCACACACACATATATGCATGTGTACACACATATACAAATATATAAATGTAATAAAAAATTTTTGAGACAAGGTTTCTCTATGTAGCCCTGGCTGTTCTGGAATTTGCTCTGTAGACCAGGCTGGTCTCAAACCACCTGTTTCTGCCTTCCAAGTGCTGGGGTTAAAGGCGCATGCCACCACTGCCTGGCTGAAAAGAATACTTTTTTAAAATTTATTTTTATTTTATATACATTGTAGGAGTTACAAACAGTTGTGAGCTGCTATGTGGGTGCTGAGAATCGAACCCAGGTCCTCTGGAAGAGCAATCAGTGCTCTTAACCACTGAGTCATCTCTCTAATCCCCCCCCAAATACTTTTAAAAAGGGCAGGTGAGATCGTTTAATGGGTAAAGGTGCTTGCTGCCAAGCTTGATAATCTAAGTCTGATTCCTGAAACCCACATGGCAGAAGGGGAGCACTAATTGTCTTTTGACACACATGGGGTGATGGAGCAATGTCTTTAATCCCAGCACTCAGGAGGCAGAGGCAGGCAGATCTCTGTGAGTTCAAGGCCATCCTGGTCTACAAAGTGAGTTCAGGATAGCCAGGGCTGTTATACAGAGAAACTCTGTCTTGAAGAAAAAAAGAAAAAAATGATCATGTTCAAAACAAATGAATAAAAAGATACTACTTAAGGGTGCTGATAAAAGGAAAATAAACTTCAGTGCTCAGAAACTATCAGTGCAGGTCATTGACCAAGACCTGGTCAGTCCCAGGACTTCCCCAAAGAGGCAACACGCACATAGCTGTATTCATGTTCATGCTCAGCTGTTGTGTCCCTAAGTCTAGCAACCCGCCCTTCAGTGTCCTTGGCTTCCTGCCCTTGGTTCTATACCTATTTTGTCTGCTTCTGAGTGTGTTCTCATCTTTCTCCGGGAACACTGATGACATGGACTTTGGAAGGCACTTCCACGGAGCCTGGCTCTTGGTAAGCGCTAAGTACATTAGCCAGTGTTTTCACCGTTGTCCCTAAGACCATTTCCTAGGCTCTAGCAAGCTTAGCCTCAACTGCCAAATGTTTATCGCCAGCCCTGGCCATTCCTGTAACTTCTTCATGTGTCTCCTAACCAACCCTCCCCACCAAAAACCCAAGTCACCTGACACAACCCAGCTTCTCCTTGTCACTTCCCTAGAGCTGGTCCCTCTGACTCAGTATTATAGAATATTATCAGAGGAACTTAGGCAGTGGCCCTTTCAGAGGATAGGAGCCATTTCAACCCTGCCTCTCCCCACCATTCTGTGGCCATCATTCTAAAGGACCAAGTGTCCCAGCCAAAGTCATTCCTGGACTGAGTACTAGGAATGACCCATTCCAAGATGGAGTATTTTTAGAGATGGCCTTTGCTTCCTCTAGCGACTCCACTGAGACACTTTCAGGACCGGGCCTAGGCATTCTCTAGCTTTTATAAATGGCTAGATCAGTAACAGGGACTGGAGAATTTGGGTCAAAACCCAAGCAGCTGTAAAGTTGTCTACAAGTTGTCATGGTCAATGAGACCATGAGCACCTCATCAAACCCAGTGGAGTCCAAGGGGTCTTCCAGGGAAGACATCATTCTAAGCAGAAGGGAGACCCCTGCCTTGGTCTAAATTCATGCAAGCTTTTTTTTTTTTAAGATTTTATTTATTTATTATGTATACAATGTTCTATCTGCATGTACACCTGCAGGTCAGAAGAGGGCACCAGATCCTATTATAGATGGTTGTGAGCCACCATGTGGTTGCTGGGAATTGAACTCAGGACCTTTGGAAGAGCAGCCAGTGCTCTTAACCTCTGAGCCACCTCTCCAGCCCATGCAAGCTTTTTTTTTTGGTTTTTCGAGACAGGGTTTCTCTGTGTAGCTCTGGCTGTCCTGGACTCACTTTGTAGACCAGGCTGGCCTCGAACTCACAAAGATCCGCCTGCCTCTGCCTCCCAAGTGCTGGGATTAAAGGCGTGTGCCACCACAGCCCGGCTGCAAGCTTTTTAAAAAGAATTATTTATTTTATGTATATGAGTACTCTGTCTTCATGCACATCAGAGGGTATCAGATCCCATTACAGAAGGTTGTGAGTCACCATGTGGGTGCTGGGAATTAAACTCAGGACCTCTGGAAGAACATCCAGTGCCATCTCTCCATCTCTCATGCAGGCTTCTGAAGGCCTTCTTGAACACATGCCAACCTGAGAGACCATCTCGTCTATGCTGGCCTAATGAAACCCATGCTGTCAGGGCTAGTGGTGTCATAGTCTGGGAGGGGCTGAATGTTGGGAAGACAGGTTAAAGGTTGTTCTGGGAAAACCACCCTCTGGACTCCAAGCCTGAAACCATCTGGGAGGATTTTTGTATCCAAGTTGCCAGGACATTATTCACGACATGTGGCATGTAGAAAAACACTGGCTTGTGAGAGCTATGTTCGGGTAACAGAAGGGTGACTGTATTTTTCCCCCATTTCCTCTCCTGCTATTGTGGAGGATCAGCCTAATAAATCTAGTTATTTCTAGAACTTCCTTAGAATCTAGATGGAAATTCTTAAAGCTGTGTTCCCTGAACAATGTTGTGTGCTGTCATTATTAAAATGTTTCAGTCAGGTGCTGTTGTCCATGCTCTTAATTCCAGCATGCAGGAAATAGACCTCTGTGAGCTCCAGGCCAGCCTGGTCTACATATCCAGTTCCAGGTCAACTAGGGAGACACAGTCTGTTTCAAACAAACAATCAATCAAAAACAAAACCAAAATATTTCCTCCTTGCTTTCCCCCTCTCCCCCCTCCCCTGCCCCCAAACCACTACAAAAACCACATGTGCAGGTTCTGGCTCAAGGCAAGAGATCAATTTCAAGAGACTGGAGCTTAGATTCTGCCCTTCCACTGTAACTTACAAAAGGCACCCACCAGGGTGTGCGCCCATACCAGAGCTTGGTTCCCTTTTCCTTCCTTAGTCGGTTGGGTCCTATAGCCTTTCCTTGGCAAAAGTCACCATTCTAACTTCATTCCTGTAGCTGTTCCAGCCAGGCTGTAGTCCCCTAGGATTTTCTGCATAGGATGAAACCTCTATTGTGAGTCTGGCCTCATCTTCCAGAGAGCCTGGGATTCTGAATCAAATCAGCCACGTGCTGTTTGTTGTATGTCTCCTAGGTAACTCCTACTCCCTATGTAGCAGGTCTCAGCCCTCAAACCTGATGTTCTTCTTGGGCATCTTAAACTTCATCTCATTCTCCATCTTCAGCAACTTGCATCTACGTAGCTGATATACAAAAAGTGTGTAAGCAGGGCTACACAGAGAGACCTTCTCTTGAAAAACAAAATAAACAAAAAGTGTGTGAGAATGGGAAAGTTCTTGTGAATACATGATGAGCCAAGGTTTTTTGTTTGGTTGGTTGGTTTTCTGGTTTTTCAAGACAGGGTCTCTGTGTATCTTTGTGTGTTCTGGACTCACTTTGTAGACCAGACTGGCTTCGGACTCACAGAGATCCACCTGCCTCTGCTTCACAAGTATTGGGATCAAAGATGTGTGCCACCACACCCAGCTTCTAGGACTTTAAGAACTTTATTAAATCCATCTCGGGAGAGTATGATGTCAAGAAAGTCTCACGTTGGGGCTGGAGAGATGGCTCAGAGGTTAAGAGCACTCTGCTCTTCCAGAGGTCCTGAGTTCAATTCCCAGCAACCACATGGTGGCTCACAACCATCTATAATGGGATCTGGTGCCCCCTTCTGGCCTGTAGGCATGCAGACAGAACACTGTATACATAATAAATAAATCTTAGAAAAAAAGAAAAGAAACTCTCACGTCGGCTGATTATGTGCCTGGAATCCCAGCCACTGTGGAGGTTGAGACAGGGAGATTCCAAGTCTGAAGGAAGAGACCAGACTGGGCAACTAAGCCAGACCCTGTCTCAAAATCAAAAGCTACATGTGATGACGTACAGCTATGACATCATAATGTTCATAATCATCATATTCATAATCCCAGAATTTAGGAGGTTGAGGCAGGAGGATGGCTAGGTGGGTAAAATGGGGCTGGGAGAATGGTTCAGTAGGTAAACTACTTGTACTTGCTACACAAACATGGGGAACTGAGCTTGCATCCTTGGCATGCATACTTTTAAAAGAAAAAGTCAGGCATGGTAGTCCACGCTTTTAACCCCAGCTCTCAGGATGCAGCAGCAGGGAGATCTCTAAGGCCAGCCTGGTCTACAGAGGGATTTCTAAGACAGCCAGAGCTACATAGTGAGTCCCTGTCTCAATAATAATTTCAAAATAATTTTAAAAGGGCACACAGTTGGGGGGGTGGGGAGGTAGCACACACTTGTAACCCCAGTACTTGAGTACTTAGGAGGCTAAGACAGAAGGATCCTGGGAAGTTGTTGGCCAATCAGTATAGCTGAATTAGTGACCTCCAGCTTCAAAGAGACTGTCACAATCCCAAAACATAAGGTGGAGAGAGGTCAAGAGATACCTGTTGACCGCTGACCTCCACATGCATGAACACATATCAACAAAACAGTATTTTTAATATGAAAGGGGCCAGAAGACAGTTGGGTTCAATCTACAGTAACACACACAGTCGCACAATGTTTAATGGTCTAGACCTTAGCATCATCTCCAAAGAAGAGGTAGTGCCTGCCTACTTCATGGCATATATAAATCCATGTGGTAGTACCAAGGAGCAGCAGTTTTATTTTGAACATTGCCAACCATTTATGTACTACTGTTTTACAAATGAGACAAGGGCAACACTCTGTGTGTATGTGTTACTAGTCAGGGGAAGCAGTGACTTGCTCATCCTAACAAAGCTGGGATGCAGTAGTGGGAGACTTCACCAAGTTAAGCTGGAGTCCTTAAACACTGGGTGGCTTATGTTGGGTATCATGGGAGGAGTTAGTACACAGGAGAGGTGCCCCCAGAGGACCATATAGCAGGGGTAATACCAAAGAAGTTTACTTTATACAGGCGAGGCAGGCCAAGCGGCTTATGTCTCTAATCGTAGATGGGGAAAGTTGAGGTAGAACTGCTACAAACTTGAGGCCAGCCTGGTGTACAGACTGAGGCTGTCTCAAAACAAACAGAACCTCCAAAAACTGTTAGACATGATAGCATACACCTGTAATCCCAGCAATGGAGGAGGAAGTACAGAGACTGAACTCCTATATGTTCAAGGCAAACCTGGGATGCACACAGAAATCCTGTCTCAAAAAAGAACAAGCCGGGAGGTGGTAGTGCATGCCTTCAACCCCAGCACTCAGGACACTCTGAGTTTGAGGCCAGCCTGGTCTTCAGTGTTAAGTTCTAGGACAGCCAGAGCTACACAGAGAAACCTTGTCTCAAAAAACAAAAAAAAACAAGGGTTGGAGAGATGACTACGCAGCTAAGAGCACTGGCTGTTCTAATTCCCAGCACCCATATGGCAGCTCCCAACTGTCTCTAAGTCCTGTTCCAGAGGATCTATCTGACACCCTCACACAGACATACAGGCAGTCAAAACACCAATGTACATAAATAAAAATAAATATGCAGTCAAAACACCAAAGTACCTAAATAAAAATAATTTTTTTTTTTTTTGGTTTTTCGAGACAGGGTTTCTCTGTGTAGCCCTGGCTGTCCTGAAAAATAATTTTTTTAAAAGGAAAAGCAAAAAGGTCAGACAAGAAGCAATGAGGACTCCTGCCCAGAGACCATAGGGCTGAGAAAATGAACAGATGTGTCAAGAACTTCAATCTAATTCCCTTGACTACCCCAAGCTATTTTACAACTACCAAAGAAATGGCTCAAAGAATCTTGGTCTTTGTCAGTGGTGTACAGCTGCCTAGGAGGCAGAGGCAGGGGATAAGACCAGCCTCCTCTAGATAACAAGCTTCAGGACAACTAGGACTACAGAGACCCTGTTTCAAAAAAACCTTGTTCTTTCTTTCTGTAGATTACAGTTCAAGGACGGCCGGTCAGTCTCAAAGAAGAAAACAGGCTGTCTTCGCCTGTGCATTCCCATTCTTAGAAAAACATCCACAAGAAAACCTCCTTTCCCTCCCTCCACAGTGCCTCCTCAAGCCCAGAAAGCACTCTTACAATATGATCAATGGGAGTGAGAGGCCATGGAGCAGCTTCTAAAATCCCACAGACTGGCAGGCAGACAAGATAGCCCAATTGGTAAGGGCACTTGCCACCAAGCCAGACCACCCAGGTTGCCTATTCAGAACCCAAATAGTACAAGGGGAGAAGGTGCCATAATCGCCATCAGATTTCCATAGGCTTTCCCACTGCATATGTGAGCCTTCCATACACACCGAATAAATAAATGTGAAAAATCTAAACAGCTGGGTGAAGTGAGCACTGTTTTAATCCCAGCACTCAGGACTAAAGAGATAGGGGGATCTCTGTGGGTTTGAGGTAAGCCTGACCAACACACGGAGTTCTACCTCAGTGAGAACCTGTCTCAAAATGTTATGTGTGCAAAATAAAAATAAACCCAGAGACACTCAAACACACTGCCTCCAGGAGTTAACGAAAACATGGCTCTGACCCCAGCCCCCTAGTTAGCCCAAGTACAGAGACTTTGCTTTTTAGGGAACCACCCTACATGGTCTTCCTTCCCCCTCCCACCTCCAATCAAAAAGCAAGACCATTTTCCAAAACAAAAACCAAATTTATTAAGCAGACATTTTAATTATGAATCCTATAAATCAGGACCGCCACAATTTCAGACACTCCGTTGCGAAGTGCACCTCAATAGCTACATCCGGAGGATGAACAAGCCATTGAATCTTAAAAAAAAAAAAAAAAAAAAGTTAGCTACCTTAAAGTTTGGGGGTGGCACCTCAGAAAGGGCGCCCTCAAGTTTCATAATGGGAAAAACTAGCGCTTTTTCCTCCCGGAGTCACATTTTAAAAAAACGGTTTTAGTCACCCACAAAGCACTGGCAGGTGGGGAAGCAGGAGAGGCCCTCCCCGACTCTGCAGAGGGCTAAAACAGACCAGAAAAGTGTATCCACGGCTTTCATCCAACACCCCCCACCCCCGCGAGCGCCACACATACACCACAAACACGATGGCCGCAAGGGAGGACAGGAGGTTGTCTATGGCCGTTTCTGAGAAAGCTGGTGCCATGGCCAAGAGTGGCATAGCAGGAGTTCTGAAAAGGACAGAAGCACAGAAAACGCAAATAACTCTCCCTGCACAGCCCTGTTGGCCTGCCTGTCCTCGGGAGACTCCAAGCGGTGGCAAAGCAGACAGGTCCCCAACTTGGATCAAGAAAAAGACACCGGGGTTAGCTCTCCCAAGAATCCTACAACACCCCACTCACAACCAACCTGACCTTGAGTTCAAGGTGGCAAGGTCAAGTCATTCACAAGTCTCCATTTAAGTTTCTATCACTAGACCTTCGACAATTAACCAACTGGGTCCGAGCACCTTCACCATCACAAATTAAGTAGGAGAAAGCGGCCGTTGCCAACCCACCCAACTGCCAAGTTTTTACATTCTTCACCCCAGAACCAGCGAAGAGCTCTGCAATTGTAGCGCCACACTCAGGAAGCTTCTCCATCCGAAAATAACGAGACCATGTATGCCTGTTTGTTTTCAAGTACTGTTACAAAGCCCTCCCGATTCCCGCCTCTGCGAGCAACATGTATAAGCAATCCAAACACGCGAGGCCCCCCAAGGGCTAAGTCAGGTCCAAGTCCATCAAGTAGCTGCCACAGTTCTCCCGGTAGATCCCAGGTCCTCGGCTACCGGTGCTGCTCAGTCGGGTCCGTTTTCTTTAACAGCTTCACGCGGCCGGTAACGTTGGGGTTGTAGCCCGAGGGATGGACGACGGCTTCTGCTCCGGACGGTGCGGAGCAGGACACAACTGGATCCGCGTAGCCGCGTCTTCCTCCTCCTCCTCCTCCAGGGATCCTGGGTCAGAGCCAGGCGCCCGAGGGCCGCAGGGTGACTGAGTCCGGTCCGCTTCGGCCGCCCCCGGAACCCGGGGCGCTCGCGGGGCTCGTGGCTGTGACCGCGGCGACCGCTCGCTGGAGCCTGCGCACCGCCTCCTTGATGAGGTTTCCCGAGAGCACGAGCTGCTGCAGGAGCCCGTGAGGGTCGTCGTCGCCCGCGCTCGATCCGCCCAGGGCCCACCGCCGCTGCTGAGTTCGCCGAGACGCCACCGCGTCCGCGAGCCACACCCGCCGCCCCGGCCGGAGGAGCGTGCTGGCGCCCGCGGCGAGCTCCGCCACGCAGTAGGGCGCCGCCCGGCCCCGCACGCGCCCGCGCTCTCCCAGCACGCAGCGCATGGCCCCCGGGGGCGCCGGGAACCGGGCCTCCGCAGGCACGGCCGGACGCCTCGCCGGGGCACAGGCCTTGTCCGCCGGCAGCGCCGCCAGGACCCGCGGGGGCCCCGGGGCGGCACCCGCCGAGGCCCGGCCGTCGTGCGCCGCGTCCAGCTGCAGCGTCTCGCCTATCTGGGCGATGAGCCGGTCCACGTCGGCCGAGCCGCCCAGAGTCACAGACTGCTGCAGCAGGAAGAAGCTGTCGTCGTCCTCCTCCCCCTCCGCCTCGTCGCCGGCTTCCTCCTCCTCCTTTTCCCTCCGGCACCGCATGGCCCCCCGCACGGGCCCCCCGCGGCTGTGCGGGCGTCGCTGGCCGCTCGGTAGCCCGCGGGCTCGGCGGGCCGCGGCTGGGGCGGGAGCTGGGCGGAGGCCCGGGCCGGACAGGGCCTGGGACGCGGAAGCCGGCACCACCGGGCAGTTGCACCCCGCGCAGTGGAGCCGCCGCGGGAGCCGGAACGCGGCCGGCTCGGGTTGATTTGTAAACAATGGGTGACGCCGCGCGGCTCCTACCACGGCGCGCGGCCGGGAAGGGGGACTAATCGCTAGGAGACTTCGGGGCCGTGGGCCGGCGTGCGGGGCCGCGGGCAGCTCCCTCCGCCCAGCGCCAGTCAGCATCCACGACTGTGAGCGTCCCCCGGGTCTGGGCGCCGCCCTTGAGGACCCCAGGCCCTAGGAGCGGTCGGCAAGGAGGCACACTCGGAGACGGCCAGTTGGCTTCTCCCACTCGCGGACACACCCCCACCACCCTGGCCCCGCCCCCGCCGCGCCCGCGCCGTCCCCACGGGTCGGCAACGCCTGCCGGGCTCTCCGCCCGCGCACCCGCGGTGGTCCGCGAGGCCCGCGCGGCCCGGGGGTGGGGGTGGGGGCGGGGGGGGGAGGAGGAGAAACGGACGTTGCCCGGGAGCGGACTCTGCGGTCGGTCGGAGCGCCCCAGACTTCCTCCTGTCCCCGCCACTCCTCAGAGCCACTTCATGGCTAAAGCGGTCTTTTTTTTTTTTTTTTGTAGTTCGAAGGAAAATTTTCTCGTAACCGTAGGATTCAGACGAGATTAAAAGATTTTTTTCTCTTTCCTGTTCAGCCTTTTCTCAGTACATTATACCAACAGCCACACATGAAAACGTTACGCTTTATTTTAAACTTCGCGGTAAATTATAAACGCTTTTCCAGGGATTGCACGCTCTTTGAAAACATTGTAATGATTACGTAAGCTTCCATTAAATGATTGTAATTGTTTAAATTCCTTAAGCGTTTGCTGTTTCTTGGATTTCACCGTTGTAATAAGTGTGTGAGTAACGTTTTTCCCCCCATAAAACTTTTCCAAATTTATGATTCATTTTTAAGAGCACATTCCTAAGAATGGAGTTTTAGGTCAAAGAGAGGGATTTTTTTGTTGTTGTTGTTTTTGTTTATCTTTTGGTTTTTGGAAACGGTTTCTCTGTATGTCCTAGGCTGTCCTGGACTCACTCTGTAGACCAGGCTGGCCTTGAACTCACAGAGATCCACCTGCCTGTGCCTCCTGAGTGCTGGGATTAAAGGCGTGCGCCACCGCACAGGTCCCGGCAATTACACAGCTGTGAACTGCCATGTGGGCGCTGGGATTTGAACCCGGGTACCTTGGAAGAGCAGCCAGTGCTCTCTTCAGCCCCAATAAAGAGTATTTTTGAGTTCGTGCCCACCCCCCCCCCCCCCTTTTTAGGTTTTTCAGGACAGGGTTTCTCTGTGTTTCCTGTGACTAACCTGGACTCCACTTTGTAGGCCAGGCTGATCTTGAACTGACAGAGATCCACCTGCCTCTGGCTCCCCAGTGCTGAGATTAAAGTCATGCACAACCACTCCTGGCTACTCTTCTCTTATATGTGATATATATACTTCATTGAAACCACAAGATTTTAGTATTACTGAAAACCTTATTGTGTGTGTCTGCCTATTTTACAGGTGAGACTGACATTTTTCAGTTTGCCTGTTAAGTTTTTATTATTGTTTTCTGAGACAGGGTTTCTCTGTGTAATAGCCCTGGCTGTTCTGGACTCACTTTGTAGACCAGGTTGCCCTTGAACTCACAGAGCTCCACCTGCTTCTGCCTCCTGAGTGCTGGGATTAAAGCCGTGCACCATAGTTTTATTTTTTTATTTGTTTTGGGTTTTGTTTGTCTGCTTGTTTGTTTTAAGACAGGGTTTCTCTGTATAGCCCTGGCTATACTGGTACTTCCTCTATAGACTAGGTTGGCCTCGAACTCAGAGATCCGCCTGCCTCAGCCTCACGAGTTCATTTTCTATTTTAAGGAACCCTACTTAACCTTTTTTTGTAAATTGTTTCCTAATATGTTCTTCCTATAGGGATTTTATATGTATCCATGATTCCTTGGCATACCAGAAGTTAACCTTTTCTTTGTCATATTTTACTATGTTTTTTTTCTGGGCTTTGTACAGTCATCCCCCCCCCCCCAACCCAGGAAAACAATAAATTTGTTGTTTTTCAATACAGGGTTTCTCTGTATAGTCCTGGCTGTCCTGGAACTCACCCTGTAAAGCAGGCTGGCTCGAATTCTCTGCCTCCTGAGCAGTGGGATTAAAGGTGTACACCACCACTGTCCAGATTCCTTTGGGACTTCTGACATAATGCTAGAGTTAGTCTCCCTGCCTCCAAAAGGTTATCAAAAAGCTCCATCTATTTTTTTTTCTTTCTTTCTAATGCCTTATTGCTGTTATTTGGTGTTTTTTGTTTGCTTCTCAAATCCATCTGGAGCTTTTGGTCTTTGGTTCAGGGAGATGAGATGGAATTAATTCCTTCTTCTCCCTTCCCCCTCAGCTTGCCAACTAGAACTGTATTTCCTGGCTGAGACAGAGAAGTGTGGGTCGGGTACACAGAGGCTCTGTCCTGAGTTCCCAGATGGTTATGAGGAATGGATGGGGCTGGGAATATTCTGCTGAGTCTCATGGAAGTCAAAAGAGGTCTAAATAGGTTGTACAAAGATCTAGACTCAAATCTCATCCCTTGCAAGCTGGTGGGACTCCTAGCAAATCAGTTTACAAGTGTTTTCACTTATAAAATGGAAAAAAATAATCCCTGCCCTGCCTCCTTTGGAGATTGCTTTCAGGGTCAAATGAGATGATGGGCGCAGGCTTTGTCAGGCATTACACAAATGTACTGTGGGATTAGGCCCAGTGGTTTACTGACAGCCTCTGGGCTCTCTTCCAACCATTCCCTGGGGAAGAGCTAATATCTTAATAATAAAGGTTATCCCCTATGCCCACTAAGTAAAGTAGACCCTGAGGGCAATATTTATTAGGAATGGACTTGCCCTTAGACCCTGCCTCCTGTCTCCTTTGTCCGGGGATGGTTTAGGGCCTCATTGAAAGCACCCAGGGGCTTCCAAATTTCAAGGTGTATCCTAACTACAGCTAGTTTTGCAGGTTTGGGTGAGGGCACCTTTCCCAGCAGGCATCTCCCTCCTTAGTCTCCTCTCTTCACACACTTTACTGTTGAAGACTGGAAGCCATTCTCCCCGGAGAGAAAATCTCATTTTCATTCTGATGGTACTTACTGAAGAATTTCAAGGAGAATGAAAATTAGGAGAGGGCTTATGGATTTCAGCAGAGTTAAAATGGCAATTTCCCCCCTCCACTCGGTAAAATGATGCCTGGCTTAAGTAGAGAAAAGCAGTTTTATGCTCCATTGACTTTAAACATTAATGGGTCTGGCAAAGCTATTGTTTCTAACCCAGCATCCTTGGAAGTTGTTTTGTCTTCCTGTCAGAGTAATTCCAATAGTGTTCTTACTACTGTAGGAAATGGAACTGTGAGATGGCATTTTAAAAAAAAAAGAAGAAAAAAAAAAAACCCTCCCTTTGTAACATTGCTTTTGTGTGCAGATTGCTATGTAAATATGATGGGATGTGGACACTAGACTGTTCATTACAGAGATGAATGTCTTTCAGGAGCCCTGCTCCATTTTCTGGGGGCACTTCTCGGGAGAACTCAGAAAGGAGTGCTGTACTGGCCAGTGGGAGGTGGAGAGGAATGCCCTGGATTAGGAAGCAAAATACAAGATGTGGGAGACACCCAGATGCAATTAAAAGTAATGAGAAGGTATCAAAAAGGGAAGCAACGAGAGCTTTGTGCCTGGCACACTGGCTGCCAGCCTGGAAAGAGACATTGCAAGCATTTGGAAACACGCCGAAGGGAACACGGGACTCAGGGGCTTCAGCATCCATCGAGCCTGTGTAGAAGCCCTCCCCCAAGGAGCTGGCCTGCCTGGTGGACCATGTTCTAACACACCTGCCTTCAGAGACACCAGCTAGGGTAGTGGGGAATCCTACTGAGTAGGGTCACTTCTTTTGGGGGGGAGGGGGCTCTGATTCCTAGTCTGTAAAGTAGGTGATGGCATATTCTGGAAGCCTTCTGTGTAGGACTAGAATATAGTTATACTCTAGGGAGCAGAAATACTTTTAGGCATGTTGAAATGCAAAAAG
This sequence comes from Lophiomys imhausi, assembly GCA_907164525.1. Lineage (NCBI taxonomy): Eukaryota > Metazoa > Chordata > Mammalia > Rodentia > Muridae > Lophiomys > Lophiomys imhausi. The sequence goes on from CAJQZJ010009141.1 coordinate 9,415,517, forward strand.
GCCGCTCTGTAGGGTGGCCTGTGCATAGTCAAGTGGGTCCACAAACTGTGATGTACACCAGGACCTTATTCTGTCATAGAAAAAGAATGAAGCAGATGGTTCCACCCCCAGCTAGAGATGCAATCCAGGGCCTTTTTTTTTTTGAACAAGAAGCCATGCTATTGATTAGTTTTAAAAGAATGGAAGGGATTGGGGATGACTCAGAGGGCAAAGTGTTTGCCTGTGCAAGCATTAGGGACCTGAGTTCTCAGATCCCATCCTTCCACTTGAAAAGTTAAGCATAGTCGTGCACACCCTATGTGGGAAGGCAGACTCAGGTCGATCCCAAGAGTTCTTTGGCCAACCAATCTAACTAGTCAGTGAGCCCCAGGTTCATTTCACAATCCTGTCTTAAAAAGTAGGGCGAGATGATTGAGGAAGACCCTGAGAAGACCTCTGACTTCACACAGGTATGCACACATGCATAGGCACTACCTGTACATACATACACACATACACACAAAAGACACAGAAACAAACGGTGAAGAATGAAGTACTGACACATGTCACAACATGAGTGTTAGTGAAAGAAGCCCAACAAAAAGTCACATTGCACGGTTCTAATGCCTACCACAGGGACACCCTGTCAACCAAACCCCACCATTACCTGCTCTAGCTGACACTCAGTTTCCTTCTTTATTCATAATTGGAGCCACAGTCTTATTTGCTGACATGAAATGATCTCATCCCCATTTTCCAACACAGGGCTGCTCTTCAGTTCTGAGGGTACACTGAACGAGAGTTATAGAAACTGCCATATAAAGGCCAGTGTGATGAGCAACAGTACTTGCAGCCAAACCTGAGAACCTGAGTTTAATCCCCAGGGCCCAAATGATGGATCGAGAGAAAGGACTCTGATGCCCACGCATGTGCTATGGTGTACTCACACACAAATAAATGGGAAAGGAGGATGACTTTAGTACAAGGCCACTGGCTGCTGGACGTAGTGGCACACACCTTTAATCCCAGCACTCAGAAGGCAGAGGCAGGTGGATCTCTGTGAGTTCAAGGCCAGCCTGGTCTACAAAATGAGTCCAGGACAGCCAGGGCTACACAGATAGACCCTGTCTTATGGGGAGTTGGGAGGGTGCTGGAGACCACTGGTTGCTCTTCCAGAGGACCCTGGTTCAATCCCCAGCACCCACAAAACAGCTCACAATTGTCTGTCACTCAAGTCCCAGGAAATCTGATGCCCTCTTCTGGTCTCCAAGGGCATCAGGCACACACATGGTGGACATACATACATGCAGGCAAAATTCATACACATTAAACAAAATAAAATATGCAAGACAGAAAATAACTGCTGGCAAGACGGTGGTAGGGAACTGGAACCCTTGCACATCCTCAGAAGGCACGTGAAATGATGCTTCTACTTCTGGAAACACTTTCCAAGTATCAGTTTCTCTATTGCTACAAACTTTCCACGTGACCCATTGAGGCCACGCTCAGGACTCCACTGGAAGGAACTGGAAACCTGTCTGCACAGACAGGCACATGAATGTTCACAGCAGTATTAGTCATACTTGTGAAACCTAAAACAATCCAAAATGTCCTTCAAATGGTGAGTGCATAAACAAAATGTGTGTGTGTGTGTCCATACAATGGAGTATTATTCAGCAATGTGAGAAAATAAACTGCCAGCCAAGTGTGGTAATGCATGCCTGTAATCCTAGCTTTTGGAAGGCTGAAATGGAAGGATTGGCTTGAGGCTAACCCAGGCCACATAGTAAGGCCTTGTTTCCAAATGAAGATAAAACAGATATGAGGAAACTTTTCTAGGATGCTCAAACTGTTCCTTAACTGCAAGCTGGTCATGGTTAGTCACACAATCTACAGCTTTACTATACAATGAGCAACTTGTATGGCATGTACATCATACATAACAAAATTAAAATCTTGCTTAAAGGAAATTCAATGCATTACTAAAGAAATGTAAGTTCCCTTGTAAGCCTCGTAAGCACTGTTGAGCACTTGAAACACAGCTAGTCTGAACTGAGATAACACATCACATTTAAATATAAACTGAGGGGCTGGAGATACAGGTCAGCAGTTGAAAGCACTGGCTGCTCTTCCAGAGGACCCAGGTTCAATTCCCAGCACCCACATGGCAGCTCACAACTGTCTGTAACTCCAGTTCCAGGGGATCTGACACACACACACACACAGACATACGTGCAGGCAAAACACCAATAAACATAAAATAAAAATAAATAAGTTATTAAAAAATAAATATAAACTAGACTTCATAGACAATGTCAAAATATGCTAAATTTATAATATACTGTTCTATATATTAAAATATCCTGGGTAAATCATATTTTTTTTTGGTTTTTCGAGACAGGGTTTCTCTGTGTAATATTTCTGGCTGTCCTGGACTCACTTTGTAGACTATGCTGGCCTCGAACTCACAGAGATCTGCCTGCCTCTGCCTCCCAAGTGCTGGGATTAAAGACGTGTGCCACCACGCCTGGCTGTAAATCATATTAAATAACATTTTATTTTATTTTTGTTTTTTTTTTTGAGACAGGGTTTCTCTATGTAATACCCCTAGCTATCCTGGACTCACTTTGTAAACCAGGCTGGTCTTGAACTCAGAGATCTGTCTGCCTCTGCCTCCCGAGTGCTGGGATTAAAGGTGTGTGTGCCACCACGCCTGGGTTAAATAACACTGTTTTAAAATTGTTCACTTCCCTTTTGCTTTTATATAATGTATATTTACTTATTTACTTTTTTTATGCTTCTTTTTTTTTTTTTTTTTGGTTTTTCGAGACAAGGTTTCTCTGTGTAGCCCTGGCTGTCCTGGACTCACTTTGTAGACCAGGCTGGCCTTGAACTCGCAAAGATCTGCCTGCCTCTGCCTCCCAAGTGCTGGGATTAAAGGCGTGCGCCACCACCGCCCGGCTTACTTATTTACTTTTGAGAGAGGGTCTCATGTATGTCTGGCCATCCTCAAACTCACTATGTAACAAGGATGACCTTAGCTTTCTGATTCTGTCCACTCCACCTCAGAGTGCTAGGATTTTGGATATGATTTATATGGTAGTGGGATTGAACTCAAGGCTTTAGGCTTATTATGCAAACACTCTACCAACTACAGCACAAACGCACACACACACACACACACACACACACACCTCCCTACTCTTTTATTTATTTATCTTGGATTTTTGAGATGGGACGTAGCTCAGTCTGTCCTGGAAGTCACTATGTAGACCAGGTTCCATACTGGCCTTGAACTCAGAGCCTGCCTCTGTCTTCCAAGTGATGGGGATTAAAGGCCTGTGCCACCACCACCTGGCTAAG
>CAJQZJ010009141.1:9431350-9442965 GCA_907164525.1 Lophiomys imhausi
GCAGAAAGAAAACAAAAGAAAACTTACTGAGAACAGGTAGTTCTCTCTCCTTATGGTGTTGATGTATGCCTATGATCCCAACTCATGGAAAGCTGAGTACGGCAAGTTTCCTGCATAGCAAACCTGGTCTCAATAGAAAAACAAACAAAAATCAAATGATGGGTACCCCTGGCAGAGACAGAGTGAAACAGGAAGACAGTCTATGTCCTGACCTGGCTACTGCACAAACCCCCTTAACAGAACACCCCCTCCATTCTTCCTCTAATGAACTTAGATAACAGGTTAAGGCTCACTCTGTCCAACCATCCTTCCCGCTCAAGACCCAGATACAGACACCTCCCTGTGACTTGGAACCCATTTCCCTAGGAACATAACCTTTGCAAGCACTCCTACACACCTCATACAGTCCTCACACCTATACTAAAAGCCCCAGTCAATGATCAAAGTGAGATAACTAATTTTCCAACAAGAGAATCAGAAAAGCAAACTATGTAAAATTAAAGATAGTGACTGTGTGGAATGCATATATTCCAGAATCTCTATGAGAGTCTGGAATCACACCTAAGATCATGACCTAATTTATTCATTCATTCATTTATTTATTTTAGGTTTTTCAAGACAGGGTTTCTCTATGTGCCCTTGGCTATTCTGGAACTCACTCTGTAGACCAGGCTAGCCTCGAACTCACAGAGATCCACCTGCCTCTGCCTCCCAAGTGCTGGGATTAAAGGCGTGCGCCACCACACCTGGCTTGATTTATTTTTTAGGTTTTTCAAGACAGAGTTTCTCTGTGTAGCCCCAGCTGTCTTACTTTGTAGACCAGGCTGGCCTTGAACTCAAAGAAATCCGCCTGCCTCTGCCTCCCAAGTGCTGGGATTAAAGGTGTGTGCCACCATGCCGGGCGATTTATTTTATTTTTAAGCAGAGAGAATGTAGATTTAACAATGAGAAACTCATAGGAGGAAAAGGGGATCCAAGGGAGAAATACCTGATAAGTTTTTAGGTCTTTTAAAATATATTTCATGTGTTTGAGTGTTCCATGTCTGGTACCTGCAGAGGCCAGAAGAAGGTACTAGATAGATCCCCTGGAACTAGAGTTACAAATGGTAGTGAGCTGTCATGTGGGTGCTGGGAATTGAACCTGGGTCCTCTGAAAGAGCATCAAGTGTTCCTAACCAATAAGCCAAATTTTTCATCCCCATAATTGGGTTTTAAAAGGTAGTTCAAGCAAGGCATAGTGACTCACCTCTGTAACCCAAGCACTTGAGAGGCTAATTCAGGGAGATCAAGAGTTCAAGTTGAGGGGACTAAAGAGAGGGCTCAAGGATCAAGAGTACACACTGCTCTCACCGAGGACTCAAGTTCAATCCCCAACATCCATCTTTCCTGGCTCACAACTAGCTATAACTCCAGCTCCAAGGTATCTGCTAGCCTCTTCTGGGTTCCCAGGGAACTGCACTCATGTGCACATGAGTGCACACAAACACATAGAACTAAAAACAAATCTTGGCTGGGCTTGGTGGTTGTACGCCTTTAATCCCAGCACTCAGGAGGCAGAGGCAGGCAGATCTCTGTGAGTCTGAGGACAGCCTGGTCTACAAGGTGAGTCCAGGACAGCCAGGGCTTGGTACACAGAGAAACCCTGACTCGGGGAGCAGGGATGGGGGGTGGGAAGCAACTTATAGGACAGTCAGAGCTACACAGAGACCCTGCCTTAAAAAATCAAATCAAAATCCCAGCACTTGGGAGGCAGAGGCAGGCGGATCTCTGTGAGTTCAAGGCCAGCCTGGTCTACAAAGTGAGTCCAGGACAGTCAAGGATACACAGAGAAACCCTGTCTTGAAAAAAAAAATCAAATAAATGATAGATAGATAGACAGACAGAAAAATAAAATGGGGCTGGCACAATGGCTCAGCAGGTAAAGGTACTTGCTGTCAAGTTTGATAATTGAGTTTAATCCCTGAACTACATGGTGGGAGGAGAGAACTGACTCACACAAGTTGTCTTTCACATACATATATAAAAGTAAACTAAACTGAAAATAGGGCTGGGTAGTAGTTGGTAGATGAAGTCCTTACTGCTCAAGATGGCTGCCCAGCACCCATATAAAGCCAGGTGGATGGCATGCATCTGCAACCTCAGGGATGCTGGGGACTTGACAGTTTGCCAGTTTTCAGTCAGAGAACTCCAAGTCCAGGGGGGAGAGCTGCCCCAACAAAGATAAAGTGAAGAACAATCAAGACAACTGAGGGTTGACCTTTAGCCTTCACATCATACACACAGGCCCAGGCACTCACATACACATGACACGAATAACCTGGAAGAGACCTGCACTGTTGGAGCCTGTAGCTCCTGCTGAACCCACATGACAGCATACCTGCGGTTGAGCTTGGTTCTATTAAGTGGGATGTAGACATAGGGATCGAGTTGGCCCTTCTTCTTCACATCACCCTTTGCTTTCTGCTCATCCAGAAAATAGCAAAAGCAAAAAGAAACAAAAAGCAAAAGTGCAGAGTCAGCCAGTGTATGGGGTCCCCTCCCTTCTCTGACTTCAGCTAGCCTCTCATTCACTCTTTCCTGCAGTCTGCTTCAGATGGCCTCAGCAAGCTTCTCTGGCCCTGAAAGGCCATTTGTCAAGGCCTCCAAACTCCAAATGCCATGACATAAGTGCCCCTTTTCTTTTCTGGTCTGTCTGGCTCCAAAAAGTACCCACCTAGGATGGGGATGGGCACAGGTCTCTTCTGCCCTCCATTCTCCTGCTCCAGGAGCCCACACCCTCCCACAGGTCTCACCTTGGCCTTGTACTCAGCTCCAGGATCAGCCTTCTTGGCCACAGGACGATGGATGCCAGAGCCTCCAGCTACAGAGAAGCACAGAGGTCTCAAGTCAGGCAGAGCCAGAGTGGCCCCTCTGGGAGACTAGAGGGCCTCTGGGAAGATGATGGATGAAAGACCAGGAACTTAGTTCTATACCCTGGCAAGCAATGACCAAAGTCTTCCTTTGAAGACACTGCCCATGGCTCCTGGGAATACAGATGCTTGGCACTGATACAAACAGCCCACATGCTCCAAAGTTACACTCCTAACCCGTCTGTGGGTGGGGCAGTTTCCACACCCAACCTGTTCTCACTCTGGCACATAGACAGCTATTTATCCCACCATGCAAGTGGGAACTGGAGCTCAATGGGGCAAAAAAAACTTTTCCAGGGTCAGCTTGTCACTTCTGGCATGGCCTTCAAAAGTCACAGATGGAGGGCTAGAGAGATGGCTTAGTGGTTAAGAGCACTGGCTGCTCTTCCAAAGGACCCAGGTTCAAATCCCAGCACCCACATGGCAGTTCAAAACTGTCTATAATGGCCAAGCATGGTGGCATACACCTTTAATTCCAACATTCAGGAGACAGAGGCAGGTGGATCTCTGAGTTCAAGGTCAGCCTGGTCTACAGAATGAGTCCAGGACAGTCAGGACTACATAGAGAAACCCTGTCTGAAAAAAACAAAACAACAACCAAAAAACATAGTTAAAAAAAAAAAAAAAAAGGCACAGATGGAATCCTGCAACAACCCCAATCAGAAAGCCTCTCTGAGATAAGAAAGTAGAACTCACAGAGGCAGTGTCATGGAACAAGGTCACACAGCTAAGTAACAGCTGGGCAAGCTCTCTGAAGCCCAGGCCCATTGTCTTTGCCCACAATATCATCTAGTGCAGGAGGGAGGCAGGCTCTGAATGAAGACCCATGAGACGAGCCATCCTGCAGCAGGGTTAGGATGATAGGGGCCCAGAGGACATACTGCTGCCAGAATCAGAGACTGCACCCATACCTCTGGACCTCCAGAAGCCCCATGCACTTTAGGGCAGAAGCCAGGGCAGAGCCCTGTGCTGCACCTAGGAGGGAGGCAGGGGAGCCACCCTACTGCTTCCAATGTAGAGAGGAATATTCTCACCAGGGTCTAATCTTGGAGTATTCTAGAGGCTAAGACTTCACAAGGACTCTATACAAGCCTCATGGGAACTAAGAAGCTTGCCAAAAGGGCTAGGTTTACCATGCACAAGCTTAACCCTTAGATTGCCTCTCAGGCCAGTGTCTCCTTGTTCCCCAGTCTAGTCCTGAGTGAGTGCAGTGGTTAATTGAGTCCAACTTCATGGCTCTGCCTGATGCAGGTGAAGGGAATGTGTGTTCCACGAAAAGATACCTTACCTTGGTACTGAGGTAGGATCTCCAGCTCCACCTCCTCATCTTCCCTCTGCCGCTTAAGCTTCTTTTTCTATAGAAAGAGGCAACAAGCAGGGAGTCAGCGATCAAAGGGACATGACCACACCACCATGAGGGCGGGCCCAGAAGCAGTGACTTTCCCTGATGACAAGCCCTCTGCCAAGCTCCACCCCCAGCTGCATTGGAAGCGCTAGCCTAAGAAGGGAGAGTGATTACTTCACATCACACAATGGGGGTGTGGGAGGGGCTCTTGCGTACATCCTGACAACTGGAACCCTCTTCACACTGAGCTTCACACCCTTGGGGCATCCTTAAGAAGCTTCTTAAGCCATCCTTAAGAAGCTTAAGCCATCTTAAGCCATCCTTAAGAAGCTTCTTAAGCTTCTTAGCCGGGCGGTGGTGGCGCACGCCTTTAATCCCAGCACTTGGGAGGCAGAGGCAGGCGGATCTCTGTGAGTTCGAGGCCAGCCTGGTCTACAAAGCGAGTCCAGAACAGCCAGAGATACACAGAGAAACCCTGCCTCGAAAAACCAAAAAAAAAAAAAAAAAGAAAAACAGAAAAAGAAGCTTCTTAAACCGGGCGGTGGTGGCGCACGCCTTTAATCCCAGCACTTGGGAGGCAGAGGCAGGCGGATCTTTGTGAGTTCGAGGCCAGCCTGGTCTACAAAGTGAGTCCAGGACAGCCAAGGATACACAGAGGAACCCTGTCTCGAAAAAAAAGAAGCTTCTTGCTCCTTGCTCTCTTTACTCAGTATGACTTTTCTACATAATATTCACTTAGTTCTCCAACAGCATCCTGCACTCTGATACATTTTTGTTGTTTTTTTTTTTTCTTAAAGATTTGTCTTTTGTTTGTATGAGTGTTTTGTCTCCATGTACCTATGTGTTCCACATGTGTGCCTGGTGCTCATGGAAGCCAGAAGAGGGTGCTGGATCCTCTGGCACTGGAGTTAGGGATAGTTGTAAGCCAACATGTGGATGCTGGGAACGGAACCCAGGTCATCTGCAAGAGTGAGAAGTGGTCTTAACCACTGAGCCATCTCTCTAGCGCTCTGATATCTTAACAATAAATTAGCTCCTGGGGTCTGGTCTTCCAGAAGGCAACATGGGAAGTTGATTACATGCCAGCTCTAAGTTGATTCACTTTACGTGCCCATCCACACTGCCCCAGTTACCCTGACCACTGATGGAGGGCAGGTGCATGTGTGCATGACTGTGGCTGGGGTACGGAGCTGTGGGAAAGGGTGAGGCCGAACATGACTCACAGTCTTCACGCCGACATCTTCCATCGGGTCTGCCAGCTCTTCATCTTCCCCTGGAGTCAGAAGGAGGACAGGCTTATACACGAAAATTTCATTAACTTATACTTATTAATACCTATAATATCTATAACTTATAAACACCCAATACCTAGAATCTATAATACCTATAACATAATACCTACGAAGACCTAAACAATCCTACTTTAACCTTTTGAAAGGAAACTAGGATTCTCTAACGTAGGTCCATGCGGGCAACATGGTCAGTCTTCTGTGGTATACCTCAAACAGCAGTCACAGCAGTCACAGCAGTCTTCGGGCATAGTGTTGCTGCTGTCCACGAGTTAGTGCAGCCAACTTGCCTCACCTGCTCAGCGTGGGGCTGGCCTCGGTCATACATGGTGCAGATGGTGTGGTACCCACGGCCTAGTCTTTTAAAGTCTCGCCACAGCCTCATGTGACTGTCTGTCTGTGAGGCCCTTGCTGCGGCCTCCGAACTCCGCTTGCCTCATGGCGTCTTGTTAGTGAACCTTAGGCTGCTCTGCTCCCACTGCCATCGTCACCTCGGCAGCTTTTCATGGCCTTCTTGGGGTGGCTCATGACCAGAGCCCCTTTTTGAGGCTTTTTCTGTTAGCAAGACCTCAGTGAAAGCAGCTGGTGTACACCTTCACACCTATGCCTCTTTTTTCTCGAGGAGGGTTTCTCCTCATGTGGTTTGGGTGCAGGCAGCAGCTCCATATCTCTCTCTCTCTCTCTCCCTCTCTCTCAGGGGGGCCTTCACATGGAGCTTCCTGGCATAAATAGGGCATGGTCTCATGATCTTTCGAGGTATCTCTCAGTAACTGTCAGTTCCCATCACTTCTGTGGCTTTGCAGCCACGTCCCTTCACCAAGCACCGTCTGCAGGCTTCACATTGCCTCAGTCCAATCTGGGCTCCACTCACTTCGGGCCCAAATCTTGGACACTGTTCAGTAGCTGAAAGTCTCAGCTAGTGTCTTTCAAAATGTGGCCAAGTTAGCCGGGCGTGGTGGCGTACACCTTTAGTCCCAGCACTCGGGAGGCAGAGGCAGGCGGATCTCTGTGAGTTCGAGGCCAGCCTGGTCTACAAAGCGAGTCCAGGACAGCCAGAGATACACAGAGAAACCCTGTCTCGAAAAACCAAAAAAAAAAAAAAAAAAAAAAATGTGGCCAAGTTGAGAAGTCCTCCCTCAGTTTCTTGGGCTTTAAAAAGGTCCATATGCTGCCAGGCAGCAGGCTGATCTGTGTGCCCCTTAAAAGTCCGAATTTCAGAAGCCTTCATAATTCACTAAAGAAAACTAACCCATTACACATGGGCATTTGGGCCTATGAGCATGCTTACCTCACCTCGTGCCCCCTCTTCAGCAGTAAGAAGGGACATCAACTCCAGTCCCTGAAAACTACCCTCTCCAGTCTTTCCTCTTATCCTCTTTCCTCTCCTCTTTCCATGGGAAATCAGACTGCTGCCCTTCCTTCACTCCCAGACCATTTGGCCCCCTCAAGATGTGACTAAAAGAAAGACCCAAGTCTCCTGGGTGTCACCCCCACCCCATACATGCTCCCACTTAGCAAAAGGACAATTTTACCCTCCTATTCAAAGAGCTTTTGTGCTCACTGGCACCATGTGGGAAAAATAGATAAAGGGCTGGGTGGTGGTGGCGCACGCCTTTAATCCCAGCACTTGGGAGGCAGAGGCAGGCGGATCTCTGTGAGTTCAAGGCCAACCTGGTCTACAAAGTGAGTCTAGGACAGCCAGAGCTGTTATACAGAGAAACCCTGTCTCAAAAAAACAAAAAAGCAAAAAAAAAAAGAAAAATAGATAAAGTATGAAGTTGACCACTGGAGGGAAGAAAGTCCACCAAAGCAGAGCAACATCCAGAAGACAACAAGGACAGCATGTGGAGGGCTGGGAATATTGCTCAGTGGAGCACTGTCATAACATGTACCAAGTGCTGGGTTCAGTCCCCAGTGCTGCAGAAAAATAAGCCAGTCTGTGATTAAAGATGTACATAAGAAAGACATTTTGCTTGTGGGAGTCCTATGGGGGATGAGGCCTAGTAGCTAAGGAACCCTGGAGAAGACACAAGGACCAGTGTGGGATCCTAAAGAACAGAGAGGCTCCCCAGCCACAGCAACTTTTGGCACCAAGTCCACAGGAGCCTAAAGAGTACAAAGGGTGGGATGGGAGCAGAAAAGAAACAGCCAAAGCCACCTTTATTTCAAGCATAGATGGGAGCCAGACAGACAAACAGCTGGCAAGTGAGGGGTGGGGGAGCTGTGCGAGCAATGCAGGAAAGCAGATGAGTCAAAGGCCCAGAGCTAAGCAATAAGACCCAAAGAAACCAGAAGGTAGACACTTGCCCCCACAGTACTAGTGATAGAACCCAACACCTCATACATTCTAGACAAGTACCCTGTTACCGAGTGGCACGCTCTGTTTGGGAAGGCTGACACTCTTTTAAAAGACATGGGTGTTCTTTATCTCACTGACATGTGTGAAGAGGGACCTGGAGAGACTAAATGTGTTGACAGGTCCTGCTAAGGGAACAATCAAACAACACACATATTGGGAAGTCAGAAGCATCACATAGGCTGGCTCTTCCTACCTCTAAAGCAGCTACAGGGCTCAGCTAGATTCCATTAAAAACCAAACCAAATTGAACAACAACAAAAAAAAGAAGCAGAAGAGATGATCACACCATACACAGTGAGGGCATTTCCCCAATTGTATGTATGTATGTATACTGCATAAAAAAAAAGTCATAGGTAGCCAGGCAGTGGCGACATATGCCTTTAAACCCAGCACTTGAGGTAGAGGCAGGAGGATCTCTATGAGTTCAAGGCCAGTCTGATCTACAGAGATTGAGTTCTAAGACAACCAGGGCTATACAAAGAAACCCTGTCTTGAAAAACAAAAACAAAAAGTCACAGGTAAATTAATAAATTAGTATAGATAATATATGAAATAAAAATGTTTAGTGTGGTCAGGAAACATCTGAGGAGTCAGAATGCTCGGGAGTGGCCTGATGTAAGCTTCTCTGATCTGTTTCCTATGCTTCCTCAATAAATGGTCCTTATATAAAGAGCCCAAGAGTCTTCAAGTGAGGCAATGAGTGTCCAGCCAGCAGAGCCCTGGCCCCACTGCCAAAGCAACTGTCTTCTCTGTGAGAACCTACCTTTAGTGCCATCTTCCTCCTCCCGGATGATCAGCCGGCCATCAGAGCTCACCTTGAAGCCATGGTCCTTCTTGCCCCGGCCCGGCCCAGGCTGGGTGGCTAGTGAAGTAGTTTGGCATGAGATGATGATAGGTCAGTCCTAACCAACTCATTCCTTCCTCCCTCAGAGTCCCTCCAAAACCAAAGCTTCCAACTAGGGGCCTTTTAGTCCTTGCCCATAGGCCATCCACAGAGGCCAACCCCTGCCCAACCCATGAACCCAGCAACAAGGCAAGTCTATTCTAGGCTCCTAGGTCAGCTGCTTCATGCTCACCAAGGACTCGATGGGCCACCTTGGGATCCAGGAAGTTGAGGGGCTCATCCCCACCACCTTCCTTCAGCCATGCCCGGCTTTTCTGTCTTGTCAGCTTTCGATGTTCCTTCCCCTGGCCTCTTTCTTCCTCCTCATCTTCATAATCAGAGTCAGCCAAAATCTCCTCAATGCTAAATAGAGAAGTCTGGTGTCAAACCATTCTTGGGAGAGGTGGGCCAAAGGCACTGCTAGGACAGGTTTTGGGTGAAGGTAGACTAGGGTCTTGGGGCTGTGTTGTGGTCTTACCTGTCACCTTTGTTCTGGACAGGTTCCTCTTCCTCTTCCTTCTCCTCGTCCTCCTCCTCCATAGCAGCCTGGCTCAGGGCGCGATGCTTCTTGGCTCGGGTCTCAGCTTTCCGGATATTGATCAGGACTTTGTGGTATTCTTCAGGTAACAGACTCTTCACCAGCTCAAATCTGAGTGGGGCAGAGAAGGGCTGTCTAGAGGTACTCGCCAGGGATCCCTCCACAGGGACAGGAGCTACTCAGGAACCGGAAAGCTCTTAGCCTTTCCTTGAGGCCCCTGAAGAGACTAAAAATCCCAACCCCCAACCATAACCCATTCAAATGCACAGACCCAAACTTTCGGATGAACTTGATGAATAGGTTCCGAAGCTTCATGCGGAAGTGCCGTCGCATGTCATCTGACAACTTTCCAATGGCTTCCATCTAGTAGGCAGAGCACCAGGGTGTCAGGGGGAGCATGGTGTGCCTTCCACCCTGCCCACCTTTCCTTGCTGTCCAGATCAGTGTACAGTAAAAGTAGGCCTAGCTAGGAGGGAAGGTACTGGCTGCCCTGTTTTCAGGGTATCTCTTCCCTGGCTCCATTATACTCCCCTAATCTGGAATCCCACCTTTCCTCTATGCCATTCTCCAACTCAACACTCTTCATATGCTCTTCCAGTGGTTCTTTACAACAGATACCAATACCGAGGCATAGGCTACCAGCTGAGACAGGCTTACCTGATTGCCAAGTGGCCATACAGCTACCAGCTAACCCACTCATTCTGCTTTGCCAGACACTCTCCAGCACCCCAGCCTCATCTTCTCTTTCTACCATGCAGTCATGCTCATCCTGCCTACTGTGGGTAACAACCTTAGTTATCAGTGGGGTCTCCAGTGGGGCCAGGGAACACGGTCCCCACAAATCCTCTGAAGGGATTTTATAAGTTCTAAATATAAGTAGATATGACATTTCTCTTCTCCAGCCATTTCTTAAAACGTTCGCTCCCAGTTAGGCTGTCGGCTTTGGAGAACATCTATCCCCTCTTCCTTCCTTGAAGCCAAGGCTTAACTCAGAAAAGACATACCAGAGGGATCTCAAATGTCACAAAACTCAACCAGCTGGAAGTGGGAGATGAAGGCAGTACGTTAGCAAACTATTCCAGCTTGCAGGGAGCTTGGGTTAGGCTCACCTGGGTAGTTCAGAGACCCAACCCCAAAGGCCTTCTCAGATCCTTCTGTGCCCTGGCAGGGGGTGGAAAGAGGGACCCTACAGAAAGCCCAGTCTGAGACCTGAGACTAGACTTTGAAAAAAAGTATATAGACTCAGTTTCTCTATCTGTACAATGTGGGAGGAGCCGTGTCCCTTGGTCACTGGTCTAGCTTCTGTTGGGGGGACACTATGAGCACTATGTTTTCTTTGCCAGTCAGTACTCTCTCCCAGGGCTCCTTAATGTCCTGCTGCTTAAGGCAACAGTGGATAATGAAAAAGTTCTAAACTAATTTGACTCAAGCCCCCACTGGTTACCCCACTGAGCTGCCATCACCCAGTGAAGAAAAGGAGCCTCACCACGAGCTGAACGTGCTTGGAAAGGTGCACAATGTCCATGACCACCACAGCCACCTTGATGAAGCCCAGTGCAGACTTGACCACATCACGGGTGCGGGAGGCCAGCAGCAGGCACACATTCTCCAGTAGCTGTTCCACTGTGCTCGTCCCCATCAGCCCTGTGCACAGAGCCACTGTCAGATACCAGAACACTCGAACCCAAGACCCACCTATGCGTCAGATAGTAGCAGGGCCCTTCTGTGGGTCTTGCACGGTTTGAATCAGCTGCCTCGGAGCGTCCATGTCCTTCTTAGAGATTGACAGAGATTAGTGAAGTTGCTCAAAGTTTCATGAGGTTGGAGAGGAGGAAGCAGTACTAAGATGCAGGGACTGACCAACCCTCCTTCTGGCCAATAGGAAAGGTCCAGGACATTGGGCTGAACAGCTGCTGGATGGTGCATGTGTAATGAAGGAGGCACAACTGTGTGGGAGAAGAGACTGGCCTGGGTCTCTCTGCTGCCTCCTGATACTGTCCCCCATTCTGGCACCCCCCCATCCTGATCTCTGGAGCACTCTTAATGTGAAGGCACCCCACCCAGGTCTTCAGGTAAACACTTACCTTTGAACTCGAACAGGAGGTGGGTCAGAGCCAAGATGCTGCAGCTGACTGTGGTAACCGCACCCAGAAGGCCAGGATAGATCAGGACAAGGTATCGCTGCAGAGCCTCTGAGGGCAGAGTGAGACAGTCACTCCAAGACAGGGTACCCAAGCACGGGCCCTACAAGACTATAGCAGCAGCCCACTCAGAGCTATAAGGAGTTCCCAC
>CAJQZJ010009141.1:9443065-9457279 GCA_907164525.1 Lophiomys imhausi
AACCCTGTCTCGAAAAACCCAAAAAAAAAAAAAAAAAAAAAAAAAGAATCTTCTCCCAGCATGATGGTAGTATGCCCACTCCAGTTTGCACCCCACAGTCTCACCTTCCTGGCTGGAGCCAAATCGCAGGAAAGCATGTCCCATCTCCACAAGCAGGGCGAACGCATTCTTCCTTGCACCCACTGACACTTCCTTGGTGCACAGGATCACCTGGCCGAACAGCCTTGTTAGCACATGCTACCTCAGGTGGATGAGCTGGGTGAGCTACACATGCCTAGGCAGTGACTAGAGCATAGCCTCAGCACTGTTAGATACACTTCACCACCATTTCTTGGAAATCACACTAAAAAATTGCAAAATACACATGCATTCCTCCTCTCAGCCCCATACCTCTGGGATGAGGGCAGCAATGAAGTCCTCATGCTCAGCCGACAGCTTTTTCACAATATGTATGAGGCACTTCAAACGGGGCTGTGGGCACAAAGACAACATTGGGATCCTTCAGCGTCACCCTGACCCCTGGGTATGCCTACTGACACCTTCCTCCCTTGCAGAATAGGCGGCTTTGGAGCCCTCACCCTTTTAGCAGGCGAAGATGTGCTTCGCAGTGAGTCCAGCAGGGTCTTCTTAAGGTCATCCAAGTGGTTTTGCACAAAGCGGTTCGAAGGGCCCTGGGAGCTGGCACACACCTCCTCCAGCACTCGGTAGGCCTTCTTCTGTACCCCATGGACCTTGCTCTGTCAGGGGCAAATAAGGCACAAGGACAATAAGGAAAGGGACTGGGTTCTGCTCTGTCCTGTGACATTTCCCTAAGCATCTATAAGAGAGGATTCAGAGAGAAGATGGTCTGGAAACAGGAGCCATAGCTTCAGAGACAAAGCCAGACTAGTTTTTCAGGCTGTTCTTCCTACCACCACTAAATAACACATACTGGGGCAGAAGCAACCGCTCAGTGGTTGAAATTACTTGTTCTTTCAAAAGAGTCAGTTTGATTCCCAGCATCCACATGACAGCTCACAACTGTCTGTAACTCTAATAAACTTCCTCAACTTTTAGAGGATCTGCTGCCCTCTTCTGATCTATGTGACATCAGGCTCACAACGGAGGTAAAACATATACATAAAATAAAAATAAATAAATCTAAAAAAATAAGATTAAGGGGCTGGAGAGATGACAACAATTAAGAGCACTGGTTGCTCTTCCAGAAGACCCAGGTTCAATTCCCAGCACCCACATGGCAGCTCACAGCTGTCTGTAACTCAAATTCCAGTGGATCTGAGTCCCTCACACAGACATACATGTAGGCCAAACACCAATGTACATAAAAATAAATAAATAATGAAAAATAATTAATTAAGTTAATAAATAACTGATACACCTGTATCTCTGACTAGAGCATTCCCCTCTCTACTCGACTGACTCCCTGGAATTCTGAAGGAGTTTCCAGCACTCTCTCAGCACATCCCAGCCTATCCTGGATATCTGTGCCCATCTGCACACTCTTCCTCAAAGCAAATTCATCCTCTAGCTGCTACAGAAGCTGGCAGGGCAACAGTGGAACAGGTCTCATGAGCGTGCTATTGGGCTGAGCTCTGCACAGCCGCAAGCCACAGCATGAGTGTTTCAGACAGGGCCAGCATGAGCAAAGGCATAGGCAGGCCCACTCTACACATCCCTATAGGGATAAAAGTGTGGCTCATAGAGTAGCATGCCTAGTATCCATGAGAACCTAGGTCCACCTAGAAAAAAGAAAAAGAGAAAAATGAACAAACAAAATGGCTCAGCTCAGTGGATGACTGTCCTTGGTAACCTGTCGGCGCTAGACTGACAACCAGAGTTAGATCTGTGGAACCACACAAAGTAGTCTTACAGAACTGTCCTCAGACCTCACCTACCTCATCATCACATACAAATAATAAATGACATAAAACAGTTTGGGTGGAAGGGGTTGACGGTTTCTCTGTGTAACAGCTCTGGCTGTCCTAGACCTCTCTTTGTAGATCAGACTGGCCTTGAACTCACAGAGATCCGCCTGCCTCTGCCTCCTGAGTGCTGCTGGGATTAAAGGCATGTGCCACCACCCCCTGATATTACAGACAGCTGTGAACTGCCATGTGGTGCTGGGATTTGAACCCGGGTCCTTTGGAAGAACAGTCAGTGCTCTTAACTGCTGAGCCATCTCTCCAGCCCCGAAATAAAACATTTTAAAAGAGAAAAGTCAAGGATTTCTCTAGGACTCTCGATAGTGGTCTAATGAAAGATAGGTGTGGAGGGTACAGCTGTAATTGCACCACTTGGGAGGGAGCAACAGGGGGACAAATAGTTCAGGGCAGTTTTCAATACAGAGGAAGTTCAAGGCCCGTTTGAGACACATGGATATCTGTCTCAAAACAAAAACAGGCTGATGCGGCTGTAGTTGGTGAAGGTAGAAGAAGACAGCCTAGGAGGGCTGGGCAGGAAAGGAGCATGGCCTTTGCTCTACAAGACACACCTTGGCATGCAGGCTAGAGCACTGCTAGACATCTCAGTGATGGGTGGACAGGACAGGAGCCAATGTGGGAGCAGCTGGGGTGCGACCTGGGCAAGTCACAAGGATAAAGACAAGGAGAGCTCACCTCAAGGTAGGGTCGTATAGTAGAGTACAGCTTACTGATGGTGTCTTCATCAGCGTGAGGAGCCAACGCCACAACCAGGTCCAGGACAGACAATCTGCCAGAGTGAGAATCAGGGACAGGCTTAGAGGACTGCAGAAGGGCAGAAGCTGTTTCCACTCAAGGCCTGGACAAGGGGCCTCCGGTTGTGAATGGTAAGCATAGTAGCACTGTAATCAGGGAGCGCTCAGCACTCGGAGCACCAGGCAGTGCTCCAGGTGCCTTACACAGCTAGTTCTCTGTCTTTCAAGAGCTATGTGGCACGTACTATGTCACACCCACTTTGCAGATGAGGGCTCAGAGGCAGAGGACATAACTTGTCCAAAGAGCTAGGAAGTACTGGAGTTGGGATTTGAACCCAAGCCATTTCTGTGTAGGATCCTCTTTCCATCCTCCAGTAATAACGAACAACTAATCAAATCTCTCAGAACAGCTGGGACATTTGATTTCTCAGGTCTTCCAGAGTGAACACAAAGGCCTCTCTGCTAGGTGCCCTCTAGCTACCAGGGTCAAGTGAGGAAGCCCTAGGCACTTTACCTGGTGAAGTCAGAGCGGGCAGGATCGAGCACCTTCTCAGTGGCTTTTTCCAGCAAGCTATTCACCAACTGACAGCCCCCAGTGGACAGAGAAACAGAGTGACTATGGCAGCAAGTTCCTGAGTTGGTCCCCATGGTTTAGGAGCCCCCCCCACCCCAGCAAGCCAGCCATAACTGCTGTGTAAAGTCCCCTACTCTCCAGGGCCTGGGGGTGGAGTCTAGCCTTTGCAAAACCCAACAAGCATCCCTCCCCTCCCCAGCACTCACCTGAGACTCAGTTATGGTGAGGTAAGTTTTGATGGTTTCCAGCACAGCGCGGCGAGGGACTGCTGCCTCTCCAGCTGCAACAGGCTGTCCATACAGGTTGAAGAGGATTGGCAGGAAGTTCTTGGCAAAGTGGCTCACTTCGGCACGGTCGGCCTCTGGTAAGGGGACCCAAGTTTACATTGAGGGGACAGAGCTAAGAGTAACTCAGTGGTCACTAGGTGGGAAACCAGCATCATCCTTTTAGAGGATCCTGTGGCAGAACTAAAAAGTCACAAGAATGGACCTTCTGCCAGGAGAGGCTGAGGCCAGGGCACACAGAACAAGGAGTCTTGTGTTCAGATACTGCCTGTACAATCCACACAGCTGCCAGGACACATGGGTGACAGGTGTGAGGTCAGAACTAACATTAGCCCCCTGGAGCCCAACAGCAGCAGCATGGCAGCAGTGCAGATGGCTGCCTCGCAAGGTCAGCCCCAGCAGGCCAGCACCCCAGATCTTCTTACAAGCTCCCACACTTACCTGCTTCACAGCCCTTGGTGATGAGGGTACGTAGGGCCTGGCACACAGTGACCCGCAGGTCTGGGCGCTCATTAAGGGCGGTCCCCAGTGTCCGTGCCAGGCCTTTGAAGGAGGCTGCCACATCTGTGGGCCTTGTGCAGAACCCAGGCAGGAGGGTCCAGATCTGGGAGGGAGGAATTTAGAGTGTCGCCAGTGACCTGTGTCTTTGCATGCTCCTTCCTTCTTCCTTCCCCAGCTGATGCTCACCTGCCACTGGAGTGTGTCATAAATCTTCGACTCCACTGTGCTGCCTGCCTGAGCCAGGTCCATTGCTGGAGGGTGTGACAAAGACACAGTGTGACCCCAGAAATCCTCTTAGTGAACTGGCCTCGTTTTACCAAAATCAAAAGCCCTACAATAAGGATACAAATAGGTAATATCCCCATAAATTAATAGTAACACTAATTATTCTAATAATTAAAACAAATCTATGAATCTGGGCAGGAGATTTGACACTATGATCCCAGCACTCAGGAGGCAGGAGGATCAGGAATTCAACGTCAATTGTATCAAGTTCAAGGCTACATGAGACCCTGTCTCGTCTCAAAAAAACAAACCAAAACCCCACAGGTATGTGAATGAGTCTCCATTTTAGTTACCTTTCAATAATTAGAAAACTTTTTTTGTTATTGTTTTTGTTTTTCCACAAGGTTTCTCTGTTTCTCTGTGTAGCCCTGGCTGTCTTAGACTCACTCTGTAGACCAGGCTGGTCTTGAACTCACTGAGATCCACCCACCTCTGCCTCCTGAGTGTGTGCCACCACTGCTCAACTGACAATTTTACTGAAGATTGAACTCAGTCTCACACACACCTAGAGCACACCCTACCACTGAACTATAGCTCCAGCCCTAAGAAAGGACTTTAAATAAAATTACTAACATGAGTTATTGTTCCAATTCAATAAAATATACTATTTACACATGGAGAAAAAACCGGAAAATGAAAATACAATAACATTTCAGAATAACTCCCTCTGGAGCCGGGCGTGGTGGCGCACGCCTTTAATCCCAGCACTTGGGAGGCAGAGGCAGGCGGATCTCTGTGAGTTCAAGGCCAGCCTGGTCTACAAAGCAAGTCCAGGACAGCCAGGGCTGTTACACAGAGAAACCCTGTCTCGAAAAACCAAAAAAAAAAAAAAAAAAAAAATACCTCCCTCTGGGTGGTTTTTTACTTTTCTCTTTAAATGATTCCTGTATATTCATTAGTATTTTTTTTGTTTTTTGATGGGTGCAGTGGCACACACCTTTAATTCCAGCACTCAGAAGGCAGAGGCAGGTAGATCTCTGTGAATTCAAGGTTAGCCTGGTCTACAGAGTGAGGTCCAGGATAGCCAGGAGTAAGTATACAGAGAAACCTTGTCTTGAAAAACAAAACAAAAAAATTTTTTTTTCTTTTAAGATTTAAGAGTGACTAAAGAAGTATAGCCAAAATGACCACTGGAATAGGAAGGGACTCATGGCTGTAGTCCGAGTGAGTACTCAGGAGGTTGATGCAGGAGGTTGTAGCCTTGACTGTGAGGCCAGTCTGGGCTACATGAACCCCAATCTCAACAAAACAAAACACCATTAGGAAATAAATTACTAATACCCTTTGTTTTTTGTTTTTTCTCTGTGCAGCCCTGGTTGTCCTGGAACTCACTCTGTAGACCAGGCTGGCTTCGAACTCACAGAGATCTGCCTGCCTCTGCCTCCTCAGTGCTGGGATTAAAGGCGTGCGCCACCACCTCCTGGCAAATAATCATTTTAATACACTTGAAAACCTCATTGTTGTTTGTAAACTACAAAAGTAGCAGGGCATAGTGGTGCATGCCTTCTCAAGTCTCAGCACTTAGGAGGTAAGGGCAGGCAGATCTCCGTGAGTTTGAAACCATGTATATAAACATATGCATCTATAAATTCATCTCTAGGTTTATAAAAGTCTAGAGTCTTTCCTCAGTATCAGCGAGGGATTGGCTAAAGGAACTCCATGGACATGAAACTCTGACTATTTAAGTCTCCTATGTAGAATGGTACAGTGATGTATGCAACCTCCACTCATATCCCTACTCTTTTATTTTTCATTTTGTGTGCGCTTGTGTTTTGCCTGCATGTATGTCTGTGTGAGGGTGTCAGATCTTGGAGTTACAGACAGTTGTGAGCTGCCATGTGCATATCCCTATCACTTCTAGGTGTCTTATCAAACCCCACAGTGAAACACAAGAACGAATGTTCCCCAGTAGTGTTTAGGGGGTCTTCTGCCTGTATGTTTCAGTCTGTAGTTGACTGAACTGTCACAGATCCTGGGGTACATACAGATGATAGCTGTTTACATGTGAACTATTAAAAAAAGAAAAAGAAATCTACCTAAAGGGCTACTTTGACAAAGAAGAACTGAACTCTTTCTTTTGATTCAAGAAGGAAGAACAAGACCCAAGGGGTGGAGGCTCCCTAAGGAGCCTTGCTGGCCAGTTCCTCACTTCTCAGAGGAATGCTGCCAAATGTGTATGCTGTACTCAGTCCTCTCTGATCTCTTCCAGTTGGGACCCTTGGGTGTAGAGAGGAGGGGACTCAGGCTGCATACAGCCAAGGGCTCCATACCTTTCCTCTTAAGAGTGGTGGCCAGGGGCAAGAAGTAAGTGGTAAAGAAACAGAGCCGGGTTTCCCGAACATGATCCCGGATGACAGGCAGCAGCCAGCTCCGTGGGAAATCCAGAGTCTCCCTGTGGGGAGGAGGGATTCAGTGAGAAGAGGTGACAGAATGAATACAGTCCCTCTGCACAGAAAATTCAGTGACACCTTTCCTAGAAGAGAACCAGCTGCAGGAGTCTGCTGGGCTCCTAGAGACCAAGCAGGTCACACTCACTCAGAGCCATCAATCTCCAAAGGCACAGCCTGTAGCACAACCTCGGGTCCCATGCTGGTCACTGCAGCCCCCACAGCCTGGTCTAGGGCTGCTGTGTGAGGGAAGTGAGGGGAGAGGCGCAGGTCACACAGAGACTGGAGGCACTGGAATGAGAAGAAACAGAGAGACATGAAGGTGGGGCCCTGCCGTGACACTTGGCACAGCAACTGCCTAGCATGGGCGAGGTCTAGGATCAGTCTCCAGCAAGAGAAACAAAATGATTTTTTTCTGCTGACCAGGGAATGGGAGCTGAATTATCAAAGGCTCTTTACTCTTTATTGACTTCACTATAGACCTATCTCGGAAGAGGGATCCAAGATCTTGACCAGGCGAGGCTTCATTCCAAAGGATGGAGCCAGATTCTAGGCACAGATGAAGCCCACAGAGACACATACTGATGACCCCATTGACTCAATGGTGTGTCCAATCCCTTTCCAAGGCCCAGGACTTTTTAAAAAGTTCTATTTCATTTAACATGAAAAACTACAAAATTTCACATTCAAATGTAGATCTGTAGAATGTGAAGATATGACCAAGGCTGGCTTACAGTCAACTGTGAGCAAATACCTTGTACTGAGGAGGCGGAGTGGCACCCTATAGTTCCCCTCAGTACCAACCAGCCTTGCTTCTCATAGTCCTTCCTGGTGGGTAGGATGCCAGTTTGCCAACCCTAACCCTGGCCTGGCCAAGTGTTCTCTCTGAAGACAGCAATAGCAAGAAACAATGAGAAAGACCCAGGAGCTGATCCAGCAGCTGCTCCTTGAGATGGGGTCTCCCTTACATATTGCACCCTGGGCTGGAGAAATCCTGAGACCTAAGGCTGCTTTAAAAAATCAACACTATGTTATAAGAGAAAGAGCCATTTGTTGGACTGCAGAGGGGAGCTGTTGGGGGTGGGGAAGATACACCTTAAACTTGAAAAAAAAAAAAAAAGGAAGCGCGTGGGAGGGTGAGGGGGAAGAGGGTGGGAGGGTGGGACCAGAGGGGGAAATAGGGAGGGGATTGTGATTGAGATGTAACTTGAAGAAATAAAAAAATTAAAATTAAAAAACAAAAATCAACACTATACTCAACTGTTACACAGCATTTAGAGAGTTAAAATCGAGGAGCTGGAGAGATGGGTTAGTAGTTAAGAGCACTGCTGCTGTTGCAGAGGACTGGGGTTTAGTTCGCAGCACCAATATGGTGGCTCACAACCATCTGTAACTCCAGTTCCAAGAAACCTAAGACCCCCTTTCTCATCTCCCAGGACACCAGGCATATGTGTACATACATGCAGATAAAAATTCTCATAATATAAATAAATAACCTTTAAAAAATTTAAGAGGGGGGCTAGAGAGATGGCTCAACAGTTAAGAGCACTGGCTGCTCTTCCAAAGGACAGGGGTTCAATTCCCATTCGGCAGTTCACAACCATCTGTAACTCCAGTTCCAGGGGATCTGATACTCTCACACAGATAAACAGACAGACAAAACATCAATACACATTAAAATAAATAAATAAGCCAGGTGTGGTGGCGCATGCCTTTAATCCCAGCACTTGGGAGGTAGAGGCAGGTGGATCTCTGTGAGTTCGAGGCCAGCCTGGTCTACAGAGTGAGTTCCAGTACTGAGAGACTGAGGCAGTAGGATTGCTTAACCCCAAGAGTCCAGGACAGCCAGAGATACACAGAGAAACCCTGTCTCAAAAACCAAACAAACAAATAAATTATATTTATATATATATATATATATATATATATATATATATATATATATATATATATATATTTTTTTTTTTTTTTTTTTAAAGATGGTAAGGGCCAGGGCTTTCCAGGATTCTAAATCAATTTCAGCAAAGGTACTTGGGGTGTTGCGTTGGCTACCGTCCACCCTTCTTGCTTTTCCCACATTGGCCAGGCACCTTCCTGGAGCCAAAGTACTAGGCACCTATTGTGGGACTGTCCACACTGGAGTGGCACAGAATGTGGACATGTTCTTCCAGCTAGGAGTCCTCAGACCAAGGACCCCAGTGCCACCATTACCCTGGCCCTGCAGCCCCCAGCTCACCTTCTTCATCACAGGATGGGCCTGCCTTCCACATGCCTCAAAGAAGACACCAAGTAGCTGCAGCACAGAGCTCCAAGCCGCATGGAATTTGTATGTCAGGCCCTCTTCCACTGCCCTGCCAAGGAGCAGCATGGTCAGGGCCCCAGTCCCACCATCCCAGGAAATAACAGGAGTTGGCACCGTGAGCCACAGACCCCAGCTAGCCTGAAAAGGGGAGAGGGCCTAGAGGAAAAAGGGACAGCTAATTGACACTCACGAAGTGTCAATGCTGAGTTTGGTTACATATTCCTACTGACTGGAGAGAAATCCATGTCCCACTTTCAGATGAGGAAACTAAGGCTCAGAGACATGAAAAAAATGCAACTCACTGCACTGGACTCCTCAGCCTGTGTACTGTCACTGTCCCATGATTAATCTACTTGACCTGAGGAGGAAGGATGGCTAGGAACAGGTAGCCTGGGCAGAGAGGAAAGGTCTTCAGGCCCTTCCTATGTATCCCTCGCTGGTCCCATACCCTCACAGTGTCTGGGGCCCTGAGGACTTCAGGTAGAAAGGGCCAACAAGGAGCAGTGCGTGGGCAAGGGATGGCTGAGGTCAGGGGTCTTACTCCTGGAGAGTTCCTGAAAGCTCATGCCAGATGTCCAGGAGCAGTCCTCTGTCCCTGTCAATTAGTCACCAGAACAAATAGACTCAAGAGAGACACCCAGGACCTCAGGCCCATTCCAGGGAGACATGCTGTGGCCATGTCTGTGAATAGCTCCTCATGGTGTTGAGGGCAACCCAGCAGATTTTGCAGTCAGCCTTATACGAGCTGGATGACCTCCCTTTCCCAGCTGTAAGAGGGCTAATACTGGGCTAGAGAGATGACTCAGAGGTTAAGAGCACTGGCTGCTCTCCCAGAGGTCCTGAGTTCAATTCCCAGCAACCACATGGTGGCTCAAAACCATCTATAATGGGATGTGATGCCCTCTTCTGGCCTACAGGCATACATGTGGACAGAACACTGTATACATAATAAATAAAAATCTTAAAAAAAAAAAAAAAGAGGGTTAATACCAATGTCCTAGCACAAGGGTCAGCAGTTTCTGTTCCCTGAATGCCTAGCCACATCCTACTGTTGCTATCCCACTCATGAGGATCCAGAAGCGTCAAGAGGTAGAAGAGCTTGCTCCAGATACTTGGGGCCTGTGAGCCACAGCTGGATTCAAACCCAGCTCCAGGGTCCAGAAGCTCAGAGGCAGGGATCCCTGAGCTGTCACTCTCACATCCCACAGTATGGCACTGCTCCTATTCAAAGTAATTCTGAAACACGGCACACACCAACTAGCAGGAGCTGCTTACTCAGGCAGAGTTTTGGCACTTACCCTGATCCTATGAACATCTGGTACAGGATGTACTGCCCAAATGGTAAGCAGAGCTCAGGTCATCATACAGAACGTCCAACAAGTTCCCCTTCGTACCCTCCTAACGGACACCACATTCTCACCTAAACATCTTAGCGATGTACTGGGGAGGACCAGAAGCTGAAGAGGTCACAGAGCCAATGTCAGCAATATGTGGAGCCACACACTCTTTCAGGATCTCCTACAAAGAGAGGCCCTAGGTTGTCCAGTACAAAGCCACACCCCTAGTTCCACTCACCCTCCCAGACAGCTGCTTTCTGAAGCTCCTCCAGAACCAAACTGGGCATCCAGGTGGCCTGGGAGACAGGGCAGCAGGCAGAATCCCTTATGCCCTCTGCTTCCTCAGGTAAAGCTAGGCTCAGCAGGCTGCAGTACCTTGAGAGTCTGGGTAGCAGCTGCCACCACTTGTGAATGAGGGGAGAGGAGACAGGTTACTGCAGTTCCAAATAATCGAGCAAGATGGCCTAGTCCCAGGTCCCGCTGCAACCTGTCAAGACAAAAGTTTTGTATAGTATTTACTGTTATAAGAGAAGGAACCATTTGCTGGACTGAAAGGGGGAGCTGTTGTGGGGAAGAGGGTGGAAGGGTGGGACAGGAGGGGGGAGTAGGGAAGGGATTGTGACTGAGATGTAACTTGAAGAAATAAAAAAATAAAGTATAAAAAAAATAAAGACTTGGCTTGCCATAAAAAAAAAAAAGTTTCTGTGGAACCTGACCTTGAGCCTCAGAGAACGGAGCCACCAGAGCTCAGGTGAAAACATCTACTGGCCTGCAGGGGTCCTCAGGACCCTCCTGGCAGGCCATTCCAAAAAGGCACTGTCCATGAAGTAACAATACATGGGCTGAAAAGTCCAAACTGCCTTTAAGTAGCTCAGCATACAGAATGAGAGCTTGTCTTCCTTAATTCCTCCTTCTGGCCTGCCCTTCACACCTTCCAGAGGCAAATCAAAAGTTTTAATGTAGCTGACATGGTGGTAAACACCTGTAATCTAAGCACACAGGAGGCAGAAGCAGGTGGATCTCTGTGAATCAAGGCCAACCTGGTCTATAAGAGCTAATTCCAGGACAGCCAGGGATGCACAAAGAAACCCTGTCTTGAAAAAAAAAAAAGTTTTAATGCATATACAGACAAACAAAATAACTGCTAACATTTGTATTGTAACACTACACACCAACTACTGACATCACAACAGACATTTCATTCCAACCTTGCTGCAATTACAAAGTCTACTCCCATTCTGTAGACGACAGAAACTCAGACACACAAGTCAAGTTGGCCAAGGCCACAGAGTGGAGAATAGCGAGAGGGATTCACACACCCAGGCAATCTGATCCCAAAGCATACAAATAAAAATTATCATATCTGGGAGTCAGCAAGATAGCTCAGCAGTAATGGTATCCCCAACCCCGGCCACAAAGCCTGAGGAGTTATCTCTGGAGTTAATCCAGTAAAGGAGAGACCCACTCCTGAGAGCCACCTCCTGATTTCCACATGCATGCCTTGGCACACACACATGCACACACATACCCTGTAAATAACACCTGGGCTTTGAAGTGGCTCAGGAAGTCACTTGCAGCCTAAGCATAAGGATCTCAGTCTCAATCCCCCAAACTCTCATAAAACTGGGCATAGCACAGATTCCAGCACTCCTACAGCAAGACAGGAGGTGGAGACAGGAGAGTCCCTGGCAACTCAAGGCCAGTCAGTCTGGTATATGGCATAGCAAACAACAGAGACCACATCTCAAGGAAGAAAGTGAGGTCTGACCCCTGAGGTTTTCTCATGATCTCCACACATGAGATGTGGCATGAATGTATCTGTATTCAACACCTATAAACACATAAACATCATATATGCATATACATACAAAAAATTAAAAGTAAAGATC
Source organism: Lophiomys imhausi (assembly GCA_907164525.1). NCBI lineage: Eukaryota > Metazoa > Chordata > Mammalia > Rodentia > Muridae > Lophiomys > Lophiomys imhausi. The sequence continues at coordinate 9,455,299 of CAJQZJ010009141.1, forward strand.
ACACCAAGACTAGGCATGATGGCTCATAACTATAATCGCAGAAGTTAGGAGGCTAAAGTAGAATGATCAAGAGTTCAAGACCAGGCCAGACATGTTGGCACATGTGTTTAATCCTAGCACTCTGGAGGCAGAGGCACACAAATATCTGTGAGTTCAAGACAGCCTAGTCTATATGGCATGTATGTAATGAGACACCCCATCTTAAACACACACACACACACACACACACACACACACACACACACACACAAACCCACAAATAAACAAAAAACCCAACAACTAAACAAAACAAAGACTCCAACTATGAGAGGTCACAGTGGGTACAGGGGCCTGTCACCAAGTCTGATGGCCTAAGCTCAATCCCTGGAAATCACATAGTTCAAGGACAGAGCAGACTCCCCAAGTGTCCTTCCACAAAAAGGAAAATGAGACCTCCTTCACCAAAACACACGGGGCAAGCTGAGAATCAGGCTCAAACCTGCCTCCAGTCCAAAAGGTGCTGACCTCAGTGTACCTTGTTGCTCACAGTTAGCTGATAGATGCTCTGGTAAGGAAGGAACTGCATTGGACAGAATGGCCATGCTGCCCTACCCTTGCTTTTCTAACATAAAACCTGGTCCTCAGCCACAGTGCAGACCTTGGCACTGAACAGCTCTCCAGTTTCTGGCTCACGTCCTTCCCATCTGCACATACAGTGAACAGCATATAGGAAGACCCTAGACCGACTCCTACCACATCCCTACCTGACCAGGTTGATGTGGGCTTTCTCCATAACCTTAAGCCAGGCCAGCAGGGGCTGTAAGTCATTCTCACTGGGAAAGTAGTCATATAAGGCCTACACAAGAGACAGAAATGAGCAGGTGAGTCGCAGTCATCAGACGCCCCAAGAATGATGGCCCTTTCCTATACTCTTGGTGAAAACAGCTATGACTGGTCCACCTGGCTTATACGCAACCCCTCCAGGACTGATGTTCCAGGAACACAAGGCTCACACACCTCCTGGGAGTCAACTGAAGCCAGAGCCCTTCTCTAGGGAAAAGCACTTCAGCAAATACTTTGCAAACAATTTTGGGAAGACTTACATCTCCTTACGTCTCCCTCTAAAAGTCAAACCAGAGATATCTGAGGTTAAAAGCCTTCCAAGCTGAAGTCATTTAATAGATCAGGAAAGAGTTAGGGCTCATCTCCCATGGCCACTGATGTGATTTCAGAGGTCCTGTTTACAGGCTTGAGAGTTCTCCACCTAGACAGCTTAGCCCATGCACCCGCACTGCTGTAGTGGAGAAGCATAGCTGGCACCCCAGCAGTGCCTTTCAGATACCTACCTGTAGTCTACCCTCCCCCAACACCAGGCCTCACCGTGATGATCTGGGCATTGAGCTCCGCTGACAGGGTGCCAGGACTGGGCTTGGCACAGAAGAGGTTGTGGAAGGCCTGCATGGCACAGGCTGTCACAAGCTGCAGGAGAGACACAGGCTTAGAAAGGAAGCACAAAGACCACAGCTGCCCTGGAGCTCTCAAACTCCTACTTCATCATATGAGCTACATGGAGCCCTAAGGTTCTCTAGACTCCCCACACCTGAGTACTGTTACTCTAGTGAGACATGGCAACCAATAAAAAACTTAAAATGATTTAAGGACTGAGATACAGCTCAGTGCCAGAGCTCTTATCTAGACACACAAAGGCCCCGTGTTCAATCTCAAGTACCATTAGAATACAAAAATTAGGGCTCAACAGGTAATGTGCTCACCACCCAAGTCTGATGACCTGAGCTCAATCTCTAAAACCCATGTAAAGGTGGGAGATCAACTCCCTCAAGTTGTTGCCGTCTGATCACACACATATGTACTCAAGTGTACACACACACACACAGGAATCTGAAGTCAGCTTCCAAACAGACTTCAGACACACACACACACACACACACATCTGAAGTCAGCTTCCAAACAGACTTAAGACAGACACACACACACACACACA
>CAJQZJ010009141.1:9457289-9473852 GCA_907164525.1 Lophiomys imhausi
ACACACACACACACACACACACACACACACACACACACACACACACATATGAATCTGAAGTCAGCTTCCAAACAGACTTAAGATGACCCGGCTCATTCTGATACCTTGGATGATGCGGTGTCTTTGGCTTATGGTAAAAGCAGGGTCAGGGCAGAGAGCCTCATTGTGTTAGCCCCAGGGACTACAGACATACATCAGAGCACACCAGGGACTGTTTCTGCTTATTCTCAACTGAGTTCAACACTACTGTTGGCCCTGGTCTTCCTATCTTGAGCTTACCACATGGTTCAAGGTCATGACCCGAAGCAGAGTCTCACTGCAGCTCTTCACCAGGCCCTCCGGGAAGCAGGGCAACATGTCCTTCAGCAGTGTTAGCATGTGCAGTGTGGTGGTGGCCTCTTTGGAGCCTGGCAGACAAGGAGAGTTTTACTAACTCTCCAGTACTGCCCCCACTTCCCTCCACCTGCCCTGGGTCTGGTACCTTACCTCCAGACTTCTCAATCTCCTGGATGCAGAACTTGGCAGTGGAGACAGCAGCAGGATGATGGGCAGGGGCCTTTTCACCAAACATGAAGTCACTGCCCTTGAGAACTGAGCACACGCCATGCTGAGCAGCCTTACGGATCTGAATGGAAAGCAAATGGGGACAAGGCCAGATGAGCATTCTGGGTGCTTGGCACAACTACCACTCGCAGCCTGATGGAATACCTACTATGCAATACCCACTGCTATGACAAGATCACACCACTGCAGACCCTAAGCCTGCTAACTGGCCCTGAAGCAGCCCAGATACTCAATCTCTGAGCAGCAGGGCCTTGTCTTCAGACGGTGATACAGCCATTTAATTCCCCAGCAACACCAGGACCACAAACCAGGCACTGCTCTAGGTGTTAACAAAATGGCAGTAAGCAGTAGACAACACTTGTTTGGGGCAAAAATTAAGCAAATATACAACAGAAGGTTATATTTGCAGGGACTGGGGAGACAGACAGTTCAGAGGCTAAAAGCATTGGCTGCTCTTACAGAGGACCAGAGTTCAGTCTCAGAAACCCACAGAGAGATGTGAAACCCTCTGTAACTCTAGTTCCTGGGCATCTGGTGCTCTTGTCTTACCTCCACAGGCACCAGGCATGCATGTAATACCCATACATATTTGCAGGCAAAACACTCACACAGCTCTGGGTGTTATGGCACATACCATTTTTAAAAGTTATTTTTATTTTGGGACTGAAGAGATGGCTTGGTGGTTAAGAGCACTGGCTGTTCTTTCAAAGAAAGAACCTGGGTTTAAATCCAAGCACCCACATGGCAGTTCATAGTTGTCTGTAATTGCTGGGCATGGTGGCACATGCCTTTAATCCCAGCAATCGGGAGGCAGAGGCAGGTGGATCTCTGTGAGTTCAAGGCCTGCCTGCTCTACAAAGTGAGTCTGGATAGCCAGGGATACACAGAGAAACCCTGTCTCAAAAAACAAATAAAAGTGCCAGGCGTGGTGGTGCATGTCTTTAATGCCAGCACTTGGGAGGCAGAGGCAGGTGGATCTCTGTAAGTTCGAGGCCAGCCTAGTCTACAAAGTGAGTCCAGGACAGCCAGACCTGTTATACAGAGAAACCCTGTCTCGAAAAACCAAAAAAAAAAAAAAAAAAAAAAAAAAAGAAAAGAAAAACAAATAAATATAGTTTATGCTCCCAGCCCTAAATTTCTGAAGTAGCAGCATAGACCCTCTTGTTGAGTATCCGGTATAAAGCAGGCCTGTATCAGGCCTAAGACTCCACACAACCCTACAGCTCGAACTATCTCTTAGGAGGCTCAAGCTTACAGACATTAGGTAACTTGCCCAAGGTGACAGCTCAGATGAATTGAGAACCCAACTCAGAGCTGGGGCTGATGGTGCAGGCTTCTAATTCCAGCTGCTAGGGAGACTGACGGAGGAGGGTGAACGTTCAAGGCCTGCCTAGACTACAGAGTAAGTTCAAAGTCAATCTGGGTAGCTTAGTTCTGAGACCCTCTCTCAGAACAGAAAAGCAAAACTGGGGCTGGAGACATAGCTCAGTGGTAGAGTGCTTGTCAAGTACATACAGGGCCCTAGGTTTAATCCTCAACATTGAAACAACAAAAAAAGAAAATGGGGGAGGAAGTTAGATCTGTATGATACCAGATCCCCATCAAGACTGCCATCTCCTTGCCAAGGGAGGACTGAGGAGGCTGCAGAGAGTCTCAGAACACTGAACTGTGATTCTCCTGCTGGAGAAGGGGTGTTCCCAATTTTCTGTGTAAGTGGAAAGGCCTCAGAAGCAGGGAGCATAATATCAGGCAAAAAACCAGGACTTGAGCTGGGAATGGTGTGCACATCTTTAATCCCAGCACTCAGGAAGCAGAGGCAGATGGATCTCTGTGAGTTCAAGGCTAGTCTGGTCTACAAGAGTCCAGGACAGTCAAATCTACTACACAGAGAAACCAAGCCTGGGCGCGGGGGGGAACAGGACTTGGGCTGGGAATGGTGGTGCAAACCTTTAATCCCAGGCAACTGGATCTCTGAGTTTCAAGCTAGCCTGGTCTACATAGCAAGTTCCAGGCCATCCAGGGACTATAAAGTGGGACCTTGTCTCACGTAACAACAACAAAATGCAACACCGTAGTACTTGGGGATAGGGAAATGGCTTAGCAGGTAAGAGTGCTTGTGCAAACATGAGGACCTGAGTTCAAATCCTCAGAACACACATAAAAAAGCAAAGTGGGGGTTGGAGGAGCTGGTGAGATGGAACAATGGTTAAGAGCACTTACTGCTCTTCCAGAGGACATGGATTTGGTTTCTGGTATCTGCCTGTAACTACAGTTGCAGAGGACTCAACACTCTCTTGTGGCCTCTGTAAACATCTGCACACAACTGTCATACATGCATGCATGCGTGTATGTTTGTGCAAATAAAAATAAATCTAAAAAAAAAGTCAGGTATGGGCTACAGTATGCACTTGTAAACCCTTAAACTATACAGGATGCAGACAGGAGGACCGCTGGGGCTTCCCAGCATCCAGCCTTACTCCAGACTTAATGACAGACTCTGAGAATAAAGGAATACGGCTGAGAATAGTAAGGGAAGGACACTCTGTGTGCATGTGTGAGTATGTGCATCTAGACACACATGCATACACTACTCTCTCACACACACAAACAAAAGCAGGAAAAAAAAACTAAACCAGGGCTGTAAGTTACCTTCCTAACCCAGCTTTGACAGGTTGGCTCACACTGGGGCAACCCAACAGTCTTACCTTGGGCTTGGCATGCACAGTGAAGCTCAGCAGTCCATGGTAGACTTGAAGGGTTATAGAATAGCCCCAGGCCTCCAAGTCTTGCTTCCGCAGGAGAATGGCCAGGCAGGAGAGGACCTTAAAGAAAGTCAGAAAGTCCCTCAGCTCTACAAACCACAGGGAAAGAGTCCAGGGTCTCACGGATCCTGGAAAAGCCCCAAGAGATCTTTTTGAGGACCCATGGAATGCCTAAAGCACTCCCCCAAGGAAGGGTTCACACTTCAGTCACATCCACCGAACTCAGGAGTTGTAGGCACTAACCCATCGGTGCACAGAGGTGAAGCCACTGCTCGCCTGGGCAGACATGATGTCCATGAAGGCCTTGGAGGTGTCAGAGAACTTCTTAATGAGCACAGGACTGGGCACACTGTGGGGAGAAGAGAGAGTCAATGAAGAGAGGCAAAAGAAAAGCAACTGAGGCAGGCCCTGGTGTCTAGTCTTACATAGAAAAGAGCACTATTGGCCCAGGCATTCAGCAAGTCACCAATCAGCACAGGAGCTCATCTTTCCAGGCCTGAGCTCCGGGTCTCTATCCTCCCCAATAGCCAGCCTCTGTACTATCTAACAAGGGGATTATAGGTCACATAACCTCATTCGAGCCCCGCTCTTTTCTTGTGTAGCCAGGTGCCAATGATTCAGCCTCACCATCCTTCCCAAGGAACCAACATTCATTCCAGGATACGATGGCCCAGGCCACTCCCAGGGCCTGATGCAGAATGCCTGTGGACATTCAGTTGTCTTTTGATTTTTTTTCCTGGGTTGCTTATTTGTTTGCTTGCTTGGTTTTGGTTTGTTCTTCCAGATTTTATTTCTATTATGTACATGTGTGTGTAGGTATGTACACATGAGTGCAGGTGTCTGTGGAGGCCAGAGTCCTTGAGTTCCCTGGAACTGGAGTTATAGGTAGTTATGAGCTGCCCTACATGGGTACTGGGAATTGAACTCTGATCCTCTCCAAGAGCAGTATGTACTCTTAATTACTGAGACATTGCTCTAGCCCCTTTGTTCACTTTTTTTTTTTTTTTTTTTTTTTGGTTTTTCGAGACAAGGCTTCTCTTTGTAGCCCTGGCTGTCCTGGACTCACTTTATAGACCAGGCTGGCCTCGAACTCACAAAGATCCACCTGCCTCTGCCTCCCAAGTGCTGGGATTAAAGGCGTGCGCCACCACCGCCCTGCTCTTTGTTCACTTTTTGAGACAAAGTCTCATGTAGTTTAGCCAAGGATAACCCTGAATTCCTAATCCTTCTGCCTCTATCTCCCAAATGCTAAGATTACAGAGGTGTGTCATCACAACTGGTTCTCAAGTATCTTCTTAAAATATTTGTTTGTTTGTTTTTGGTTTTTCGAGACAGGGTTTCTCTCCTTTACCTCCTGAGTGCTGAGATTAAAAGGCATGTGCCACCACACCCGGCAAAAATATTTTATTTTTTGATTGTTAATTGTGGTAGAATATACAGTCAAAAAATTTACCATCTCAAGTTATGAAAATTAGGTTTGTTTTTTTTTTAAGATTTATTCATTATGGATACAGTGTTCTGTCTGCATGTATGCCTGCAGGCCAGAAGAGGGGACCAGATCTCATTATAGATGTGGTTGCTGGGAATTGAACTCAGGACCTCTAGAAGAGCAGCCAAGTACTCTTAACCTCTGAGCCATCTGTCCAGACCAAAAGTTAGTTTTAATTGTCAACTTGACACAACCTAGAATCACCTTGGAAGTGGATCCTAATGAGGCTCTGTCTACACTGGGTTGGCCTATAGGCATGTCTAAAGGGTTTGTCTTAATTAAGCTAATTTATGTCAGAAGACCCACTCCATGTGGGTGGTACCTTTTCCTAGGCAAAGGATCCTGAACTGTGTAAGACTAGGCTGGAGAGATGGCTCAGCAATTAAGAGCACTAGCTGTTCTTGCAGAGGACTCTGATGAGTGTAAGCCAAACTCCTTATTGACTTCTTAAGTGTTTTTAAATCTTGTGCTCTATAGGTTGCCATTCGAATTCTTGATAACCCAGTGGATTTTCCGCATCTCCTGGTACTTCCCTTATCAAAGCTGAGAAAGTCATTTTGTTTTTGTAACAGATATAGACTGCCCTGCAGTCTTATTACAAAGTGGTGCTACATGTTCTGGCACTTTTCTTCTGTCTCCAGCTTAGTATCATTTTCTTTTTTGTTTTTTTTTTTTTCGAGACAGGGTTTCTTTGTATAACAGCTCTGGCTGTCCTGGACTCACTTTGTAGACCAGGCTGGCCTCGAACTCACAGAGATCCGCCTGCCTCTGCCTCTCAAGTGCTGGGATTAAAGGCGTGCGCCACCACCGCCCGGCTGCTTAGTATCATTTTCATTCTTAATTATAAACCTCTCCAATTTCTCTTCTAAAGTTTGTTCCCAAATTTCATATTTTTCATTTTGCTTTATCTCTGATACCTTAGAATTTTCCTCAGTCCAATCTATAAATTTCTGTAATTTGCTGGGCGCTGTGGCACACACTTTTAATCCCAGCACTTGGGAGACAGAGGCAGATGGATCTCTGTGAGTTTGAGTCTAGGACAGCCAGGGCTCTGTTAAACAGAGAAACTCTGTCTCGAAAAACCAAAAAGAAAATTTTCTGTAATTTTTCCTCTAAAGCTTTCTCCTTCAAATCAATGTTATTTTGAAATTTTTATATTTTCTTCTAAGTTTTTTTTTTGAGACAGGGTTTTTCTGTATACTTCTGGTTGTCCTGGACTCCCTCTGTAGACTAGATTCCTCTCAAACTCACAGAGATCTGCCTGCCTCTGCCTCCCAAGTGCTGGGATTACCATGCCTGGCCATTACAAATGGCTGTGAACTGCCATGTGGGGGTAGGAGTTGAACACAGGTCCTTAGTCAGTGCTTGTAACCACTGAGCCATCTCTCCAGCTCTTTCTTCTAAGATTTGTCTCTATTTTTTATCCTTTTCCTGTATTATTATCATCTTAGTATCATTTTCATTCTTAATTATAAACATCTCTAATTCTCTTCTAAAGTTTGTTTCCAACTTTCATATTTCTCATTTTGTTTTATCTCTGATACTGTAGCATTTTCTTCAGTCAGATCTATAAATTCTTGTAATTTTTCCTCTAAAGCTTTGGAGAGGTATAGAAAGCAAAAACAATTATTAAAGTAAAAATAACAATCACAATCAGTAACATGATCTCTTTCTTCCCTAATTGTATCTTGGCATCATTTAAAAGAGCCCTTAACAAACTCCAAAACCTCTGTGTTGCTGCTGTGTCTTTCAAGTTCATATGCCTTATCCTTTCAAATCTATCAACGCTAAAACTATTTTTAATCTATGAAATTTTACCTCCAGTCTCTTTCCCTAAGGATTTTACTTTCTTAGATCCAATTTCCCTTCTATGCCTCACCAGTTCAGATGCTTGAGGCTTCTCAGCCTGTCTCTGGCTCTGTTTCCAGGGAGAGGCTTACCTGCCTCCCTCAAGGGACCCTCTGGCCATCAAGAGCCCCTCAAAGGGTCCAGCTTCCTGCCTTAGCTAGGAAAATCTGCTTTTGAGAAGCTTCCAAGGATTTCCTAAAAGAACTGCCTCTGCTTTGCCTCTCTGGAGTTTCAGTTTTTATTTCTCTCTAGGATTTTCAGTTTTCGTTTTTCTCTCTGGAGTTTGTTTCTGCTTTGATTTTCTGCAGTCAGCAGGAGGCCCTGCTAATGTGGGAGTGGGGGGAATCTAATAAAGGAAGCTGTGAGTTCCTCTGAGAAACTGTTTTTGTTTTGTTTTGTTTGGTTTGGTTTTTTTGGTTTTTAGAGACAGGGTTTCTCTGTGTAATGCTGGCTGTCCTGGACTCACTTTGTAGACCAGGCTGGCCTTGAACTCACAGATATCTGCCTGCCTGCTGGGATTAAAGGCATGCGCCACCTTGACTGGCAAGAAACTGTTCTTCTCTTTCAGGATACAGCACTAAGAAACTGCTCTGATCACCAGGCAGTGATGGCTCATGCCTTTAATCCCAGCACTTGGGAGGCAGAGGCAGGCGGATCTCTGTGAGTTCAAGGCCAGCCTGGTCTACAAAGCGAGTCCAGGACAGCTAGAGATATATAGAGAAACCCTGTCTTGAAATACCCCAAAAAAAAAAAAAAGAAACTGCTCTGTTCAAATTTACATTTACATAAATTCTTGCTAGATTTGTTTAAGTTCTGTCACATTGGTAACCAAGATGTTGGAGTAAATTTATATAACTGTGTTTTGTTTCTCAGTTTCTCTCTCAATCCAGCTAACACCCCAAATAACTGAGACTTTATTATATTTGTTCAACAAGCTTCACAACACAATAACTGAGCAGTTATTATTTTATTCTTTTTTTTAATTTTTTTTGGTTTTTCTAGACAGGGTTTCTCTGTTTAACAGCTCTGGCTGTCTTGGACTCTCTTTGTAGACCAGGCTGGCCTCGAACTCGCAAAGATCCGCCTGCCTCTGCCTCCCAAGTGCTGGGATTAAAGGTGTGCGCCACCACCGCCTGGTCTATTATTTTATTGTTAAGCCCCTAATCTGGCTTCCTCCCAGCATAAATCCCAGAGATATTTGCACTTTGTGGCATTCCTGCTTCAGCTGGCTCTCTCCAATGTCTTCTGGACCCCTGGCTGAATCCCCTACTTCCTCCCCCTAACTTCTCCTCCCCTGGAGGGCAGAAAGTCCAGCCCTATTCTCTCCCTTGCTCAGTGATTGGCTAAAGGGGACAACTGGGAAACAGTGTTTACTCAACATTGAGATAGATTCTCAGAACAAGGACTACAACCAGATATAGGAATACAGAAATCAGCATTTTTATTACACAATAACCTTATGCCTACAAGACTCGGGTTCAATTCCCAGCACCCACATTGGGTTGATCACAGCTAGCTATAACTGGAGTTCCAGGGAATCTGACTCCTTCTGGTCTCCACTGTACCTTCCCACACATGTGCATTTTGTGGAGGCAGAAGAAGGCAATGAATCCTTCAAAGCTGGACTTACAGGCATTTGTGAGCAGCATGCATGGAGTACTGGGATCTGAAACCTGATCTTCATGACTGAGCAGCAAGTGCTCTTAACTGGTGAGCTGCCTGTCCAGCCAAACATTTTCATCTTAAAAAACCAAATATGAGAGGCAGGCGGATCTCTGTGAGTTCAAGGCCAGCCTGGTCTACAAAGAGAGTCCAGGACAGCCAGAACTGTTATACAGAGAAACCTTGTCTTGAAAAAACCAAAAAAAAAAAAAGATATGTGGAGCTGAAGAGACACATTATCACTATCTCTCTCACATTCTCTATCTCTCTCATACACACACACACACACACACACACACACACTGAAAAACCAAATATCTTTGTGAAGCCCACGATGGACTCACCGCTTTAGGACAAGGTTCAGTAAGTAAGCAACAGCAGCCTTTGACTCTGGGGACTCCACTGCTTCCATTGTTGTCATCTGAGGGTCAGAGTGATGGGTGTGAGTAGATAAATAACACATTGTACACACAGTAAAGCATGGTGGCAGGAGGAACCTACATGCTGTGCTGAGAGTCATGACCAAGAACCCTCTTCACGATTATAAGGTTCAAATCTGAACTCTGCCACTGTGTAACTCTGGCCCAGTAACCTGTGTGTGTGTTTGTTTATTTATTCTCTGAGACTATAGTATATTACTACATATTCCTGACTGGCCTTGAACTCATAGACATCCACCTGCCTCTGCCTACAAGTGCCCTAGTCACCTTTTGTGACTCAAGTTTTTTCTTTTCCTTTCTTTCTTTTGTTTTGTGAGATAGGGTTTTTTTTGTGTAGCCCTGACTGTCCTGAACTCACTCTGTAGACCAGGCTGGCCTCAAACTCAGAGATCCACCTGCCTCTGCTCCTAGAGTGCTAGGATTAAAGGCATATGTCACCACATCCAGTCCAACTCAGTTTTGTTTTATTTTATTTTTCTTATTTTTAATAAAATAGGGGTAAGAATGTTCTATCTTGCCTGGCTTAGTGGTTTCCCAATCACTCCTTTAAGCCAAACAATGACCCTATCTCAAAAAAAAGATTGAGGCCAGCTTGGTCTACAAAGTGAGTCCAGGACAGCCAGGGCTGCTACACAGAGAAACCCTGTCTGGGGGGGGGGACTGTATTATATTGTGGAGTTGGGATGCAGCTGAGTTACTTAAAGCACCTTCCTACCATATGCAAAGTCCTGGGTACAATTTCTAGTACAGTGAGAGAAAACAAAACCCACAGCAGAGGTGATGAGATGATGCACTTTTAATCACAGAACTTGGGACTAAGATGGGAAGACCGACTTCATTCAGTTCAAGAGCAGCTTGAGTTACAGTGAAAACCTATCGTAACCATCACTCCCCCAATTGTCCTCCACTATCAATCAGGTAGCTTCTGGAAAACTCTATGGTACATTCATGAGAATAAAAATAGTAATTGGCATTCTAGATTTATTATGGCAATAATCTTGTCTTGTTTGGCCTCCAAAAGGGTTGTAGGGACCCCTAGATCATACCTTGAAGTAGTTTTTTTCTAAAGGATCTTCTAGTTCTAAGTGATCTTCATAGCACAATGGATTTTTGTCTTCCAAGGCTGAGCAGTAAATCCCACCAGCCGCCAGCGGACAGAAGTGCTTTTGCCTATTGGAGGCTGGCCTGCCCCTCAGCCAGGGCACCTGTTTTCCCTTGAAAGTCTGACTGAGTGGCTACTCTGAACACCTAGCCCCCATCACACTCACCAGAGCGGCAAAATACTCAGTCTCTGTCTCCTTCCCTCCCTGGGATCGAATCACCTCAGTAACAGCAGCCAGAACAGCACAGATCTGCGTGGGAGGAGAACACATGCATGATGTAACTTAAACACAACCCTGGCTGAGTGACCCTTCCCTCTCTCCTTCACAAACTCATGTCCTGATAAAGCCCAGAGTCAGACAAGACGGGAGCAGCATGCCAAGCTGGAGTACACACCACAGGGCCTAGCAAACAGCAGGCCCAGGAACGTGATTGCTCCCACATCACCTCAAGGACACTGTTTCTTATAGAAACACCTGCATGAACATGCATACTTAGACACTGCAGTCACAACCTGAAACGGACAAGCAGTCAGCAACAGGGGACTGATAATATACTATTACAGGTAGGGGGAGACTGGGAGGAGAAACTGTGATCAGGATGTAATAACAGTAGTAGTAATAATAATAAACAATTACTATTTAAGACATGATAGGTTTTTTTGTTGTTTTTGTCTTGCTTTTTGAGACAGGATCTAACTGTGTTGCTCAGGGTAGCTTCAAACTTACAGCAATCCTCCTGTTTTAGCCTTCCATGTGCTGAGAATACAGGTATGTACCACCATGCCCAGAAAATAACAGATTTAAATGTCATATGACCATTGGGGGGAAAAAAAACAAAAACAGCACTGGTGCGGGGAGAATAATTAGATCCACTAACTTGGTGCTCATCTGTAATCCCAGCACTCAGAAGCTGAGGCAAGAGGACTACAGTTTGAGGTCAACTTGTCATCAGGCAGAGGCACACACCTTTAACCCCAGTACTTGGGAAACAGAGTCTTATGGATCTCTTAAGTTCAAAGCTAGCCTGGTCTATACAGCAAGCTGCAGGCCAGTCAGTAGAGTGAGACCATGGCCTAAAAACAAAGCAATAACAACAAATCCTAACTGATAGGGCTGGAATCCAGATGGCTCAGTGGTTAAGAATTTTTGGTGGTTCCTAGCACCCACATTGGGTAGCCTACAACCAATTCTAACTGCAGCTCCAGAAGATATGACCTCCATTGGCACTAACACTAACACACATGTGCACACATGCACACACACAAATAAAGCTGAAATAAATAAAAAATAAACAGAATGTAAATAACAAAAAATTGACTATATATGTTGAAATGCTAATATTTTATATATACGGGTCAAATACATTAATTTCACTTATTTCTTTTTACTTTTTAAATGTAACTTCTAAAAAAATATTTGAAATTATACTTGTGGTTCACTTTACATCATCCCTGGGCAGTGCTAGTCTAGAAATACATGACCCTTTAACAAAGGCCACTAGAGGGAATCAAATTGGGAGACTAATAACATTTTATTCTATTTATATCACTTTGTATCATTTAGCATTTTGATATTCATTTAAACAATGAAAAATATTAACATATTAACTTTGGATTTTTTTTTAATTTTTTGAGACAGGGTTTTTCTGTGTATCTCTGGGTGTACTGAACTCACTTTGTACACCAGGCTATCCTTGAACTCACAGAGATCCGTCTAACCTCTGGCTCCCAAGTGCTGGGATTAAAGGAGTGTGCCTTTATCCACCACACCTGGTTAACATATTAACTTTGAAATGTAAATTAAGGAAAACTTTTCTTGTTAAACAAAACATATTCTAACCATGGTCATTCACCATGAATTTGCAGAACACTGATGTCCCTGAAAATATATGTAAAACTTCCTGTGTGAAGTAGAGTTGAGGAGACAAATGTTGAAAACATTTCTACTGTCAAAGATTTAGTCTGCAGAAATGTTCTTTAGAAAGTGGAATCTGGGGCATTCCAGATGGCTCAGCCAGTAGAGACAGTTGTCTCCAAACCTGACAACCTGAGTTTGATCCCTGAGCCTTACATCGTGGAAGGAGAGAAAGGACTCCCAAAAGTTGTCTTCTGACCTCCACACAAATGCTGTGGCACACACATACACACATACAATAAAAAGTAACTGCTGAACATGACACATACCTTTAATTACAGCATCTGACAGGCAAAGGCAGGTTGATCTCTATGAATCTGAGGCCAACCTGGTCTGTATAGAGAAACCTTCTCTCAAAATATAAAGAAAAATTTAAAAATATATATGAAAGGGTGCTGGAGAGATGGCTCAGCGGTTAAGCGCACTGGCTGCTCTTCCAAAGGACCCGGCATGGCAGTTCACAGCTGTCTGTAATTGCTGGGTGTGGTGGGAGGCAGAGGCAGGCAGTTCTCTGTGAGTTCAAGGCCAGCATGGTCTACAAAGTGACTCTAGGACAGCCAGAGATACACAGAGAAACCCTGCCTCGAAAAACCTAAAAAAAATAAGATATATGTGTGTGTGTGTGTGTGTGTGTGTGTGTGTGTGTGTGTGTGTGTACATATATATTTACACATGAACACATTCCCACACACATATTTTAAGTGGACTCTGCCCAAGCAGGGTAAAGCACACCAAGGGCAAGACAGATGACACACCATCCAGAAATACTAGCTGCTGTCACCAGAGTTGCACGAAAATAAGTTCAGAACGTGCCCCTCCTACTGTTCTACAACCTCCGAAGCCAATCTCCTACCTCTCTGTGCGCAGCTGAGTTGGATTCCCAGAAGCGCCGTACTTTGCTGAAGGTGACGTTTGTACAGTCGGACAGGCCACTCAGAAATGTGCCCGAAGACTTCTCAGTGAAAGCCACCTCTGGGTCTTGGTCCATGGCCATCTCAGGGGCTTGGCCTTTGCCCAGACTCAGGGTCCCCGACTGCAGCTCATTATGCAACTTCAGGGCATCCACTGTCAGGTCGCTCTTCCCTGAGAACCGGAGTTACAAGGTAATGGCCCCACTTCCACCCAAACTTCCTTTTGGTTGAAGGAAAAAATTTCTAAGAAACCAACCAGAGGCTTTCGACACCCAACCCCAGCGGCTGGATCATGAACCCAGCATGCCTGCACAGTCCTATCTATGTACGCTTGCAACTTTCAAAGCCAAGAGAAAAGAACCCCTAGATCTGTTTCTGCTTCCCCTTTATTAAATAAAGGTACGGCGACATCCAGAGCCAGAGTTGTATACTGTACAGAGACACCCGAAGCCTGAAGATGTGGCTTGGTAGTTGAGTGTTTGCTTAGCGTGCACAAGGTCCTGGGTTCGATCCTTAACACCCCCTCAACACACACATAAATCTAAAGAGCCACCTAAGGGTACTGATGGCCATGTATCCCAACCCTGAGGCCGTGGTACTCTAGACAAGTCGTTTCCCTTCTGAGTTTCTGCATCTGTCAAATTCGGGGGGCGGGCCTTCACAGAGAGCTCCAGGGCTGACATTCTATCACGGCAGGCCCAGAGCCACAGGACGCCGCCCGCGGAACCCCAAGGCCCGACTACCTGACGGGGGGCTGAAGAAGCGGCTGCGAGCGGCCTGGCGATGGCGGCAGGTGGCGGGGTTGCTGTCGCTGCTGTGGCCTTTCTTCCAGCGCTTCAGCTTGGCCGAGACCCCGGAGAGCAACTTTCCCGCGCGACCCATGCTGACCAAACGGTGGCTGGGACTCGCTCGGAAGAACTCGCGTCCAGCCACGCCGAAGCGACGGCAGAACTCACGTGTCTCCTCAACCGGCTTCGCGTCCTCTTCCTGGGACGTCACTTCCGGGAATCCCTCCGTTGCTACGGCAAAAATAATCAACATCCGGTTTGCCCCCCCCCCCCCCCCCCCCGTCCTCTGAGAATATCTTATTCCAAGAAAGGAGTTCTGGCTTTTCGGATGCCTTGGGCTCCTACTTCTTCACCGCCGCGGTGCCATGGTGAAAGCCTTATAAAACGGGAATTTCCTTGGAATTAAAGAACAGAAGCAACCGTACATTTATATTACCCTAAAAAAATCGGTTGTTAAAGCGGAGAGTGGTGGCGGCACGCCTGTAATCTCAGCGACCTGGAGGATTGTCGTGAGTTTGAAGCCAGACTAGTCTGCACACCGGGAGATGAGCAAGATACTGTCTAAAAACAAAATAACAAAATAAATACATCTGTAATCCCAACTCGAAGGCGGCGGAGGCAGGTTGATCTCTGTGAGATAAAGGCCAGGCTGGTAGCCAGGCGTGGTGGCACACGCCTTTAATCCCAGCACTCGGGAGGCAGAAGCAGGAGGATCTCTGTGAGTTCGAAGCCAGCCTGGTCTACAAAGTGAGTCCAGGACAGCCAGAAATACACAGAGAAACCCTGTCTCGAAAAACAAAACAAAACAAAAAGGCCAGCCTGGTTTACTCGCTGTCTACATGTGCTGCTATTGGAATGGAAGGTTGATATGGCACTTTGGAAAACTGGTAGTACTCATGTTTTTAAGATTTATTTTTTAAAATTATGTGTCCATACATGTGTGTGATGGTATTAATCCAGGTGCCTGTGGAAGCCAGAAGCATCAAATCCCCTGGAGCTGGAGTTCCAGGCAGTTATGAGCTCTTTGATGTGGGTGCTGGGAACCGAACTCAGGTCTGGTCTTCTGCAAGAGCAGTATGAACTCTTAACTACTAAGCTATCTATCCAGCCCTTGCTTCCTGTTTTTTTTTTTTTTGTTTTTGTTTTTTGTTTTTGTTTTCTCGAGACAGGGTTTCTCTGTGTAGCTCTGGCTGTCCTGGACTCGCTTTGTAGACCAGGCTGGCCTCGAACTCACAGAGATCCGCCTGCCTCTGCCTCCCGAGTGCTGGGATTAAAGGTGTGCGCCACCACCGCCCGGCTCCTGTTTGTTTTTTGAGACAAAGTCTTATGAAACTCATGTTGACCTCGAACTCACAGCTGTTCTTCTGCCTCCACTTCCAAATTATGGGATTACAGGCATGAATCATAGTGTCCAGCTTGTCTGGTAGTATTGACTAAAACAAAACAGATGCCTACTCTACCCAGAATTCATTCCTATATATACACCAACAGAGATGTTTACTTACATGCTAAATTTTTTTTAAAAAGGTAGTCAAGTACTAGAAATGACCAAATGCCCATCAACAAAATGGATCAGATCCACTGTGATATATGTTATGGAATATTTCAGTATTCATAAGCAGCAGCTTCTGCATAGTATATGCAGTGATCTGCTATGTAAAATTATGATCTAAGTTAAGTGATAGACTCTAGATATGATTGAATGTGTATTGCATGATTCTATCTAAATTAATTTTAAAAACAAACATAATCTACTACAGTAAGATCAGAGCAGCCAGGAGTGGTGGCACATGCCTTTAATCCCAGCACTTGGAGTGCAGATGCAGGCAGATCTCTGTGAGTTTGAGGTCAACCTGGTCTACAAAGTGAGTCCAGGACAGCTGGGGATACACAGAGAAACGCTGTCTTGAAAAACCAAAAAACCAAAACCAAAAACAAAAAACCAAAGCAAAAAAGACTCCAGAGCATTGGAACAGCTGGTAACAGCTGAGAGTAAGCACATGACATGTAGTTATATTCCAATATTTAGGGACTTAGATGGATGTATTCACCAAGTGGTGATTGTGTATTGATCTACTTACCTGCATGTGTCCTTAAAAAATAGGGGAGCTTAGTAGTTAAGACTGGCTGCTCTTCCAGAGAACTAGAGTTTAATCCTCAGTACCAATATGACATTCCACAACTGTCTGTAACTCCAGTCCCAGGGTGATCTTAGTCCCTTTCCTGACCTCCTCAGGTACACCATTTATATGGTGCACAGACATCCAGGCACACCCATACATATACAAGGCATCATGGATTTTGGACTCTGCTTTCCCACCCTCAGGAGAGACAGCTCCACCACCTTCCCATGGCCCTGATCCTGGGTTTAGGCTGAGACTGGTGGTAAGGCTGAGAAAAGGGACTGGTGGCCTGGGAAGAAGAAGGAAGAAGAGTGTGGACACCATTGCAATCAAGATAGTGCTTGGAGGGCTGGAGGCTGAAGAGACAGAGAAAGTGCTGGGTTCAGCTTAACCTTCTGGAGCCCATTTGAGTCTTCTCCCCCACACCCTACGGTGCTGAGACTTGGACCCAGAGCCTCTTGCCTGCTAAGGAAGCGTCTACCACTAAGCCAGGCCCAAGCCTTGTCATAGTCTTTTTGTCTTTGTTGTTTTTTGTTTTTGAGATAGGGTCTCACTGTGTAGGCCTGGCTGTCCTGGAGCTCACTTTGTAGACCAGGCTGGCCTTGAACTCGGAGATCCTCAAAGGCCTCTCTCTCTCTCCTGAGTGCTGGAATTAAAGGTATGTGTCACCACACCAGGCTCATAGCATATTTTTTTCACATTTTATATAATACTAAACCCATTATTAGGAGCCAGTGTGAAATAGGTGTATGTTAGTTACTTTTCTCACTGTTGTGACAAAATGCCCAACAAAAACAATTTAAAGAAGAAAGGGTTTATTTTGGCTTACAGCTTAGGGTCCAGTCCACCGCAGTAGGGAAGGCATGGTGCTAGGAATGTTGTATCTGCACATTGTGCCTGCAGTCAGGAAGCAGAGAGAGAGAGAGAGAGAGAGAGAGAGAGAGAGAGAGAGAGAGAGA
>CAJQZJ010009141.1:9473862-9614411 GCA_907164525.1 Lophiomys imhausi
AGAGAGAGAGAGAGAGAGAGAGAGAGAGAGAGAGAGAGAGAGAGAGATGCTGGTGGCACTTGCTTCTTACCCAATCTGGGACTCCAGCCCATTAAATGCTAATGTCCTCATTCAGGGAAGGTCCTCACACCTCAATTAAACATCTGTGGGAGGTGCTGGAGAGATGGTGCAGAGGTTAAGAGCTCTGGTTGCTCTTCCAGAGGTCCTGAGTTCAATTCCCAGCAACCACATGGTGGCTCACAACCATCTGTGTTAAAATCTTGTTCCTCTTCTGGCCTGTAAGTATGCAGGCAGAACACTGTATACATAATAAATAAGATATTTGTAAAAACATCTTTGGGGATTCCATTAGGCACACCACACACACTACACCAGAGATTTGTCATCTAGGTGACTCTAAATCCTGTCAAGTTGACAATTAAAAGTAACTTTTCAAGTATGTCTATGACAAAATTCAGGAAATTCCAAAAACAGTTAATGGTACTCTGCCTGAGTGTGGAGACACATCATCGCCACAAGAGGGAGCATTTCATGCAACTTGGGCTATACCCATACAGAGAGACTGCAAAGTGACTAGGCTAGGAATTTGCAGCTAGAGATTGAGAGGTGCATGCTTCCTAGCCATTTGGTAAACAGAAAACTCCACACCTCCAAACTGTGCCCAAAGCACACTCCCACCCTCATGGCAGGGCTCACCTCCATGGTGAAGTACCCTGAATTCCATAATCAGCTTTAATCATGTCCATGATCCCTCAGGCCACATAAGCTATGAGAGACCACCTAAAGGATGCACACTACCCCTAAACCATTTCCATTGGACTCAAGCGTCACCACTTGCTGTGTGACCTTGAGCAAGTCACCTTATTCTCTGTGGTAGTTACTCTTGGTTGTCAACTTGACTACATCTGGAATTAGCTAAAACCCAAAGGGTTTATTCTTTAAAAAACTGAAAGTTGGAAGACCCACTTCTAATCTGGATCTTTGTGTTTTTCCCGGTTTTTGATTGGAACTTTTTTTACATTAACATTTATTAATTCACTTTACATCTCCATCACAGCCCCCTCACTCCTCCACTCCCAGTCCCACCCTCCCACCAGGATTTTTTTCTGTTTTCTTCTGGGTTTTTTTTTCTTTTGTTTTTCGAGATAAAGTTTCTCTGTGTAGTCCTGGTTGTCCCGGAACTCACTCTGTAGACTAGGCTGGTCTCAAACTCATAGAGATCCGCTTGTCTCTGCCTTCCTAGTACTGGGATTAAAGGCGTGCACCACAGCCACTGGCTGCCACCACCCAGCCCCTAATCTGGATCTTTGGGGTATGAAAATACACCATTACTTGAGATCTTTTGAGGCAGATTTAATCTGGACCACACCTCTGCCCTGGCAATCTATATAAAAGACATGGGAAAGGGAGGCTTCTCTCTCTCTGCCTGCTTGCTCTTGATCCTGCTATCAAGTCCATTCCTTCACTGACATTACAGCTTACTTCTTCGGGACTTTGATATAAACTAAAGGACAGTTGAGACATCCAACCCTATGTACTCAACAGCTACTGGATTCATGGACCTTCCATTGTTAGATAACCATTGTTGGACTTGCTGAACCACAGCCTGTAAGTCATTCATATATGTGTGTGTGTGTGTGTATGTGTATATACGTGTGTATGTGTGTGTATGTGTATATATGTGTGTATATGTATATATGTGTGTGTATGTATGTGTATATGCATGTGTGTGTGTTAGAGTTTTATTGCTGTGAAGAGACACCAAGACTCTTGGGCTGGCTAATAGTTTCAGAGGTTTAGTCCATTATCATCATGGTAGGAAGCAGGGCAGTGTGCAGGCAGACATAATGTTGGAGAAGAAGCTGAGAGTTCTACATCTTGATCCAAAGGTAAAAGAATACTGTGTCACTGGGCTTGGCTTGAGCATATATGAGACATCAAAGCCCACCTCCACAGTGATGCACTTCCTCCAATGAAGCCACACCTATTCCAACAAGGCTATACTTCCTAATAGTGCCATTCCCTATGGGCCAAGCAATCAAACACATGAGTCTACAGGAGTGCCATACCTATTCAAACTAGCCTTGCATTCCATATATATGTATATGTATATATATACATGTATATATATATGCTTGTGTGTATATGCATGTATATGCTTGTGTATATATATGTATATTATAACAATTTATTTTCTCTAGAGGAACAGAACTTATAGAACAGAAAATTCTTTGGCCCTCAGGTTTCAAATCTGTAAGATAGGGATGATATAAGAATGCCTACTTGGGCTGGAGAAATGGCTCAGCGGTTAAGAGCACTGGCTGCTCTTCCAGAGGTCATGAGTTCAATTCCCAGCAACCACATGGTGGCTCACAACCATCCATAATGAAATCTGGTGCCCTCTTCTGGCCTGCAGATATACCTGCAGACAGAACACTGTATACATAATAAATAAATCTTAAAAAAAAAAAAAAAAGAATGCCTACTCGCCGGGCGGTGGTGGCGCACGCCTTTAATCCCAGCACTTGGGAGGCAGAGGCAGGTGGATCTCTGTGAGTTCAAGGCCAGCCTGGTCTACAAAGCGAGTCCAGGACAGCCAAGGATATACAGAGAAACCTGTCTCGAAAAAAACCAAAGAAAAAAAAAAAGAATGCCTACTCATAGGTTCTACAAAACCTAAGTAGGGCTGGAGAGATGGTTCAGTGGTTAAGAGCAGTGACTATTCTTCCAGAAGCCCTGGGTTCAATTCCGAGCACCCACATGGCATCTCACAATTGTCTGTAACTTCTGTTCAAGGGGATCTGACACCCTTACACAGGCATACATGCAGTCAAAACACCAATGTACATAAAATAAAATATAAAAAAAAATCGGAGCTCGCAAGCCAGGAGAACACACCACTAGGGACATGGTGAGCAGATGATGAATGTGAGCTGTTGCTGCGCTCTAAGAAACTTACCTTGCATCCCAGAATACCTACATATGAGTCAAGCTTAGAAGAGCACAGCTATCCTCCTCATGACACAAACAAAAAACTTGGTCTCAAAGGATTCATTGACTTCCCAAGGGCATAAGATCTGTCTGTCTTCTGGGCAGAAGCCCAGAGAGACAACTCCTAGTTAGAAACTCCTTTTGTAGGCATGTCTGTAAAATAATAATAATAAATAAATAAAAACATCTGTGAGGCTCCATAGAGAAAAGCTACCACACCCAGAGAACCGAGGCCAACAGGAGGAGCAGGAAGGTCCTGTGTAGGTCAGTGGTTTTGTAATCTGTTAGGACACCATGCAGTAGGAAAGGGAAATTGAGGGTTAGCCTCTTGTCCCAAACAAAGCAGAAGTCTGTGGCCTGGCTGTGTAACTTAGGGCTCTAGCTTTAGGGATGGAGAAAGTCTTTATTGCCCTAAGCAGCTCATCAGAACAAGCTGGATGGGGCACCATTGCTACTGAGTACTAGCAAGTCTGGGTTTGAAGCCACATCCTGTTTTGTGACATGGGACAGGTGACTGAATTTCAAAGTTTCCGTGTCTGAAAACCTGTTTGCTGTTATGTGACTACAGCAAGGCACTGGATGTGAGCTACTTAGCATTCCATTCCACACAATCCCTGCACAAGACCAGGCAACACTAAAATAGAACTGCTCAAGGAAGGCAGATCCGTGCCTCTCAAGTCCAGCGGCATTGTGGACCAGGGAAATGAGCTTCAGAAGAGGATAAGGAAATATGAGGCCAGTCATAGTCAGGTGGGAGGAATGGTTATGTCACTGGCTAGTCAGCTGTTGGGTGGCTGTTGCTAGTAGACTAGCCACAGAAGCAAACTGCCATTGTTCAACTACCTGTTGGGGCCAGCCTCTTTAGCATAACTGCAGCCATTTTTGTCTTCAGTCTCCATTTTAGTTATAAGATGAAATTACTGATACTTTGTTACCTTGACACTCTGAAGAGTCCCCAACTACATTTCCACTTAGGACCAAGCAAATTAAAGGTCAGTTAGAAATGCTTTGTCTAGCTAGTCAAAATGATGGAGTACTGCCATCCTCTTGCTTCCCACCTGGCTGTTACCTGGTTGTAACCTGGATGCAGTTTGTTTCCTAGACCTGGTTACCTGGTTGTTACTTGGATATAGTTTTTCTTATAAAAAGCTTGCCTTGGAAGCAGACCCAGGTCACAGGCTCTGAGACCTCTGTGACCCTGGTCGCGATGGCTATGACTAGTGTTGGGGAGTGCATTCAACAAACCATCAATATCTCACTGAGACCGATGACTGAATGGTTTGTGGAGCTATTTTTGGACTCTAAACATTTGGAGGTCCCACCACGATTGAACTATAACACTACCCAGAGGTGAGTTGTCTTTGATTAAGTAGTTTAAAACTACTTAGCCGGGCGGTGGTGGCGCACGCCTTTAATCCCAGCACTTGGGAGGCAGAGGCAGGCGGATCTTTGTGAGTTCGAGGCCAGCCTGGTCTACAAAGCGAGTCCAGGACAGCCAGAGATATTCAGAGAAACCCTGTCTCGAAAAACCAAAAAAAAAAAAAAAAAAAAAAAAAAAAACAAAAAAAAAACCAAAAAAAAAACTACTTAATAAAAAAAAAAACAACTAAATTTGAAAAGGTAATTTTATTGTCATGTGAACAGGATAGTCTTTCTCAGTGTTAAAACCTCCCTGCCCTCCTTTTCTTTTTTGTTGTTGTTTTTTGAGACTGAGTTTCTCTGTGTAGCCCTGACTGCCCTAGAACTCACTCTGTAAACCAGGCTGGCCTCAAACTCACAGAGATCCTCCTGCCTCTGTCTGTCTCCCGAGTGCTGGTGTTAAAGGTGTATACCACCTCACCCAGCACAATGAAACTTTTTTTTTTCTGAGACAGGGTTTCTCTGTGTAGCTTTGGCTGTCCTGGACTCGATTTCTAGACCAGGCTGGCCTCAAATTCACAGAGCTCTTCCTGCCTCTGTCTCCGGAGTGCTGGGATTAGAGGCGTCCACCACCATGCCCAGCTGGAACCCTTTTCTAAAGATTTTAGTTTTAATTTAACATATGTGTGTGTTTATGAGTGGTTAAGTAAACATGTGTGCAGATGCCTGGAACTGTTGCAGGTGACTTGAATTGCCCAACATGGATGCAAGAGCAGTACAAGCTCCTATGCATTGATCCATTGCTCCAGAGCCTTTTCTCTCCCCTTCCAAACGTCTGCTCTTTCCACACAGTCACACTTCCAGGAGCTGCCTTCTTTGACAGGACCTTTGCTGGGGCTTTTCTTGACTCTGTGCTGTGTACAGATTATAGCTGAGGTCCATCCTGGTCCTCCTCCTTACATCCTGAATCTAGGGAGTTTCCCAATAGAGAGATCAGCAGAGGGCATATCCAGTTAGAAATGGGACCTAGGGACCTACCTCACCATCTCTTGTTTTGTAGGGTAGATCTGGGGTATGAGGCCGTAGATAATTTTTCCTGCTCAGACCTCACAGCTGAAAGGTCTTGATGTGGGTTTTAAGGAAGACACTGAAATGAACTGTTGGGGGTTAAGGCTTTTATTATAATCCCAGCATGTGGGAGGCAGGGGCAGGTAGATCCTTGTGGGTTTGAGGCCAGCCTGGTTTACATAGCAAGTTCCAGGAAGCCAGGACTAGAGAGACGCTGCCTCAAAAAAAAAAAAAAAAAAGAAAGAAAAAAAAAGAAAAGAAACAAAGAAAGAAAGAGAAAAGAAACTTAAACAAATGAGTTATTAATGCCATGGACAGACAATGGTAGGGTAGGGATGGAAGTCAGGCCCTCAAGGGAACAGTAGCATCCTCTTTATAAGTCTCTGAGGAAGGGGAAAAGTTTCATAGCAGGAACAAGCAGTCGGGCTCTCCAATTCTCCCTAGCAAGCTGCCAGAAATGGGATGGGCAGTCACCCAGCAGCCCTTTGATGTGTCTGAGCTTGCAAACTCACTTCCCCAAGTGAGAAGTCCAGGCACCTGGAAGTTTGCTTTCTAGAGATTCACACACAGTGCTCTTGGTAGGGTGCCTGCCAGTGTCTGAGGCTGGGGAGAGGGGCAGCAACTGTGGCTGAGCAGTGGACTAGGTCCAGATCCTGAAAAACCAAGGTTGGTTCTCGCCTTCACTCTCCCTGTTCCTCCTTATGTCTCCAGCTCTGCAAGAACCTTGTGTTTTTATTCAGTGACATCCCTGAGGGCCCTCAGACTGAGCTTCATAGCAAAGGGTTCCTAGCAACAGTCTGACAGCCATTCATGTCTATGATTAAATCTGCCTCTCAAAGATTGGGGCTATGCCCCAATATAACCTTCACTACAAATGGTTCTGTACTGCCTGTTCCAGAAAACAGCAACCATGTCTTTGTTTCAAAAGGTTGTTATGACCACCTTGCAACCATGTCTTTGTTTCAGGAAGTTGTTATGACCAATTTGCTCTGGTTATGTTCTGCTTCTGCAATACCACCTATTTACCTGCCATGTCCCCCATTTGGAAACACCCTATTCCTGAACTCTAAAAATCCTTTTCTTCCCCATGCCCAATCCTGATCTCCTGAACCCTGCCTTAGGAAGAGACAGCCCATGTGCACAAATAAAAGAGTTTGCTTTAATTATTTTGGCCATGAATTGGGTCCATAGTCTTTCACCTTGAATCTTTGGGATTAGCATACCCTCTTGCCTCTGGTTTCTAAGTGCCGGGATTAAAGGCTTGTAAAGTCACTCTTGGCTTTTAAAGTTTTGGTATTTTCACAGACATTGCCACAATGACCACAATTCCATTTGAAGACATTTCACCCCTCAAAACACCTATATTGCTTATTTATACCTGGATCACTCCCAGTCTTAAGCAACCAGGTTTGACTACCCTGGATATACAATGTAATTGGAATCATATTAACTTTATGGTTACGGATCTTGATAGGGTTTGTTTTTCTGTCAGTTAAAGAATCCCGAAAGGTAGCCATTCTTGGTGGTGCACGTCTTTAATCCCAGCACTTGGGAGGCAGAGGCCAGCGGATCTCTGTGAGTTCGAGGCCAGCCTGGGTTACAAAGCGAGTCCAGGATAGCCAGGGCTGATACACAGAGACACCCTGTCTTGAAAAACCAAAACCAAAACAAAAAACCAAAAATAGAGCAAAACAAAATAATTGAAAGGTAATTGGGCAGTGGTGGCACATGTCTTTAATCCCAGGACTCAGGAGGCAAAAGCAGGTGGATCTTTTGAGTTTGAGGCCAACCTGGTCTACAGAGCAAGTTCCAGGATAGCCAGAGATACACAGAGAAACCCTGTCTTGAAGGGAACAAAAACAAAAAGGAAAGGTAGGTAGCAGAGAAAATATCAGACACAGAAAACTGGATCAACTGGTGAAAAAATACTTAAAAATTTAAGGTACTGCCAGGCGGTGGTGGCGCACGCCTTTAATCCCAGCACTTGGGAGGCAGAGGCAGGTGGATCTCTGTGAGTTCAAGGCCAGCCTGGTCTACAAAGCGAGTCCAGGACAGCCAGGCTGTTACATAGAGAAACCCTGTCTCGAAAAACCAAAAAAAAAAAAAAATTAAGGTACTAAAAAATTAGGAGTTTAGGAGTGAGGAAGCACACACACACACACACACACACACACACACACACACACACACACACACACACACGTGCATACACACACACCACACACACGGAGGATGGGGGAAAGGGACACAGAGAAAAGGACCCTCTGCAAAGCAGGGTGGGAGACTCAGGAAGCCAGAGTTCAGTATCTCCTTGAGGACTGGGGGTTTTAAGGGTCTTTTCC
Organism: Lophiomys imhausi; assembly: GCA_907164525.1. Lineage (NCBI taxonomy): Eukaryota > Metazoa > Chordata > Mammalia > Rodentia > Muridae > Lophiomys > Lophiomys imhausi. The sequence goes on from CAJQZJ010009141.1 coordinate 9,481,623, forward strand.
CCCTAATTGAGGGTTGGTTATTTTTTTAAAAAGACATGGAAGCTGATAGGCTTAAAGCTTGGGTAACTGTGTCCTGGTCAGGGCCTTGAACTTGTTGGGGCCCCTATTGGCTGGAGGGAGAAAAAGCCAGCCAGGTCTTTCTTTCCAGCTCCCAGGACTTTGTCTCTGGTCAGGAGTGTGTGGAAGAAACTGAAAGTGTGTCATCTTTATTATCTGTCTGTGGTTCTCTATCTGCCCACCAGAGATCAGCCCAATTCCTAGTCCTCATTACTGTGTGGTCTTTTGTGACTGGCTTCTTTCACTTAGTATGTTTCCAAGGTTCGATTATGTTATAGTACATATGTCAATATTTCATTCCTTCTCCTGAAAAAAATTTATGTTTTGTGTGTGTGTGTATGCCATGTTTCAAGTATGTTATTACGATTCTTTGCTATTTTGAATAATGCTGCTATAAATAATTTGCATAAATATATAATGTAAATATTTTATATGTGTGTGTGCAGGCGTATGCACATGTAGTTAGAGATTTGTGGACAACCTCAGGCGTCCCCCTCAGGAATATCCTCCACATCCCGCCTTGAGTTTCATAAGTATCTCAAGATGGCCTCAAAACTGTCATCCCTGGATAGACGTGGTATTGCATACCTTTAATCCCTGCACTCAGGGGGAGAGGCAGGTATTTATCTGTGAGTTCTAGGCTAACCTGGTCTACATGGTGAGTTCCAGGTTAGCCAAGGTCTACATAGTGAGACCCTGTGTAGAGATATGTATTTGTAATCTTCCTGCCTCCCTTAGCCTTCCAAGTGTTAGGATTACAGGCACATGCACCAAGCTCAACTTGGACAGGATTTTTTGTGTCTTGACTATATAGCTGACAGTGGAATTGCTGGGTCCTGTACCAGCTATGGAACCGTGGGGATTTCCTCTGGTGGCTCTTTGCTGTCTGAATTCTGAGTCCATGTCACTCTGAGTCTGCTCCTAATACCAGCTCTTAGACTTTGGTCCTCTGCAGTCAGAAATAAAGGCTACCGGGGCTGGAGAGATGGCTCAGCGGTTAAGAGCACTGGCTGCTCTTCCAGAGGTCATGAGTTCAATTCCCAGCAACCACATGGTGGCTCACAACCATCCATAATGAAATCTGGTGCCCTCTTCTGGCCTGCAGATATACCTGCAGACAGAACACTGTATACATAATAAATAAATCTTTAAAAAAAAAAAAGAAATAAAGGCTACCAATTCCCCTACAGTGCCCCAATAAAATACTTTTTAAAAATGTATTTGGGTTTGTTTCTTGTTTGGGGGTTTGCTTGTTTGTTTTTTGTTTTTTTGAGACAAGGTTTCTCTGTGTAGCCCTGGCTGTCCTAGAACTCATTCTGTAGACAAGGCTGGGCTCGAACTTATAGAGATCCACCTGTGTCTGCCTCCCAAGTGCTGGGATTAAAGGTGTGTGCCACCACTGCCTGGCAAAACCTATGTTTTTTTAATATTACGTGTATGGGTGTTTTGCCTGTATGTCTACGCACCGCTTGCATGCCTGGTGCCCGTGGAGGCCGGAAGAGGGTATCTGGTTCTCTGGGACTGGAGTAACAGATGGCTGTGAGCTGACCTTTGAATGCTGGAAATTGAGCTTGGGTCCTCTGGAAGAGCTGTAATTGCTCTTAACTTCTGAGCCATCTCTCCAAATGCTTTATGAGGTCCTTAATGGGCATATTGGGAACCTTGTTGTTACCTTGTGCTGAGTGCTTTTTCCTGGAGAGACAAAGGGAAATGTCCATTCCCTCCAGATAGAGAGGGGACTAATAGGCCAAGTTTGGTTTTGGTGAAGCAATGAGTATATTGTGGTTACTTACAGGAACACGGGTGATTGATAGGCGGCAACACCACCAGCAAGACCCCTGTAGAACTTAGAGGCAGTTACACCACTGAAAGTCCCACTCCAGTCCTGCTTACCGTTTATATAGTGACGGATGGATGGTGGAGGGTGGGGTGCCCATGAGGGTCTTGTGAGGCTCCACAAGGGAATGCTGATTTCCCCTGTCTCCTGTGTGGGTCTCATGTGTGTCATCACAGGGTTAGTACAATAGCCAGGAGAGACCTCAGCCTACTGAGAGGTGCAGGCTAGACCTACAATAGCCAGGAGAGACCTCAGCCTACTGAGAGGTGCAGGCTAGACCCACAATAGCCAGGAGAGACCTCAGCCTACAAAGTGCTGGTTGGCCAGGTTGCTGCTGCTTTTTTTGTTCTGGAATCCTTCAGAGGTATGCTGTCCACAGGCTTTGCCTGCTCATAATTTTTTTTTTTTTTTTTTTTGGTTTTTCGAGACAGGGTTTCTCTGTTTAACAGCTCTGGCTGTCCTGGACTCGCTTTGTAGACCAGGCTGGCCTCGAACTCGCAAAGATCCGCCTACCTCTGCCTCCCAAGTGCTGGGATTAAAGGCGTGCGCCACCACCGCCCGGCTACCTGCTCATAATTTAACATCCCTGCATCAAGGAAGAGAAGGTAGGATTGGTCCTCTCCCAAGGGTGATTAGGCTCAAGGCTTAGGAGTGGTAGCTGTTATTCAGCCCTGTCCAATGTCCTTTTCCATGTTCTGTCATGGCAATTTCCCTAAAATAGGTTCTGCAGGTCTTCTCTGGGCAACTTCTTTCTCGGAGATTCTGAACTAGCACACTGCTGGCTCCCAGCCATTCACTACATGTCTCAAATGTATCCTGAACCTTTTTTGATACTGGTGTGGGCATGAACACGCATGTGGAGGCCTGAGGTTGCTATGATGCTGGGAAAGTCAGTTGCTGTCCACATTCGTTCATTGTGCCAGTGCCTCTCTCTCAACCCAGAGCTTGCTGGCATGGGTATGGCAGGTCTGGCTAGCCAGCTTGCTCCAGGAGTGCATGTCTGCCTTCCGAGTGCTGCAACTGCAGGAAGGCTGCCATGTCCACCCAGTGTTTTAAGGGGCTCTGAGGATTCCAACTGTGCTCCTCATGCTTGAGTTTTAGCGTCTGAGGCAGCTCCTTGGCGCTTTTGTTACCTGTTTTTTTCTTTTTGTTTGATTGTGTGTGTGTGTGTGTGTGTGTGTGTGTGTGTGTCATAGTGTACAAAACTTGTGGAAGTCATTTCCCTCCTTTCCTTATGTTGATCCCTGATGTGAATTCAAGGTGATCAGGATTGATGGGAAGTGCTGTTCCCCACACAGTCACCTTGCTAGGACATTTTTTGTTTTTGTTTTTGTTTTTTCAAGACAGGCTTTCTCTGTGTATCCTTGGCTGTCCTGGACTCACTTTGTAGACCAGGCTGGCCTTGAACTCACAGAGATCCATCTGCCTCTGCCTTCTGAGTGCTGGGATTAAAGGTATGTGCTGTGAACTGCCATATGGTGCTCTTAACCACTGAGCCATCTCTCCAGCCCCACCTTCCTAGTACTTTTTTTTTTTTTTTTTTTGGTTTTTCGAGACAGGGTTTCTCTGAATATCTCTGGCTGTCCTGGACTCTCTTTGTAGACCAGGCTGGCCTCAAACTCACAAAGATCCGCCTGCCTCTGCCTCCCAAGTGCTGGGATTAAAGGCGTGCGCCACCACTGCCCGGCTCTTCCTAGTACTTTTAGGGTGTTTTGTTGTTGTTGTTTTTGAGACAGAATGTCACTATATAGGCTAGGCTAGCCTTGAACTTGCAGTGATCCTTCTGCCTCCACTTCTAGTGGGATTGCATGTGTGAGCAATCATGTCCGGCTCTGCCTGGTTCTGTGCTCCAAATTTAATCAAGACAGGCTGGGAAAGCAGTTTTGTGTGAATGAAGTTTGTGTACTACCAAGCTTTGGGTATTGTTATCACACATGCCTCAGTAGCACAGGGCCTGGTACTGATAAATCCAAATGAACGTGAGAGTTTGTCCCAAAGTCGGGTAAGCATTGCAGGGTAAAGCCAGATTTTTTTTTGCATTGTTTGTTTGTTTATTTTGTTTTGTTTTTTTGAGACAAGGTCTATGTAGTCTTGCTTAGCCTAGAACTTGGTATGTGGATCAATATGGCTTCAAATTCACAGGTCAGAGACCCGCCTGCCTCTGCCTCCTGAATGCTAGGATTAATGATATGTACCACCATGTCTGGCTGAAGCCAGGGTTTGAGGCCAGCAGAGTCCTCAGGAAGCTTTTCTTCTTACTCTTCTTGTAGTACCAGCTCAGCTCTGGTCATCTTCAAGAATGACACATTTCCAGGGCTGGAACAGGAGCTTCCTTTCGAGGGGAAGCAGAGCTCCTTCACCTAGAAGCTCAGAGACCGTGAGCACCAGCCTGGCTTGTTCCCTTCCTCCCACTCTGCAGCAGAAGTTTTCTCCCAGCCAGCACCAAGCTGAAAATTTGGTGATGAGTGTGAGATATGGTTTTACAGGCAAAGACATGTGGTGTCTTCACAGGGGGTCCTGGGAGTTGAATGGCAACCACTCCTTTTTCCACGGGTCAGATAACATGCTTCACACCACTCCTTCTCAATCAGTCCCTCACTGAATGTTCAGTATTTGACAAGGCAATACTCTGTGGAAAAATGTACTGCAGGGACATAACAGGGCTGTGGCTACTACTTATCTCTCTGAGGTTTTCCAGACCACTGGCTCATTGTTTGAAAGCTGTTAGAACCCCAGGAAGTTCACCTGAGCCTAAGGATTCAAATGCTGCTCAGAAGAGGAGTTTTGGCTCCTTAAAGTCCAGAATTTCAAGTCCAGCCAGGACTTTACTCCTTAGACAGCATTCCTGGGTCTGGAATGAGGACAAAGAGCACAGGTGCAGATCCTTCAAGGTCACCCCCACAGAAGGGGAACTGTGAAGTCAGAACTGCCCGAGAATGACTTAAAAAGGGGTGGTGGTTGTGGGTAGTTGGTTTGGTTCCATAGGTCTTCTACTCCCCAGCTGCCGATTTACTTTTTTCCCTTTCTTTTTAGTTCTTTTCCTTTTCTTTTGCTCTTTATTTGTTTCTATTCAAATTTTAAATCTGACTATGGATTAATGCATTGACAGAGGCAGAATCCTTAATAGCCCATGACCTCTGCAAAGTCCTCCTTCCAATGCTGTTGTATGGGGACCCTTCAACAACGGATCCTTTTGGGGATGATTTTTTTCTATCCAAACAATAGGAGGACCCTGTTGGTCCTGATGCCACCTTCAGGGTGGAAAGGGAGGTAGTGTTCTGACAGAAGCTGTGTATGGATCCCTCCGACACTTTTAGGAATGGGCAGGAGGGTTAAGGACATATCACACCCAAGCTGTGACCAGTGGCCAAACTACTTTATTCTCAAATCTGTAAATGTCTCTCTGCTTCCAATCTGGCTTTAGAGGGCAGAAGAGTCTGTGACACGTTTTTTGTGTCTTGTGTTCATTAGAGATAAGATTAAAACAACAAGAAAGAGCACTGAAGGGAAGATACACGAATTTATTCTTACTTTTTTCCAGAGTTTACGAAATCATCCTGATTTGGAGCCCAGTGAATAAACCACTTGCTCCTGCAGAAGACTCCAGTTCAGTTCCCAGTACCCACATGGTACCTTATAACCGTCTATAACCCCAGTTCCAGGGTACTGGATGCCCTTTTTTGGACTCTGAGGTTACCAGACATGCTATGGTGTGTACACATACACACAGGAAAAAAAATACAGATTTAAAAAAGTAAATAAATCTTTGAAAAAGAAAAAAGAAGCCTCCCTGATGTGATGGAGTTTAAGCTTCTCAGGTGTGAGATGCTGTGACTTACACTGAATGGTTGTCATCTCTGCCTACAAATTCTGCATTCTGGTTGCACAGCCTTTAAAGGCCCTTATGATGGGGCAAAACAAAACAAAACAAAAAACCCAAAACCAAAGCAAAAGGCCCCAGTCCCGTCCTTCTGCAGATCTCTCTGGGCACCTGACTGTTGCCTGAAACAACAAGACTCAACCACAGGTACCTCTCCATGGGTCACTTCTGACTTCTTTTTTTTTTGGTTTTTCGAGACAGGGTTTCTCTGTGTAGCCCTGGCTGTCCTGGACTCACTTTGTAGACCAGGCTGGCCTCGAACTCGCAAAGATCCGCCTGCCTCTGCCTCCCAAGTGCTGGGATTAAAGGCGTGTGCCACCACTGCCCGGCTTTCTTTCTTTTTTTTTTTTTTTTTTTGGTTTTTTGAGACAGGGTTTCTCTGTGTATCTCTGGCTGTCCTGGACTCGCTTTGTAGACTAGGCTGGCCTCAAACTCACAGAGATCCGCCTGCCTCTGCCTCCCGAGTGCTGGGATTAAAGGCGTGCACCACCACGCCCGGCTTCACTTCTGACTTCTTACTGATAAATCTAAATTTGGCTTCTTGATCATATCCTTCTCTTTTATTTTAAGACTTATTATTGCTGGGCGTGGTGCCACAAGCCTTTAATTCCAGCACTTGGGAGGCAGAGGCAGGCAGATCTGTGTAAATTCAAGGCCAGCCTGGTCTACAAAGGACAGCCAGGGATAAACAGAAAAACACTGTCTTGAAAAACAAAAAACAAATAAAAAAGACTTATTATTATTTTTTCAAACTGGTGTCTTAGTCACTGTTCTATTGCTGTGAAGAAACACCATGACCATGAACTCTTATTAAATAAAGCCCTCCTTCCCCTCAACAGAGTTTCCCTGTGTAGCCCTTGCTGTCATAGAACTTGCTCTTTAGACTGGCATGGCCTCCAACTCACAGAGATCTGCCTGCCTCTGCCTCCCAAGTGCTGGGATTAAAGGTGTGCGCCACCCCTGCTGGGCTGTAAAGAAAGCATTTAACTGGGGGTTTGCTTACAGTTTCAGAGTTAGTTCTTTATCATGGCAGGGAGCGACAGACAGATTTGAGCAGCCAGGGAGAGCTTTACAGCTTAATCCACAGGTAGACAGAGAAAGAGAGAGCTGCACAAGTGCCTGGTATGGGCTCAAAGCCCACCACCAGTGACACAATTCCTCCAACAAGGCCATGCCGACTCAAGGCCACACTCTCCCAATTCATCTAATCCTTCTCAAATAGTGCAGTCCTGTTCCCTGATGACTAAGCATTCAAATATATGAACCTATGAGGGCCATTTCTATTCAGATCATTATGTCTGGGTTTGGTGGTGCATACCTTTAGTCTTACCACTTGGGAGGCAGAAGCAGGCAGCTCTCTGAGTTCAAGTCTAGGCTAGTATACATAGCAAGTTCCAGGACAGCCAGGGCTATCTAGAGAGACCCTTTTTTTTTTTTTTTTTTTTTTGGTTTTTCGAGACAGGGTTTCTCTGTATAACAGCTCTGGCTGTCCTGGACTCGCTTTGTAGACCAGGCTGGCCTCGAACTCACAGAGATCCGCCTGCCTCTGCCTCCCAAGTGCTGGGATTAAAGGCGTGCGCCACCACCGCCCAGCTTAGAGAGAACCTTTTTAAAAACAACAAAAAGTAAACAAAACAAACACAAAAAAATATCTGACAATCCCAGATCCATACAATGCAATGCTGTAACTGAAGGTAGTGGAGTTCACCAGAATCATGGGAGGAGAGAGGCTCCATCAGAGGCTGAACAGGCAGGCTTGTTAGCGCTTTCCCAGGATAGGCAGCATGGATGCCTTTGGCCTACTGCCCCAAGAATTGCAGCTGCCTGTGTTGCAGGAGTCCATGTGCATGCAGTGCTGTAATATCATACTCAGGGGCACTCCTGAAGCAGGAGGATTGGGAGTTTAAATCCAGCACACTCAAAAGAAAATCCAAGCCAGGCGGTGGTGGCGCACGCCTTTAATCCCAGCACTTGGGAGGTAGAGGCAGGCGGATCTTTGTGAGTTCGAGGCCAGCCTGGTCTACAAAGCGAGTCCAGGACAGCCAGAGATATTCAGAGAAACCCTGTCTCGAAAAACCAAAAAAAAAAAAGAAAATCCAACCCCGCACACACATGTGAGAGAGAACAAAAAATACTTCAGTTGTTTGCTCCGGTTCCATTCCTTACTAGGCACCCTGCTGGGAGGTGAGCTTGGCGGGGTGCTCCCAGGCGTCCTCATTATTTTTTTCTTTTCCTTGGTCACACTGTTAATAATATTTATGAGAACAATGGCATTGATATTTATCTCACGTAGGACTGACTGCTGCAGACAACACCGAGTCCATCGCGTGGGTGGTCCGGTCATCTCACTTCTGTCTCCCAGCAGCACGATTCGCAGGAGTGATTGTTGTCCTAGTTCCTGGATGGTGAAACTCAACATGGGGAGGGGAGTGGTACATTGTAAATCCCAGGGCAAACCAAATCAGAGACATATTTGTTTTTTGTTTTGTTTTTGGTTTTTCGAGACAGGGTTTCTCTATTTAGCCCTTGCTGTCCTGGACTCACTCTGTAGACCAGGCTGGCCTTGAACTCACAGAGATCCGCCTGCCTCTGCCTCCCCGAGTGCTGGGACTAAAGGCGTGCACCATCATGCCCGGCCAGAGACATATTTGAAATCAGGCTTCCACGGGCACCTTCTTACACTTTCTACTTGTTGCAGAATGGAAGACCCTAACTAGGTAAGATTTCTGGAGCACAGAAATCTTTAATCTTGAGAGGCAGGAGGAGGATTTGGTAGGGGTCAGAGAGAGGGACATGGGTTAGGGCCAAGACAAAGGAACTTAAGATCAAGTGTGAAAAACAACATTTGGAATGGAGGCCTGGCATTAGGTGAGGATGACTGCTGGTCACAGTTCTAGGCCAACCTAGAGCTTGCTCCAGGATAGAGCTACACAGAGAAACCCTGTCTCGAAAATACAAATAAACAAAATGAGCAGTGTTCTAACGAAGGGAAATAGCAACAACTCATGTTTATGGTTATAGAGCACTTTCAGGCAGACAGGTACCTCTTTTACAAGAGAGGCTGAGAGGTTTTTGTAAGCTGTCCAAAGAAGTACGAATTAAAAGGGAAAGAGTGCATCTTTTCCCAAAATGCGCAGAGATGGGGCTGTGACCCGGCCGAGGCAAAGAGCGGTTCAAAGAAGTAGCGATCTAGTCTACGGGGGAAGGGCCAACTGTCCGGCGCCCTGGGCTACAAGCTTGCTATCGGGATCCTCCGCCCTCCCAGCTTACGTGCGCTCCGTGACAGCCGGGGCGCACGCGGGTGCCGCTCCTCCGAACGCATGCGCACTGCCGCCCCGGCGAACTGCACACCACCCCTCGCGGGCCGCAGAACTTGCTTGAGGCGCATGCGCGCACCCGGTAGGCGGAGGTCTGTAGAACGAGTGGACAGATTTCGGGGAGAAAGTGCGCGGGAGCGGGGCGGGGGAGCGCCAGTGCGCAGGCGCGGCCGGGACAGGGGGGTAGGGGCGGTTTGGAAGCGGAATCTCAGCGATCCTCAGTTGCTGCCGCATCCCTTGCCTATTGCCATGGCCGCCTACAAGCTGGTGCTGATCCGGCATGGCGAGAGCGCCTGGAACCTGGAGAACCGCTTCAGCGGCTGGTACGACGCCGACTTGAGCCCGGCGGGCCACGAGGAGGCGAAGCGCGGCGGGCAGGCGTTGCGAGGTACGAGCGGGACCCGCGCGCCGTGTGGCGTGCGCAGGGCCCGCACCGGCCCGGAGGCCGCCCGAGCCCCCGCGCCCTCTGCAGTGGCGGGCACCTCGGGCGGCCTCTCCAGTTGAGTTTGCACCTGGGGAGGTGAACGCTTGGTGGGGAGCCCGCTTGTCAAGGTCACCCCGTTGGAGCGTGTGCCAAAGAGAGGACGCAGACGCCGCCACGCTAAAATCCACCTTTCTAGTCTGAGCAGCCCCACCTGTGGCGGCCAGGACCCTTTAGGGTACCAGGAGGATCTGGGGCGGTAGGCGGAGGATGCTCCGTGACATCAGTGGTTGTACTCAAGAGGCTCCTGCGGATCGTGGCGAAGCGGCAGGCCACGAGTTCGTCCTGGGCAGTGGGGGGAGTTTGGTGGGGATGTCTGATGGCCTTCGAGACACCTGGAATCCGCGTGCTTCTGAGAGCTTTGTAACTCAGCAGCATACCACAAATTCTGTGCCCAAAACAAATCAAGAGATGTGAGTGGATGATTTCAGCGGATGCTCCACACAACAGGCAGATTTTATTTCCCTCCCTATTATCTGTCTCTTGTCCCCTTGTTACAGTTTGGAAAAGTGACTGGAAAGACTTGTCCAAGGTCATGCCTACTTAGTTCTAATTCAGTGTCTTTGCCCCATTTCTGGGTGGAGTAACACGAAAGTGAGGAACTGGTGGGCTGGTGGCCAAGGACAGGCTGGGCAAAGGGTGGAAGCGTCGTCTAGGAGATAAGGCTTCCCTTTGCCTATCCAGGCTTGGTGCCCCACCACCCTCCGTTCTCTGATTTTGGAATGCTAATAAGGAAGCAAGTTCTGCCACTAAGAGAATCCCTGGAGTGTAGAGGTGCTTCTCTTGGTGATTAGGGAAGATCCTGCCCCGCATCTTTCTAATTTGTACATAGCAGCTTCCGTGTAAAAGGGTTGCTGATACCTGCTTGAAGTGATCTTGTGTCTTAGTCGCCCTCCCTAGCTTGGACATCCTTTTCAAATGAAGGAAGGCTTTGGACATGAAATCCTGATGAAAGGAAATGAGACTGGTTTGAGATGGATAGTCTATGTCGGAGAGGCTAGAAAAAGGAAAGTGCTCTTAGAGGAAGCCATTTTCTTTAGCGCGGTGGCATGAAGTACTGTATAGGCCTGTGGTACTTTGCGGATGCTAGCTAAGGACAAAGTTAACTGCCTCTGTTCTCTGGGTAAGATGATTATATGTTGAAATTGGAATCACTGGAGAATAATAAGACCCATTTCAGTCTTAAATATTGTAGCACTAAGTTTTAGAAAATCACATATAAGACTGCACGTGGTGCCGCATGCCTGTAATCTTTTCAGCAGCCAGGGAGCTGAGAAGGGAACAGCATGGACCAACTTGGGACCAACTTGGCCTGCACAACTAGACTGTCTAAAAAGGGCCGATGTAAAATTTTAGTATCTTCCAAAGGTATCACAGATGCTTAAAGAGTGAAAGATTAAAAGCAAAAACTGAATGAAGACTACTGTGGATAATACAGTAATGTAAAAGACCTAAGGTGTGTGTATACAGCCTCACCAGTGCACTCTCAATGGGATTTATATGGCCCTGAGTCTGATTTCAGAAGTAAGTTGGTGAGACTTATCCTTGCCCTCTTATTAGGCTGAGGAAGGAAGGGATCCCTGGGGGCGAATAGGAGCCCATAAGGCATGTCCATTGTTCCCTGGCTATACTTTGGATCAAATGGAAATGTCTTTGTGCTTCTGATCCTTTGGCATCCTAGTTAGAGCCCTAAGGGGGGCACTTTGGCCTTGGGGATTAGTTGTGTGTCCAAAGCGAGAGGCCTAGTTCTAGTTGAAAGAGGAAATAACTGGAGTGAAACAGCCTAGCATCTCATCGTGGGATCTGAGGCTTGTTCTGTGGCCATTTTCAGTGACTCAGTCTTTTGTTAGGGAGCATCCCTCATCTGGTTAAGGGGGTGCTAAAGGATGAGATGGTCGTCAGTTTATGGACTTGTCCAGAATCTTGGGGGTGGGATCTGTCTTCTTGTGGGAGGTGGTTTTCCTGGTATTAATCTTCCCCCAGTAGTTGGTCTCAGTGGCCTCATTGTCCGTTGAATGACTAGCAGGAAAGTTTACCTCACATTTTGTTCAGCACTGTTGCTAGTCTCAGTATGAAGCAATGCCCAGAGGAGTTCGTGGTTAATTTTGAAGAGGGCCTTGTGTGCTAGAGAAAACCAGAGTGTGTCTTGGCACAAGAAAAGGGAGAGCTCTTCAATTCAAAAATTTCAAGACAAGCCCAGTAAGCCTTGAACTCAAGATCTCCCTGGCTGTGTCTCCTGAGCTGGGATTAAAAAGCATGTGCCACCATGCCCAGCTTCTATCTGTATTTTCCTAATATGGTAAAAATGGGTTGAGGGCCTTGCAGCTTCATAGGATTCTGGTGAAGACTAAATCATAGTTTGGTGTGGGACCAGTGATGAGCCCTCTAGAAAGGCTAGTTTTGACTTAAGAGTTGAAGTTTTTCTTTCTTTTTTTTTTTTTTTTTTTTTTTTTCGAGACAGGGTTTCTCTGTGTAGCCCTGGCTGTCCTGGACTCACTTTGTAGACCAGGCTGGCCTCGAACTCACAGAGATCCGCCTGCCTCTGCCTCCCAAGTGCTGGGGTTAAAGGTGTGCGCCACCACGCCAGGCAAAAACTTCAACTCTTAGCCGGGCGGTGGTGGCGCATGCCTTTAATCCCAGCACTTGGGAGGCAGAGGCAGGCGGATCTCTGTGAGTTCGAGGCCAGCCTGGTCTACAAAGTGAGTCCAGGACAGCCAGGGCTACACAGAGAAACCCTGTCTTGAAAAACCAAAAAAAAAGTTGAAGTTTTTATGATTTTTTTTTTCTTTTAAAGAATTAAATCCATTCATTTACTGTGTGCGTGCAAACAGGTTTGTACGCATGCATGTGCATGCCACTGGGTGCATGTGTGGGGTCAGGACAACTTGTGGTCAGCACTCTCCTTACACTATGTGAATTTTGGAGATTGAACTTGGGTGACCAATCAAAATGTGCTTAGGGATAGCATTCTAGGGTTAGAACAAAGTCTCAGGTTAGTTGGTTATAATACCGTTAGGAATTTTTGGAGACGGTAGGAAGTGTAGTATTATCTCTACTGTAAGGGAACAAATTTTGCCCTCAGAAGCTGCAAGGATAATAATACTTTGCTAGGGGCTGGAGAGATGGCTCAGCGGTTAGGGGCGCTGACTGCTTTTCCAAAGGACCCTGGTTCAAATCCCAGCACCCACATGGCAGTTCACAGCTGTCTGTAATTGCCGGGTATGGTGGTGCACGGCTTTGGTCCCAGCACTCTGGAGGCAGAGGCAGGTGAATCTCTGTGAGTTCAAGGCCAGCCTGGTCTACAGAGTGAGTCCAAGTCAGGTAAGAATGCTCAGAGAAACCCTGTCTTGAAAAACCCAAATAAATAAATAAAAACTTTGCTAAATAGTTTGTTTTTTTCTCTGTTTCTCATTTAGACAGGGTCTCATCATCCCTTGTTGTTCTGGAACTAAGTAGACCAGGCGGGCCCCCAACAGATCGCCTGCCTTTGCTTCCTTAATACTGGGATTAAAGGTGTGCGCCACCGTATCTTGCCCCAAGTAGTTTTCACCTGTATAGCAGTTGTGGCTCCGATTAGGCCTCGTTAGTGTCTCACTTGGCACTTTTTTTTTCTTTCTTTCTTTGAAACAGGGACTCTAGGCCAGGCTGTCCTAGAACTTACTATGTAGGCCAGATTGGCCCTGAACTTACAAAGACCCATGTGATCCGCCTCCCTAGCACTGAGATAAGAGGTGTGTGCCACAATACCTAGTCATTCGGCACTTCTTGATTTCTAGATGCTGGCTATGAATTTGACATCTGCTTCACCTCCGTGCAGAAGAGGGCAATCCGGACCCTCTGGACGGTCCTGGATGCCATTGACCAGATGTGGCTGCCAGTGGTCAGGACCTGGCGCCTCAACGAGCGGCACTATGGGGGTCTAACTGGTCTCAATAAAGCAGAAACTGCGGCTAAGCATGGTGAGGCACAGGTGAAGATCTGGAGACGATCTTACGACGTCCCACCGCCTCCGATGGAACCCGATCATCCCTTCTACAGCAACATCAGTAAGGTAAGGCTGAATCCAGCTGTGCCTACTCCATCCTCCTCAGGGCTTAGATCATGGGCCTCAGTCTAAGATATTTTTATTTTCCAAATTTATGGGTATCAGTGTTTTACCTGCATATATTTATGTGCATCCCATTTGTCCCTGGTGCCTTTGGAAGTCAGAAGAAGACATCAGATCATCTGGAACTAGAGCTAGAGGTGGTTGTGAACCTCCACCTGAGTGCTAAGAGCCAAACTTGGGTCCTCTAGAAGAGCAACGAATGCTTTTAACTGCTGAGCCATCTCTCCAGCTCTCAGTCCTGTTATATGTGTCTACCTACTGTTAACCTTATAATTTATGATAAATTAACATAACTTCCCTTTGCCAAGTAATGGCCTTCACTTGTTACAGGATTGAGTTGGAAATCAATGTTCTGTATCTCAGAGGGTGCCTTCTTTGCACATCGTCATTGCTAGATTTTATGAAACCATCTCCAACCTTCCAAAACCAAATACAGACTAAAGTAGGAAACCATCTTTGTCTTGTTAGGCCTCCTCCCCCACTTTCTATTTCAGTGTTTTTGGATTGGGGATGCAGGATGATGACTACTGATCTTCTTCAAGTTCTCAGCTGCATTCTGGACCCTTGAGAGAGATCTTAATGAGTCATTTAATCCCTAAAGAGCTGAGCTGGGCAGAATTGATACACACGAAAGATCTTTACAGGTGCCACTTGGAATAAGTAGCAACCTTGAAATAAGTCTTTGTTGCTTAGGATCGCAGGTACGCAGACCTTACCGAGGACCAGCTACCCTCCTGTGAGAGCTTGAAGGACACTATTGCCAGAGCACTGCCCTTCTGGAATGAAGAAATTGTCCCCCAGATCAAGGAGGGGAAAAGGGTCTTGATTGCCGCCCATGGCAACAGCCTTCGGGGCATCGTCAAGCATCTGGAGGGTATGTGCATTTTCTTATAGAAGTCTTTAAGGATGTAAAGCAGATCTGTCACCAATCAGACTGATGTAGCAGGGTGGCCTCTGGGAAAAAAATCTGACAGTGCAGATGGACTTGGAAAACTCATTTTGGTTTGCCAGTGGGAAGTGGTGGCTTACACCTCTGACCCAGCACTAGCAAGCTGAAGCAAGAGAATCACTTTGAGTTCTAGGCCAGCTAGGGCTATATAGCGAGACTGATTCCAAGGCAATAGGAAGCGTGTTACAGAACGGAACAATGACACTGGGCTCTGACACTGCTGTATGCAGGGTAATATTTGGTTCAGAATTGTCACATGCTAAGTGATTCCTTATGCATTAAAGTCAGACATGCCTACCTGCTGTAGGAGTGCCAGCTGAAACTGGTCCCAAGGTGTGACTCAATATAAACCTTAGTTGTCCCTCTCTGAGGACCTAGAGGCCCAGATGGCTGGACCATAGGATGCCTGAGCATATAGACCTGCTGTACTGTAGGTTTCTACATCCTACTTTGGTACGGATACTTGTAGTGTAACTTTCTGCAGTTTGTTGGTGGCCCATCTTAGAATCTTGTGCATCTTCTCATTCTTCTGCTCTTTAGAGGCTTGAGGAGATGGGATTGGGGCTCTTCCTTGGAGGAATGGATCCACTATTACACTAGATCAGAAAGGATGTCTTGTTTGTTCCTACTTAAATGCTTTGCCATTGGTGAATAGAGAGTAAACCTGAAGGGGTGTGAGACTCTTTTGCTTGTGGCTGAACGTGGTGGCTCTTTTAGGTCTCTCAGAAGAGGCTATCATGGAGCTGAACCTGCCAACCGGCATTCCCATCGTCTATGAATTGGACAAGAACTTGAAGCCCATCAAGCCCATGCAGTTCCTGGGAGATGAGGAGACCGTGCGTAAAGCCATGGAAGCTGTGGCTGCTCAGGGCAAGGTCAAGAAGTGAAGGCGAGGAGGCAGGCTCATATCCCAAGATCACCCTCCCTGCCTGTTCAATACTCCTGCACCCTTCCCCAACACTCGTCGCACCGACTACATCTTTAGTATCTTAAGTTGCAGCTGCAGATAGGGACCCATGGCTCCCGTTTCCATTTAGTATTTGATCCCCTGCACCCACTCCCTTCATAGCATCTTGTCAGAGTAACACCTCTGGGGTGCAGGTTCCTGGTCCACATCCAGGAACGGCTCCTCTTAACAGGAGAGTTGAGAGGTAAACTATAATTTAGTTTTTCTTAGTCCTTTGTTTACTAAAGGTCTGCTTGAGAGGTCAGGGAGGAACTGTGCTGTGGTATGACCAATGAGGTGAAGCTACAGCCTAGTTTTGTCCCAGGAGCCTGTCCTGCACTCTTCCACAGTAAGGGAACCGGGGGCTGTAGTCATTCCGGTGGAGGGTGAGAGTAACTTCCATGGTGATTTAAAAGATACTACTTTCTTTCTGACCCTAAAGGAGCTTCTGGCCCCAGAAGGTTGGGATCAATCCTGTCAAGTCTATGGGTTACATTTACTTTTACAGGAAAAAAAAGTATATATATTAGCACACAAAGCCCCTCTGAGGTTTCTAGTGGCAGATGAAACAGTCCTATGTGGTCACCAGAAAATAAGCCATTCCTCATATCAAATGGGATAAACTTGTCCTCAAGTGGCAGGAGTGCCTCTTGCTGTGCTGGGATCCCTTTGCCTTGTTCTGCAGAGGTGAAGCGCCACTTGATCATGTCCAAGTTTTTGTCTTTCACTGTCTGAATCATGTTCCAGCTGCTTGCCCCTACCATGTGGGTTCAGAACTCATCTGGGCATAACAACTAAATCTCTTTTCAGATCAGTATAATAAAGGAGTGATGTGCAATGTTTTACTGCCTGGTGTGTTGTACCTATGGTCTGAGGGAACTTCAGTATTCAGTTTGAAGTGCACGCTTAAGTTCTTTTGTGATAGATGGGGGTTTTGAACATTAAAGGTGTTGGTTGGAGAGATGGCTCAGCAGATAAAAGCACTGGCTCTTTGAGGGGATCCAACATCCTCTTCTGTCCTTGGACACAGTGCACAAACGCAGGGGAAACACCCATACCCAAAAATAAATCTCAGTCCACCATTAACTATAATAGCACTAGGCATTGTAAGTAAATAGCAGTCTTTTAAACTGGGAAAGGAAACCAGTAACTGTTGGATCGCCAATATGGTTCCCCAGTATAGGACACAGAATCTATAGAGTTTCTATAAACAGAATCTGTAAGAAAGGACTGGAGGGCTGGCTCGGTGGTTAAGAGCACTTGTTCTTGTATATGACCTGGGTTTCATTTCTACCACCCACACAATGCACATACATACAGGCAAAACATGCAGGATAACTAAAAAGCAAACATTAGAGACTGGCAAGATCGCTTAGCCAGCAGGTGAAGCACTTGCTATGTCCGAACTCCTGTAAAGGTGGAAAGAATGCAAGAATGAGTTGTCTCATCACCTCTGTACATGTACATGCATGGCACATGCACACAGCATACATAAAACTATCTTTGGAATGAGAATGGCCCTGTATGCTCATGTTTGAATATTTGGTACCCAGTTGGAATTGTTTGGGAAGAATTACCTATGGCCTTGGAGGAGTTATGTCGGTGGTGATGTACACCTTTAATCCCAGCGCTAGGGAGGGAGGCCAGCCTGGAATAGGTGAGATCCTGTCTCAAAAACAAGCTGATAAGTCATTACAAAAAGTAGATGGTGGGCTGGAGAGGTGGCTCAGAGGTTAAGAGCACTGGCTGCTCTTCCCAAGGTCCTGAGTTCAATTCCCAGCAACCACATGGTGGCTCACAGCCATCTACATTGAGATCTGCCCAGGCATATATGTAGAGCAAATACTGTATACATAATAAATAAATAAATGTTTAAAAAAAAAAAAAGTAGATGGTAGCTGCAGGTAAATCACGATAGGTGAATGAATGTAAGGGCTTTCTAGTCTCTTTTCCTTTTGGTATTGGGGATTGAATCAAACTACAAACAGAAGGCAAGGGTTCTATCTGAGGTGTATCCTCAGCCAGCCCTACTGTTTGTCTACACATTTGATGCTAGGGATGGAATTCAGAAAGGCCCAATTAGCTACTAACTCAGGTATGCTTTTCCTTTGTAAGGGCTCAGGAGGCAGAGGCAGGCAGATCTCTGGGTTTGAGGCCAGCCTGGTTTACAAAGCAAGTTACAAGACAGCCTGTACTGTGTCACAGAGAGACCCTGTCTTTGAGAAAAAATTTCCTAGTTCACACGACCTGTTTTTCTCTACTAGAATGTAAGCTCTGCATGGACAGGGTTCTCATGCAACCTGCTTATGCCCTGGCTTCCTGAAACTGGGAGAGAAGACCGTTTCATGTATCCCTACTGAATGAGCAATGTTCAGAAAGCACTCATGGACTAACTGAGGTTCTGGTCAACCTCAGGTGGAAAGGAGGCCTTTAGCATGGGGAAGGGGGAGCCTTTTAAGCTTTACAGTGAGATCTGATTGTGAATGCTGTGTGTCTGTGTGATAATTGTATGATTTGGGAAAATAAGCTCCTATTTTTTGTCAAGACAGGTTTTCTCTTTGGTTTATATTTCTGTAAGATATGGTAATGTGCCAAGCATGGCAGAGGCAGGAGGATCTCTGAGTTCCAGCCAGTCTGGTATACAAAGCAAGTCCAGGAGAATCAGTGCTCTGTTACACAGAAAAACCCTGACTCAGAAAAGAAACAAGAAAAAGACAGGGTAATGATTGCTACATCCAAGGGTCACTGAAGTTTAGAAATAAGGGAAAATGTAAAGCTGTTGCCAAGAAATTTCATTCTTGGCATATTTCTAGGTGGTATTAGAGAAAAAAAAAAATCAAAGATATGCTTTGTTTTTGTTTTTTTAGGGACAGGGCCTTGCTGTGTTCGCACAATCCTCTTGCCTCAGCCTTCTTCCAAGTAGCAAAAGCGCATTCTGAATGTTGCTACCCAACCATGAGCAACTGAGTTAAAATCCCAAGCATCCACATGAGAAAGCTGGGCCTAGTCTCATAAAACACACACACAGTAAGAAAGAAAACTATACCACTAACAAATGAAAAGAATTTCTTCCAGTCAAAACAAAATACATATATACATATTTATTTAAAAAAGGAATATGCGATTTCCAATATTACTTGATTTTGTTTGCTGAATGCCTTTAAATGAGATTCATGAACCCAGAGAATAAAAATCACTGTTTCCCAAGAATTCTTTTAATTTTTTTTTTTTTTTTTTTGGTTTTTTGAGACAGGGTTTCTCTGTGTGTCTCTGGCTGTCCTGGACTCACTCTGTAGACCAGGCTGGCCTCGAACTCACAGATATCCGCCTGCCTCTGCCTCCCAAGTGCTGGGATTAAAGGCGTGCGCCACCACCGCCCGGCCAAGAATTCTTTCAAGTAATGTACATTTTCTTTTTTGTTTTTTTGGCTGAAAGTCTTACTATGTAGGCCAGGCTGGCCTCAAACTTGGGAACTAACAATCTTGTCTTCAGCTGCAGGAGCCTTGGGTGTCCATTATGACATCAATGGATTTCAGGCACATTTTTCAAGAGGAGGTTGCTAGATGACTGCAGGTACTTTAATAAAGACCATGGCATCTGGATGTTTGTTTCATACACGTACTTTTGGAAACAGTTGACTCCCTTTGGGATAACGTGTGCTTAGGTCTGTAAGAACTCAGGCTGTACTCTGGCCACTTTCCGGAACTCTTTAGTGTGGGTCTTAGGGCACTGCATCTCACACCAGCTGATGGGGACCATCTGCACCCCTAGAGGGAGAAAGACAAAAGCTAGTGCTGCAGGTGTGACTCCAGACATTCGAGGAGGCTATTCTTTTCAGCTAAACATGACATGGCTCAGCAGAAGAAAGCTTGTTTAGCACATGAAAGACCATGGGTGTCATCCCTAGCATTAAGGGAAAAGGTTAAAATCCCAAGCAGCCACATGAGAAAGCTCGACCTAGTCTCATAAAACATTAAAGATCATGGGTGAAAAGTGAAAGTTCTTTTTTTTTTTAAATGTTTTTTGAGACAGGGTTTCTCTGTGTAGCCCTGGCTGTCCTGGACTCACTTTGTAGACCAGGCTGGTCTTGAACTCACAGAGATCCATCTGCCTCTGCCTCCCGAGTTCTGGGATTAAAGGCGTGCGCCACCACTCCTCACAGACAGCTGTGAACTGCCATGTGGGTGCTGGGATTTGAACCCAGGTTCTTTGGAAGAGCAGTCAGTGCTCTTAACCGCTGAGCCATCTGTCCAGCCCCAAAAAGTGAAAAGTTTTAAGTGAAAAGAAAGACACCTTATTTACTCCATGAATTATGGGGGCAGTTACCTCTTCTCTGACAGGAGAATCACTCTAATTTCTCTAAACTGGGCTGTGTGTTATTTAACGATGGGGACATGCTCCGAGATGAGATTCCAACACTGGGCAAACAGCACACTCACACACACTAAGACACATCACTAGGTGATGTTATCACAGTATCTTGTGTGTATGGCTTTCTGTTTTGCTTTTTTAAAAAAAGATTTGGGGCTGGAGAGATGGCTCAGCGGTTAAGAGCACTGGCTGCTCTTCTAGAGGTCCTGAGTTCAATTCCCAGCAACCACATGGTGATTCACAACCATCTATAATGAGATCTGGTGCCTTCTTCTGGCCTGCAGGCATACATGTGGACAGAACACTGTATACATAATAAATAAATAAATATTTATTTATTTTTAAAGATTTATTTATTTTGTATACAGTATTCTGTCTGCAGGTATATCTGCAGGCCAGAAGAGGGCACCAGATTTCATTACGGATGGTTGTGAGCCACCATGTGGTTGCTGGGAATTGAACTCATGACCTCTGGAAGAGCAGCCAGTGCTCTTAACCGCTGAGCCATCTCTCCAGCCCCATGTTTTGCTTATCTTTTTGGTGGGGGAGATGATGGTGAGTGGACCCAGGGCCTCATGGATGCTGAGGAGGTATGTGATTGTTTTCTGTATCACACATAAGTACCTGTATGCCTGTTGCTTCCCAGACAACCATGGTTCCCAGGGAAATGGCCCTGGAAGCAAGAACAACTTACCTGATTCACTGTGGGCCACCACTACTCCTAACTCATTTTCAGCAGTGGTCAGCAGGTAATTGGACTGTGCATCACCTAGGGAAATCTAGTCACACCGTACAGTGAAGGAAAATGAGAGGCTTAAATGCTTCTACAACTTCACTCCCCCTTTTTATGCTGGTTTTTCTGACATGAGGTTTTATGTATCCCAGGCCAGCCTTGAACTCCCGATCCTTCTGCTCTCCCCTCCCAAGTGCTGGGAATACACCATATGTCCTCATGCCTGGTTCCATTTCTCCTTCTGACAAGGAACCAGAAATTCAAAGGAATAAAAAATATGACTTTGGCCTTCTGCCATCTTTCCGTGCCATCACCATGGTGGGTATGAACATGCTGGCCGAGGCTCTCCAGAGCATGGACAACACTGAGAAGAGAGGCAATGCCAGCTCCTCAGCACACCATGCTCCTGAGTCATCGTCAGTTCCTAATTGTGATGATGAAGCATGGGGGCATTGCTGAATTGACATCATTAATGGTCCCAGAGCTGGGAAAATTGCTGGGGACCTCACAGGCAGGTTGAACCAAGTGTGGAGTGACCAGCCTGAGATTTGATGCGCATGCAACTCAAAGACCTAGAAAAATGGCAGAACAATCTGCTCCCGTCAGTTGGGCTTCATTGTATGGGCAACCTCAGCCGGCATCATGGACCATGAAGAAGCAAGATGAAAACATACAGCAGGGCGTGGTGGTGCACGCCTTTAATTCCAGCACTCAGGAGGCAGAGGCAGGCGGATCACTGTGAGTTGGAGGCCAGCCTGGTCTACAAAGCGAGTCCAGAATACCCAGAGCTGTTACACAGAGAGACCCTGTCTCGAAAAAAAAAAAAAAAAACCATAACAAACAAAAAAAAAGCATACAGCATGGAAAATCCTGGGATTCTTTTTCAAGAGATGTAAAATATAAATAAAAGGTCTCTGTGGACTGTGAAAATAAAAAAAAGAATATGACTTTGGGGGCTGGAGAGATGGCTTAGGTGGTAAGAGCACTGACTGCTTTTCTAAAGGACCAGGTTCAATTCCCAGCACCCACATGGGGGCTCACAACTGTCTGTAACTCTAGTTCCAGGGGATCTGACACTTTAAGTCATTAAAAAAAAAAAAAAAAAAGGAACACAACTTTGGCTAGACAGTGGTGGCACATGCATTTAATCCCAACATTCAGGAGGCAGAGGCAGATGGATCTCTGAGTTCAAGGCCAGTCTGGTATACCAGAGTGAGTTCCAGGACAGCCATAGCCACACAGAGACATTTTGTCTTGAAAAAAGAACAAGACAAAAAGGATACAACTTTGGCCAAAACTATGTCACCTGGGCGGAAACTCTTGTAAATTTCAACCTGCAAAAAACAAACAGGAGTAAAAAGTAAAGATTAGAACTACACGACATCACTCACCACCCAGAGAGCCAGGCTACTTTCTCATCCCAGGGGGAAGGTGCCAGCCATCATCATGTCAATTCACATGTTTATTGTTTCTGTGTCATATCAAAGAAAGAATTAGAATTTAGTAACTTGAACAGAAATCTGACTTGTACAACTTCAAAGGCAAAGAATGGAGCCATTGTGGTAACAGCACAGGGGAGGCAGAGGAATGAAAATCAAGTTTGAGGCCACCCTGAGCAACACAGCTAGATTATACCTTAAAACAATAACAAACTCTGCATGTGTAAAGTACATATACTCACACATGAGAATGTGCATTTATGTTGAGGTCAGAGGCTGACATCTGGTTGTAGTGAGAATTTTTGGAATTTTGGCTTCTTTAAAAACATAGAAATAGAAGCCGGGCGTGGTGGCGCACGCCTTTAATCCCAGCACTCGGGAGGCAGAGGCAGGCGGATCTCTGTGAGTTCGAGGCCAGCCTGGTCTACAAAGCGAGTCCAGGACAGCCAGAGATACACAGAGAAACCCTGTCTCGAAAAAACCAAAAAAAAAAAAAAAAAAACATAGAAATAGGGCTGGAGACATGGATCAGAGTTAAGAGCACTGGTTGCTCTTCAAGAGGACTGGAGTTCAATTCCCAGCACCCACACAGTAGCTCATGAACATCTAGAATAAGATCTGGTGCCCACAGGGAGAACACCGTATACACAATAAACAGAATCTTTAAAAAGCAGAAATATTGAGAGCTGGGCGTGGTGGCGCACACCTTTAATCCTAGCACTCGGGAGGCAGAGGCAGGTGGATCTCTGTGAGTTCAAGGCCAGCCTGGTCTACAAAGTGAGACCAGTACAGCCAGGGCTGTTACACAGAGAAACCCCGTCTCAAAACAAACCACAACAGTAACAACAAAAACCCCACAGAAATATTATGGAAATATGTTTTTGTTTTAATCCCAAGTGTGGGGACATGGAGCTGCTTCCCAGCAGCTGACTATGAAATCATTTGCCTCCTGCTCTAGCAGAGGCGTGGTTTTGCCAGCTGCAGATGTTTGGAATTCTGGGGATTTTTTCAGAGAGCAGATAAATGCGAGGACCCTGTGAGGCAGGGTAGGTTGTTGGTTTCGGTTTGTTAAGTGGTCGTGTGCAAAGAAGAAACAGGAAGAAGTTAGATACCCTGACACGGAAGATCAAAGTCACACCAAGGAGACTAATGCCCCAATCAGTGGGAAATAGTCTGACGGTGACATAACCCCCCTCCTTCTCTACCCTTTTTTCTCTAGGGTTAGGGGGCTGAAAGGGAAGAAGGGGTGGAAGAAAGAACTCATGAGGTAGCAAATGCTGGTTACATCTTGTGTCTTCCTTGGTGGCTCTCCTCCTCCTTACTTTTGACAAGGGGTCTCTGTATGGCACTGGCTATCCTGAACCTATGTAGATCAAAGGGGCAGTGGTCTGAATTTCAAGTTCATGACCTTGAACTCAGAGATCTGCCTGTCTCTGCCTCTCTCGGGCTCAGATTAACTGTGTGCTCCTCTATGCCCGGTTCTGCCTTATTTCTCAGACAGGGAGGGTCTCCTATTAAACCTCAGCTCTAGGGGGCCTCCTGTCCCACATCCTCCACCTGGATTACAGGCATGCATTTGTGCCCTAATTTCTATTTGGTTGCTAGGGATCTAAATTCAGGTTCTCTTGCTCACACAACAGGCACTTTACCATCTCTCTAGCCTAATAATACCTTTTATTCATTTATTTTTTTGGACAGGGTCTTTCTACATAGTTCTATGTAGACCAGGCCAGCCTTAAAACACATGCAAGAGTTCACCTACCTGTCTCTGCCTCCTGAATACTGAAATTAAAGACACCTGCCAGCATGCCTGGCCAATAATTTTAGTGATAATAATAGCCTAACTCCATTTTGGTCAACTGAATTAAAAAAAACTCTTGATTGGAAAGAAAGGGACAATGTTATAGCAAGAAATGTATTAAGAGACAAGGGATCACTTTGTAGTTCTGGCCAGCCTAGAAATAATTATGTAGACCAGGTTAGCCTCAAATTCAAGATTGGCCTGCCTCTGCCCTCCCAAGTGCCTGAGTTAAAGGTGAGCATGTACATCCATCCACCCATCCTTTAGATTATTTATTACATGTGTATGTATGTGATCCATCCACCCACCCATCCTTTAGATTATTTATTACATGTGCATGTATGTGTAGTACATGCATGCAATTTCCTGTGGAGACCAGAATAGAGTGTCAGATCCCCTAAAACTGGAATTACAGGTAGGAATAGAACTTGGTTCCTCTGGACAAATGGCCAAGTGCTCTTAATGGCTGAGTCATTTCTCCAGTCCCAGGGATAATTTTTAAAACAAGTTTTTCTAAAGTCATAAGAAAAAAAAAAACCACATACCCCACAAAAACACTCAAATCACCAATTGTGGGTACCCAGGAAATGGAGGCTCACGAGAAATGCCTCGTTGCTGGGAAAATGAAAGTGATTTATGGGAGATAGCTAAGATGGTGCCGGCTGGAAGATGCTGGGGTGGAGTTGAAGCCCAATCATGGGTACAGCTGATTGGGTGAGCAAGACTTCCATACTTGTGACCAATGCATGATTATCATGTTACCAGGCTTACGTTATGTGACGTAATAGCATGACCTTTTAACGTGATTGGCCCACATAGCCTCATGTGGAAACACTCATTCAGTTCTGTATATAAGCTATGGGATGAAACATTAAAAAGGGGAAAGGCTTAGACATTACCCCTGTTGCATCTGTTTGTCCTCGAAGTGAAGGCTGGAAAGTCGGCTAGGCAGCGCATTCACCTTTTCCCTGAGACCCCTTATGTGGTGATCGCCCTATAAGGGCCCCGTGGCACACCAATCACTAACCTTGTCTTTTTCAGTTGCTCGTATATCTTCCTTGCTATTAAAAAAAAAAAAAAAAAGTCAGGCCGGGCGGTGGTGGCGCACGCCTTTAATCCCAGCACTTGGGAGGCAGAGGCAGGCGGATCTTTGTGAGTTCGAGGCCAGCCTGGTCTACAAAGTGAGTCCAGGACAGCCAAGGATACACAGAGAAACCCTGTCTCGAAAAACCAAAAAAAAAAAAAAAGTCAGATTAGTTATGTGTAAGAAGGAAAGAATAGTAAGACCATGTAGAGCAGGTCATATTGGGCTCCTGACTGCCACAAGGATGCAAGGCCATCTTTAACATATATGATAAAAGATTTACCCTTTCTCAGACAAAACAGAACAACAGTATTGATAACTCTTGACAATGGAAAAGTGCTGACATGGCCCAGCCTCAAAGACTGTTCCAGACAGCACTTCAAAAAACCCCTGAATTTTCCTACAAAAGTCCAGCTTCGAACTACAAATTGCTGAGCACATAGAGACTGGACAACAAATGTTACAATTTACTTGCTTAACCATTTTTTTACATTTTATTTGGGCCCCTAAACAGGTTTTCTGCGTCCCAATTCAGCAGGAAGAAGTTTTAAGAGAGCGACATCCCATTTCCAAAAAGTGGGGTGGATGATTCTTTGGTAATTTGATGGGTTATAAATGTTGTTTTAGGGGTTTTTGTTTTTGTTTTTTTTGTTTTTTTGTTTTTTGTTTTGTTTTGTTTTTTTCGAGACAGGGTTTCTCTGTGTAACAGCCCTGGCTGTCCTGGACTTGCTTTGTAGACCAGGCTGGCCTCGAACTCACAGAGATCCGCCTGCCTCTGCCTCCCAAGTGCTGGGATTAAAGGCGTGCGCCACCACGCCCGGCTGTTTTAGGGGTAATGGTTACAAATTGTTAAATGGTCTTGTTAAGCAAGATATAGGAGATTAGATTCAAGGACTTTTCTATTTCTTTTTCTTTTCTCTATCCTTTTTTCTCTCTTATAGGAGGAAAAGACTTGAAAAGAAAAAGAGGGGGAATATATGTATATAATATAGAAATGATAAGATATAAGGATAGATTATTGAATCTGCTCTGAAATTCAAAACTATTTTTATTCTCAAATAAGGTTATCTTTCAATACATTGGTATAGAATTTTGTATATTGATACAAAAATAAGGTTAAATTTTGATTCATTGGTATAGAATTTTATATTTTGACACATAATAAGTATATTTCAACTCTTATATGAGGTAGTGTGCCTATATAACTCATTTAAAAATATAGGTTTACTTCCGATCCTTTTATGGGTTGCTATTGCAATCTATTTAGGAGTCTGGATAATACAAGTTAACTGGCCAGTTGAGCTTCTGGTCATGTCAAATACTAGTCTTAATTTATCACAAAATAGACTTAATAGGTTAAACAGAGTAAATGTTTAAAAATATACAGTTTGTTTGTTCATAGATAGATAGAAGATAGACGATAGATAGATTTATAAATAAATCAGTAGATGTATTCAAAACCCTCAGAGGCATACAGAAAATGGCATTTAAAGATGTTTTTATTATTTAAAGAATTGTTTGTCTTAAGACAGTCAGCTCCTGACAGGTCCCATTTGACTTGGAAGAAGACAATGAGCATCAAAAAGAAATCTTCCATCAGGAGATAATTCCTATTGGACAAAAATGCCCCTGCTCTCTCAACAGACTATATACAGTCCAGAGACAGACCATAGCTTAAATGCAGGTAAATCGATGTCCTGATTCTTCAGAGACAGAATGGGAAAATCCTTATTTCCTGCTGTGCAATTTAGTCTGTGAAAAATGCTTGGCCAGAAGGCTGAAGATGATGCTCCAACGGTATGGAGAGATATTTGGGACTGTCTAGGCAGCAAACTGTCATTTTTTTTCTTTTTGGAAGCTGTTCTTCTGTGCTTCCTACTCACTCAAATAATAACTTTATCCCTTCTTAGGTCTTTGATGGGGTTGAAGGCATAATAGTTAAATAGGATATGATAGAAATTATTTAGGTTCAGAACTTTAGACACGCCAAGATAGATGATTTTTTTCTTCAAGATTGCCTGATACAAATAGGCCAAACATTATGTGTATAACTTTTATATATGCTTTTCTTGATTGTTTCATATTTGTTCTTATTGTTTTTACTATGAGTTAAAAAATTTAGCCTTTTTTTTTTTTTTTTAGACAAAAGGAGGGAATTGTTGGGGTAGTGTTAAGCATTCTAAATGTTAACTAATTGGTCCTGCTTGCTGTCTGTTTCTTACATTGACTCTGATTGGTTAAATAAAATGCTGAGGCCTGAGATTGGGCAAAGACAGAGAAAGGTGGGACTTCCTAACAGGAAGCCTGCGCTTTAGACAGAGAAGAAAACATTCCAGCTAGCAGCAGGGAGAAGAGATTCCAGCCAGGAGCAGCAGGAAGGAGTTAGAAAAAGGAACCTCATTCCACATGGCCAGGAACATCGGCATATTGTGGAGAATGGCAGTCCAAGGGGATGTATGCATTTATGGGGTCATAATTGGGTAATAGAATTAAGAGCTAGCTTAGATGGACTAGGATTGCACAATTCAGGCCAGGGCTTGGTAAAATGCATGTGGTCTCTGTGTGCTCATTTATAATGTCTGGATAAGAATTAACGGCTGCTGAACCAATTAACAATAATATAAATGCTGGTTAAACAATTTAACAGAAAAGCTTATCAGAAACTCAAGGTCATTTTTGGCTACATATGGAATTTAAGGACAACCTGCCTGTAGGACTCTTGTCCAAAAAACCTCACAAAACACCAGCCAGCCTCCTAGCCTACAATAATTGCATAATCATTTCTTCAAAGAAACCACATAACACCTCTCATACCACCCACAAATCTTTTCTATTTTTTAAAAAGATTTATTTTATGTGTATGAACGTTTTGCCTGCGTGCATGTAAGTGCATTACATGCATGCCTGCTGGATTCCCTGGAACTGGAGTTTCCATGTGGGTGATGGGAATTGAACCTGGGGCCTCTACAACACCAACAAGTGCTCTTAACTGCTGAGCCATAGTTCCAACCTCTTCACAAAACTTTTCTTACAATCTTCGGGTTCAATCAACATTAACAAATACAATGTACATTACAGTACGTGTCTTTAATCCTAGCACATGGGGGGCAGAGGCAGGCAAATTTCTGAGTTCAAGGCCACCCAGGACTACATAGTAGGATCCTATCTTAAAACAAACAAAAAAACTAAATAATAAAAAGGTAGGCGGGCAGGATGGCTCAGGGTCTAAAGATGTGTGTTGTCTAAGCCTGATGACCAGTCAAATCTCTGGAACCCACATCAAGGTGGAGAGAGAGAACTGACCCTGTAAAGACATCCTGGCCCTCACACGTGTGCTGTGGTACACACTCATCACACACAATAATAATAAAGATGGGAGAAGAAAAGAACATAAAGGTGCCTCCTACAAGGCTCCTTTTGTTTGTTTGGCTCAGCCTCACACTGCTAGTCTACAACTTTCCTGTCCTTATGAGACAGAGCCATGTAGCCCAGGCTGGCCTTAAACTTGCTATGCAGCCAAGGATCTTCTTGAACTCTTCATGCTCCTGCCTCCACCTCTAAGTGCTGTGACTGCAGGCAAGCGCTGTCACATCTGACCTGTGCAGCACCTGAGGATCAAATCTACAAAGAGCTTCTCAACAACTTCCCCATCAATGTCACCATGACCCCTTTGCTTTATTTAAAAATCCTCTTTTATTACTAACATTTTCCTTTTCTTGTAGCTCACATAACATTTTCTCTGGCTATATTGTGGGACAAGAGGTAAAGCAGAAAGGAGAGACTAAAGTAGGCAGGAAAAGGAACCGCAATTGCCCCACAAACTCCAGTCTTATTCACTATCCTTGCCTCACTCCTGGTGTCCAGGCAAATGTAAACACAAGAATATCTCTTACCGGATAGTTCCTCGAAAAGCATTTTTAAGTGGCGTGGATCCCACATACAGGATGTGTACTTTGGCAAAACGTGAGTTGATGCTGGAGACCTAGGGAACAAAGAAAGGAGCAGCATCAGGCATCAGCCGCTGGTCGTTCACAGAACCAGAGCAGCAAGTGAGGAAATACCAGGACTTTAGTCCAAGTAACTCTACCAAATAGACTGAAAGGTTTTTGCTTGGTTTTGTGTAGAAATAATTAAATTGTGAGTTCCAGGACAGCCAGGTCTGTTACACAGAGAAACCCTGTCTTGAAAAACATAAAGGAAAAAAAAAATCAATACTGTATATTCTCAATGGATTCCCATAATAGCACTCTCAGGTAGCCATGTGACTTTCAGCCCACAGACATGTCTTAGACAGAGGTATATAAGTGTTAAGTTACCTTAAGTTGGCTAGACAAATGGCTCTCAGGTGAAGAACACTTGCTGCTTTTCTAGAGTACCTGCTTTCAGTTCCCAGTATCCACTTTGAGCAACTCAGCTGCCTGTGGTAGATACAACCCCTGTAGCCTCCCTGGGCAACTGCACTCAGGTGCACATACCTACATACAGACACACATATGGATATAATTTTTTGAAATGAAATAAAGGGCTGGAGAGATGGCTTAGTAGCTAAGAACACTTGCAGAGGATCTGGGTTCATTTCCCAGAACCCACATGGTAGTTCAAAACCATCCATAACTCCAGTTCCAGGAGATCCAACCCCCTCTTTTGCACTCTGTGGACACAAGGCACACATGTGGTACACATACATACATGCAGGCAAAACACTCATTACATAAGATAAAAGAATTCTAAAGACAAAACTGTTGGGGAAGTTCTAATAACATTGCTTCTGATAGGCTGATTTCAATGTTGAGATCTGGTTACCGCCCCTTCTGAGGCATTCTCTGATTGGCTGAATAAATGCTGAGGCCTAAGATTGGGCAAAGTCAGAGGTAGGCGGGACTAAGGTGCTCAGGCTTCTGAAACAGAAAGTAGAAGCCTCGAGTAGAAGTAGAAGAAGCCTCCAAGAGAAGAAACAAAGAGCAGAAAGGAAGACATATGCCATGGGTTAGAGAAAAGAACCTCATTCCACATGACCTGGAACATTGGCATAGCGTGAAGAAAAACAGCCCAGAGGACGTATGTATATTATACGGGGCTTTATTCAGAAATAGAATTAAGAACTAGCTTAGATGGGCCAAGCTTGCTCAATTCAGGCCAAGGCTTGTTAAAATCTATGTGGCGTCTGTGTGCTCATTTATAATGGCTGGTTAAGGATTAACACCCGCCAATCAATTAACAATGATATGAACACTGTTAAAAAATTTAATTAATTATTTCTACACAAAACCGAGCAAAAACCTTTCAGTCTATTTGGTAGAATTACTTGGACTAAAGTCCTGGTAATTCCTCACTTGCTGCTCTGGCTCTGTGAACGACCAGCGGCTGATGCCTGATGCTGATCCTTTCTTTGTTCTCTAGGTCTCCAGCATCAACTCTTGAACTCACAGAGATACACCTGCCTCTGCCTCTCTAGTGTTGAATTACAGGCACATGCCACTATGTCTGTCTTCCCTCCACCCCTTCTTTGGGACAGAGTGTCATCATGGAGCCCAGCTTCACTTTGAGATCCTCTGCCTGCTCCTGCCAGTAAAACTTCCCGTGATAAAAGAAATGTTATCTACTGGGGCTGGAAAGATGGCTCAGCAGTTAAGAGCACTGGCTGCTCTTCCAGAGGACCTGGGTTCAATTCCCAGCACCTGCATCGCAGTTTACAATCCTCTATACCTCTTGTCCCAGGGGGTGCAAGACCCCTATCTAGCACATGATATAGACAAAATACACACACACACACACACTGATAAAAACCAAACCAAAAATCATTTCCTAGAACTGAGAATGTATTTTAGGGGATTCCATCCTTCCCCACACAAACCCAAACAAAAGTCATGTGCCAGCCAATATGGCAGTCACTAACAACAATTTGTTACTGAGTTCTTAAAATGGGGATATTGTTGGGGTTGTGGGGGAGTAGGGTCTTATTCTGTAGCCCATTCTGGTCTTGAACTACTGTTCAATTCTTCTGTTCATTTTCCCAAATACTAATATTACAGATATGAATCATACCTGTATTTCACCCTGGTTGAAAATGAATTTTTCTTTTTTCTTTCTTTTTTTGAAACAGGGTTTCTCTATGCAGCCCTGGCTGTCCTGGAACCCTGCAGACTCGAGACTGGCCTCTGCCTCCCGAGTGCTGGGATTAAAGGCGCGGGCCACCACACCCATCCCTGAAAATGAACTAATAATCTTAATTAGCCCCCGTAGCTAGTGACTACTGCATTAAGTAGTAGCACATGGCAGTTGCAGACTCTTGGCCTAAGCACAATGATTAGGACCAACTTACCTTACAGGTGACTACAGCTCCCACATCTGGAAGTAACTGGGACTCTGTTTCTCTTATCACAGATACCACGGGAAGCTGTGGAGAGAATACAAAAGTCAATGTGCTGGCTAAGAATGCCTTGGGGAAAGTAATTCAGGTTTGAGAATAATACAGGATTGTCTAAAACGGTTGTGGTCATAAGACCAGCCAGACTATAGATTCATTTACAGCCCATAGTGCAGGACATTAGTGATTTCAAAAAATTGAAAAAAAAAAAAAAAAAGAGAAAGAAATTTTAGGAAATAAAGTGGATGAGAGGTTGCTAGAATTAGGCTGCCAGGTGTAATACGAAAATTTCTGATTAGTTCTAAATTCTTGAGAATTCCCTTGGAATTTTTTGGTAAATAATATTGATCATAATTATGGAAATCCTGACTCTTTCCTCCAAAGTTATAGTGGTGATTTTTTTTGGGGGGGGGGCGTGGTTTCGAGACAGGGTTTCTCTGTGTATCCTTGGCTGTCCTGGACTCACTTTGTAGACCAGGCTGGCCTTGAACTCAGAGATCCACCTGCCTCTGCCTCCTCAGTGCTGAGATTAAAGGTATGTGCCACCACACCCTGCCATTACACACAGTTGTGAACTGCCATGTGGGTGCTGGGATTTGAACCCTGGGCCTTTGGAAGAGCAGCTGCTGTTTCTAACCACTTAGCCATCTCTCCAGTCCCTGTCAGCTAATGCTTTAATCTGTGCCCGTTAGTAGATGGATACAGTCGTGTACCATAACCATGGATGGCTACACTTAAACGTCTAGTTGGGCAAGAATAACAAATTTAAATGAGTGCCGGGGAGGAAAGTAATTGGACCTAACAATCCCATTCCGACCAAAACCCTATTTTCTCAATCAGCGGGTCCAGAAGGGCTTCTCTGGGAAAAAAAAAAAAACAAACCAAACCAAAAAACGATTAACTAGAGCTAAGCAGGGGTGCGTTCCAGACAGAGGCACGCGCATAGGCTTGGAGGGAGAAGAGAGCTTAGCGCATTAGGAAGCTGAAAATGGCCAACTTTACTACACTGATGTCAGGGAGGGAGGTGGGACAGGACAGCCACACGAAGGCGGAAGAGTAGTGGAGAGGCACCACCGGAGGAGGCTCACGGCTCGCCGGCCTACTCTCAATTTGCATGCTTTTTCCCCTCCACATCCTTCCGTGAGTGCATCCACACAACCTGGCCAGAACAACCCAACTGGTGGGCAGCGTGTGTGCTTTTAGCACAGAGCAGGGATCACAGCTGGGACAAACCAAGAGACCAAATCGTTCTGCTGCGGAGGCACCAAAGACTCGATCGCTGTGTCTGGGTCCAAAGACCAGAACTCTATGGCAGCCTGAAAGAGAATGCGCGCTGGGTAGCCGGTTCCTTTACCGCGCCATTCTCGCTGGTCTTCGTCAGGCAGCCCGACAGCGACGAAAAGATGTAGCCGTGCCGGGTGTAGGTGCCGCTGCCGGGGCTGCCTTCCTCCAAGTTGCACAGACGTTCGCCTGCAGAAGAAATGCTGCATCAGCCATGGGCTCCCAGACGCTGTTTGCCATGCAGCCTGGGACTCTGTGCGGAGGCCGCTAACTTACCGGGGATGCAGTATCTCACAGGGGGTGCCATGCTTGCCACCGTCCAAAAACCGGATGAGAACGAAGTCGAGTTTTCATTGGTCAGCTAGAGGAGCAGCCTCGCAGTAACACGTGCACCAATTGGCACCTTTGACCGCTCAAGGGGTAAGAGCGAGGCCCGACTACATTTCCCAGGCTGCCCCGGGACAGATCTCTGGGCGGGCCTTTGCGGGTTTCGGAACTCGGGCCTGCGCAGCTGGGTGATGATGGGCAAGCGGCGGGTCCCGGTCCTCTTGCTGCCGATGCGGGCTGCAGGCAATGGTGGGTCATCCTGAGCTCGGCCCGGCCCGGGTCCCGAGCTGGAGCGCAAGGAGGCAGTGAGCGGCGGACAGGGCGATTCGATTGAATCTGGCTGATTGAGAAGCTGGCAGGAGGCAGGTAAAGGCGAAGTCGCGGCGCTTGCTTCCCATCGTGCCGGGTGTCCAGGCCTGTAAGTTCAAGTTCCTGGTCTCTCCATGCCCTGCCCTGCGTGGCTGTGCCCTCCTGAGTCCGAGCGCACCCTCAGCCCCAATCTGCCACCCCAACTTGTCCATAGACTCAGATCCAGAGACAAGGTTTAGCTTATCCAGAATCTCGAAGGTAATTCGAGATAGCCCAAACTAAACCTGTGTTTTGACCTGAGGCCATCATAGTTGGACTTTGCTGCTCTTGGAGAAACATCTTTTTCTGGTTTTGTAAAACGACAGTTTCTTCTCTTGCAGGCAGATCCTCTAGAGTGTGAACGCCTTAACTCTGAATGAGCGCAGCTCGACGTTAACATTACCGCTCCTTTTGCTTTCTTACTTTTTAGCATGTTAGCCAGAAAAGAAGCCTTCATAAATAGAATATTGTGCTTTATTGATGGCTGACATCAGCTTGAGGTGTCAAAGGTCACGGGAACAGCATTTTTTGTCCAGATAAAATTTGCCATGACTTTGATCTCGGTTTCATCTGTTGGCTTTGGAATTTATTCCTACCTTCCCTTCCCTCCTTGCCAGTCAGGCCTCTTTGAAACACAGATGGTGATTTAAGGAAATGCCTGCTAATCTCCAATCTAGTGGCAGATGGCCACTGTCGCCTGTGGCCACTACCCAGGGTTTGGAGGCACTACATTCACTTAAACCTGCTCTTTTCACTCAGATCATCCATGCCCTCTTGCCACACTTAGATTTAAACATTTTTGCTTTTTCTCTATTTCCTGAAGTAAAACCTGTTTCACTTGTGGCCCATGGACAATACATCTCTTCCTAACATTCTCCTTATCCTCATATCCCAGTAGGTAAAGTGAGTGGAGGGGCCTGGTCTCACACTTTGTTTACTCAAATTTGATCAGCTTTACAAGTTTTAACACGTTCAATTTTGGGTTTGATTTGTCCTCTAAGTTATTGTTCTTTAGTGGTGCGAATCTAATAATTGTTCTATTTCTTTATTAACCAGAAAGAATGAGAGCATCAGATACTTTGGTGTTACCACATTGGCAAGAGTGTCCTTGCTGGCTTCTGTAGAGCTGCCAGCCTTTCCAGTTCTGCATCTCTCCAGGTCATTCATTCAACAAACACTTATTGAATACTTCTATAAGTCAGGTATTATGCTGTTTATTAAAAGCATTTGATTTAAACTGTAGCCATATATATGTGTGTGTGTGTGTATGTATGCACATTTATATGTATAAAAATTGTTTTGGAGGAGGTTACAGGCCTATTAAGGTAAAGAATTGAATCCTAAATAGGATATAAATAGATGAGAACTGGTCAATAGCCTTCGAAGTAGGCATTTCATACAGAACTTAAGAATGCAAGAGGTGGACTGTAGAGATGGCTCAGAGGTTAAGAGCACTGACTGCTCTTCCTGAGGTCCTGAGTTCAATTCCCAGCAACCACATGGTGGCTCACAACCATCCATAATGAAATCTGGTGCCCTCGTCTGGTCTGCAGGTGTACATGCAGACAGAACATTGTATACATAATAAATAAAATCTTTTTTTTTTTAAATACTTTATTTTTTTTTCTTCAAGTTACATCTCAGTCACAAACCCTTAAATAAAATCTTTTAAAAAAATAAAAGAATGCAGGAGGTGATTGGCAATCTGCCTTTTTTTAAGGACATGGTCTCATGTGTCTCATGCTGGCCTCAGACTAGCTGTGTGGCCCAGGGTGATGTATCTCATGCTGGCCACAAACTAGCTGTGTAGCCCAGGATGATCTGACCTTCTGATTCTCTTGCCTTCAGTTGTATGCCATTGTGCTCAGTTTTGAGGATATTTATTTGTTTGTTTGTTTGTTTATTTAGACAGAGTCTCACACTATGTAGCTGACTGTCCTGGAACTCACTCTCTAGACCAGGATGGCCTTGAACTCACAGAGATCCACCTGTTTTTGCTTCCTCAGTGCTGGGATTAAAGGCATGCGCCACCACAGCCAGCTTTTTGAGGATTTATATAATTTGCATTTATTTCAAATTAGGAAAATATGTGAGTTTTAAACATTATTGATATAAAAAAATATTTCAGCAACTAGAACACTCTCCATTATTCCTAAAAAGAGAGTGCCAGCGGTACAGTGCTGGTGGACAGTTCGTTCTGTCCTATTCTTAGACTTGATTGTGGCCAGCTACAAAAGTCATGCTTTTCCAAAAATCATGATTCTAAGTAATAACAGTCCAACTCAGAGATGGTTATGCATGATGTTTTCAGGATTTTTTTTTTTTTTAATGTCTATGTATTGTTTTGAGGTAGGGTTTCTCTGTGTAGCCCTGGCTATCTGGAACCTACTCTGTAGACCAGGCTGGCTTCTGCCTTCTGAGTGCTGGGATTAAAGGGATGTGCCATTTCTACCCAGCCTCAGTTTTTCTTTTCTACATTTCCTGTTCATACTTTCAGCTTCATAGGAAGTGATGAGAAAGGCTAGTCTCTTACCCCTGTGCGGTGGCCTCTTAATGGTCTCTTTCCCATTAAGCTTCAATTTTCTTGTAGGCTTTTTTTGGGGGGGGGGCAGGATTTCTTTTCACCTTTGTGTTTACAAGCTTGTGGAAGGAGATAATTAACTGTTTTCTTTGAAAAGCCTTTTGTGGGGATGAGCCAGGGTGCAAGGAGAGAATATTACTCCAGTTACTGAACTGAAAACCATCTCCACAGCAAAGTAACCGAGTCCAGTTTCTGCTGGGTTATGAGCTGCCTGTTAAATAAGTCAGTTGGGTTGCCCAAGACAAAGCAGTATTCCCTGTCCATCCTTACGCAGATTATTTTTACACAGCTAATGGAACTATCACAGAAAGTCTGTTGGTGTCTCTGGGTCCACAGTTGTGTTCGTTACCTGGGCAGTGAGAGCAGAGATGGAGGCACATTAGAGGAGCCATGGAGAGTACTGAGAGCCAGGAGGGTGCCTAGGAAGCTTGGGGCCAAGAGCATCAGCTATAGAAATGGTACTTATACAGAGAAGACCTGGAAAAGCTCCCAAGAGGGCAGGCAGTTCCCTCCCACTACTTGTCTCATCCTCTGAATACCTGATTTATATCCCTGGGTTAGGGCTGGGAGTGGAACTGGAGACAAAGTATCCAATGTCATACAAGTGGTGGCTGACTGTCCTAACAGGGAACTAGGAATCATGTCATCTGGCTGGCGTATAACCTTAGCCTAGATAGAGTAGGAACACCTGAATAGGGCCAGGAGAGTTCTAGTTACAGGATCCTGTGTATCAGAGCAATTAATGTTGGTTAAGCTTCACTCCATGGTCTTTGTAGACAGATACCTCCCAAAAACCTTCAGGGAGCCGAGAGATGGCTCAGCTGGTAAAGAACATGCCACAAGCACGATGACCTGAGTTTGATCCCGGAAAACTCATGTAAAAAGACAGGTGTGTCTGTCCTACTGCTGTCCAGGCAGAGACAGGTGGGTCCTCGGGCTTGCTTAGCTGAGTTGGTGGGTTTCAGATTTGGTGAAAGACAGACAATAAGGGATGTGTGTGTGTGGCAGCAATAATTGCAGTGAGGAACTGAAGAGAAGGCCCTGCAGTTCTGAGTGCCTGCTGTTCATCATTATCTTTATTGTTATTGTTTTGGTTCTTCGAGACAGGGTTTCTCTGTGTAGCCCTGGCTGTCTTGGAACTTGATATGTAGACCAGGTTAGCCTTGAACTTAGATCTTCCTGCTTCTGTCTGCCTCCTGGGTGCTGGGATTAAAGGCACGACCACCACGCCTGGTTGAACACATTATCCTTGAAGGA
Organism: Lophiomys imhausi; assembly: GCA_907164525.1. Classification (NCBI taxonomy): domain Eukaryota; kingdom Metazoa; phylum Chordata; class Mammalia; order Rodentia; family Muridae; genus Lophiomys; species Lophiomys imhausi. The sequence continues at coordinate 9,518,787 of CAJQZJ010009141.1, forward strand.
GACTCAGCACAGTAGCAGCTCATAGCCATGTGTAACTAAAGCTCCAGGGACCAGACACCCTCTTCTGGCCTCTGGGTACACATGGCAGACATTCAGGCTAGCATTCATAAAGTAAAAATAAATATAAAAGAAGTATGTGGAGAGTGACTGTGGAAGAGATACTTGATACCCACGTCTGGCCTCCACACACGTGCTGCACACACAAAACTCTGACTTGGAGCTGACCGTTTCTCCCTTTACTGTGGCCCTGCAGTGGGATTTGCTGCATAATCATGTAGTATAATGTAAATATGACTTTCGTAGGCTCAGATCCTTCAGTCCTACCACCTCTAATACAGTTGGAACTATGACACTGGAAATTTTATAGAAAAGTAACCTTTTTCCCTTTCCACAAGTGATGACTGGCCTAATTGAGAAGCCCTCTAAATTGATGCTTTGGGTCTGCTCACTGATGGGTATGGTGGGTCAAGGCTCAGGCTGGACCCTTATTCTTTCCTAGGAGCATGCGGGGCCAGCGGAGTCTGCTGTTGGGCCCTGCCCGCCTCTGCCTGCGTCTCCTCCTCCTGGGCCACAGGCGTCGCTGCCCACCTCTGCTCCAGGGCCTGGTACAGCGCTGGCGCTATGGCAAGGTTTGCCTGCGCTCCCTGCTCTACAACTCCTTTGGGGGCAGCGACCCTGCTATTGATGCGGCCTTTGAACCTATCTACTGGCTGGTGGACAACGTGATCCGCTGGTTCGGAGTGGTGAGTGCTGATTCCAGGGTGCCCAAGAAAAGGGGATGTTCTGGGGGAAGATGTGTTTGCGATGGACTCACACTAAGCTTTGGAGCCAACCTACCATGCCCAGGAAGTTCCTGAGTCTTGATGGGTACAGCTCTCTCATGGTTCTTGACCTCACTGGTGTTGGCAGGTGTTTGTGGTGCTGGTGATCGTGCTGACCGGGTCCATTGTGGCCATTGCTTATCTGTGTGTCCTGCCCCTCATCCTTCGAACCTACTCAGTACCACGACTATGCTGGCATTTCTTCTATAGTCACTGGAATCTGATCCTCATCGTCTTCCATTACTACCAGGCCATCACCACTCCTCCTGGATACCCACCCCAGGTGGGACCCCACAGGGGAATGGGGAGGAGTAAAGGCGCACGCTGTGGTAGCCAGTGCCATGAATGGGAGGGAGAGTGACTTGGACTTTTTTTTTATTTTTTTTATTTTTATTTATTTATTTATTTATTTATTTTTAAGGTTTTTCGAGACAGGGTTTCTCTGTGTATCTCTGGCTGTTCTGGACTCGCTTTGTAGACCAGGCTGGCCTCGAACTCACAGAGATCCGCCTGCCTCTGCCTCTCAAGTGCTGGGATTAAAGGTGTGTGCCACCACCGCCCGGCTCGACTTGGACTTTTTTGAAACAGAAATCTTGTGCTCCCACGGTGGTCAAGATGTCCTTCTCAATTTGCACAGGGCAGGAATGACATTGCTACGGTCTCCATCTGTAAGAAGTGCATTTACCCTAAGCCAGCCCGAACACACCACTGCAGCATCTGTAATAGGTGGGTCTTGGCTTTGCTGTGGACCTCATTCGAGGCCCCTTCTGCTGTAGCCCTAAGACGAAGCCTGGGCCTGGGGTTAGTTGTATATCAAAGTACCAGTTAAGATCACTGTGCTTCCCCTCTGCTGACACCTAGTCTTCATTGTGATCCTGAGGGAGGCACTATTGTTACTTGTACAGACTGAGGCGATGAGATGTTTCCTTGTCACCTAGCCAGGAAACAGAACTGTGTTTGAAGGAAGGCCTGGCTGTCTCAAAGTCTGTGCCCTTTCCACCTCAGCAGGATGCTGGTCCTAGTAGGAAAGGATTGTCACTGACATCTCCAAGACCCTTGGCCACTGTAACAGAGCCTGTGTCCCTCCCTCACAGGTGTGTGCTGAAGATGGATCATCACTGCCGTATCCTTTTGCTCTCTTCAGCCCAAGACCGGTGGTCTTACGCCCAGAGCACTGCACAGGGTTCATAGTCACAAGTTCAAGGCCGTCTAATAGCATCAATCTCCAGAGAATACTGGCTCATGAGAAGTTAGTAGAAGAGGCATTGTGGGGGCTTATCATCTTTTGAGGGGAGCAGAATATTTACAGGCTTTCTAGAATTGATCTTGGAAGGAGAAAGGAGTTTTTTGGCAGGTATTTTGTGGTGAAACAAGAAGTGTTTGGGCTTCTGTGGCTGGAGGTGCCAGATAAACCGTGGGTCCCATTTTGTCTTTTCATGCAGGTGTTTGGCTAATCTTAAATGTTAGGTTGAATATTTGTAGGTGGCTAAGATTTCCTGGTAGCATCTGAAAGTTCTGAAAAGCTTAGACAATTTTTACCTTAACCTTGGGAAACTGCCGTTTTCTTGCTTCTGTGCTTGGGTGTGGTCTTGAACTAAGGATGAGCTGTAGGGCTTGGACACCCCTGGTTATGTCTGATCTTGTCCTTAATAATTCCTCCGCCAGCCTGGCTAAACAATTGTGTGGGCCACTATAACCATCGCTACTTCTTCTCCTTCTGCTTTTTCATGACTCTGGGCTGTGTCTACTGTAGTTACGGAAGTTGGGACCTTTTCCGGGAGGCTTATGCTGCCATCGAGGTGAGCCCATCAGATAGGAAGAGAGTAACCTAACAGAGCAGAAACCGTTCCCCAAGGAATGGGTTCCCTGTCTTAGCAGCCGCAGAGTGTAACCAGCACTGTTTTCATCCCCTTAGAAAATGAAACAGCTTGACAAGAACAAACTACAGGCAGCTGCCAACCAGGTGGGCAGTCCCCACCCCACTGCCTCCTGCTGCTCAGGCCTGGCCAGACTAGCAGCTGGGTCTGCTGCTTTAGTTACACAGGCTGGCTGCCAGACCAGGCCAGAAGGTTCTCATAGTAGACTAAATAGTTTGAGAGCAAGCTGGAAGTCTCTGGTATAGAAGCTTTTAGTAATCTATGCCATCCTCACTTCTTTGGGCTGAGCTTGGACCCTGCCTTCATGATGGCCTGAGCAGCAAGGGGTCTGTGTTAGTCTGTGTAATGGGGTTCCAGGGGACAGATACCAGGCTGGTCTGGCAGCTTCCAGATCATTTCTTCTCCCTATTCCTTTGAGGAACTCCTCACTCTGCACATCTTGACTTGTATATTGCACTCCTGTTGCTTTCCCACAGCTGCCCGCCCTGCATTAGTCCATGCTAGGTATAGATCTCTCTTGTGAATGTAGCCACAAAGTGAAGGAAGTAAGGCTGGCTAGAGGTTGGAGTGGCTTCCCCTGGAGTCCCATTACTGTCAACTTACAAGCTGAGTTAGCTCCTTCTGTGCTTTGCCATCTATCCACTGTCTGTTCATGTGATGGTGCCACTGGGTTTGGTCCCCCCATCTGGCTGCTGGTCCAATTTCCTCTGTGGCTTTAATCCCCATTTTTATCTGCCTGGTATTATAGTAGTTCCTGCCTGTAGGTGCTTGGGGCTCTGGTGGCAGTTGCTGGAGACAGACAGAGCAGGGAGCCAGCTTTGCTATTTTCTTTTTGTAGACTTACCACCAGACTCCACCACCTACCTTCTCCTTCCGAGAAAGGATAACTCACAAGAGTCTTGTCTACCTCTGGTTCCTGTGCAGGTATTTAATTTAACTCTGTTTTGATAGTTTTAAGGGAGGGCAACACTAAGAAAACCCTTGTAGGTACCCACACTCAGGATGGACTCACCTCTGAGTGACCTGCCATTGTCCTAGTCTGAGGCTGGCAGAACGTGCTTCTTTCTCTTCAGTATTTGGGGCCAGAGAAGAATATGGATGTGGCATTGTTCATTAGTAAGCTCTTATAATACAATCATGCTTGTTATGTGCCAAGGTAAGCTAAGCTTTTGTTTTTGTCATTCCTAACCAAAAAGTTGGTGACTCCACTTACTAAGAAGGGAAATTGGAAACTTGAAGTAAAGGGATTTGCTCTACAATGCATAGCCAGTTGTTGCAGAGTTGGAATATGAATTTTCCAATCCAGTCCATCCTCTCATGCTTGTATGATTCTTCACTATCTTCCAAGCATGAGTATTTTTAAAAAATGTACATTTTTCTCAGTAGTAGACTTATTTCCCCATCTTCCTTTCCATACCAATTTTTTCCACCCCACTTTAATATCTTCAATAGGTAGAATGCGTGTTCACTTAGGCCCTGTATGAGGAGATAAGGGAAGCGAGGCAGAGGCTATGAACCAGTCATAACCACGAGTTTGATTGCCCACTGTCTTCTAGCTTCTGATTTCTAGCAATTTGCCTCTTTTCTTAGTTCTGTGGCATTGGCCCTGGGCGCCCTCACCATATGGCATGCTGTTCTCATCAGTCGGGGTGAGACTAGCATTGAAAGGCATATCAACAAGAAGGAGAGACGCCGGTTACAGGCCAAGGGCAGAGTGAGTGGGGAAGAAGGGGACTTGGGTGAGCAGGTGGATCCTACATCATCTAATAAACAGGCCATGATCAGGGCTGACTGGACAAGTTTTGGGGTTTTTTTTTGGTTGTTTAAAAAAAATTTTTTCACGTGCATTGGTATTTTTCCTGTATGTACGTCTGTGTGAGGGTGTTGTTGGATCCTCTGGAACTGGTGTTACAGACAGTTGTGAGCTGCCATGTGGGTGCTGGGAATTGAACTCAGGTCCTCAGGAAGAACGGGCTAGTGCTCTTAACCACTGGGCCCTATCTCCAGCCCCTGTTTTGTTTGTTTTAAAGCTGGTTTCATTATGTAGGCCCGGCTGGCCTGGAACTCTAGAAGTCCATCTGCCTCCTGAGTTCTGGGGTCACATGCATCACCATGACCAACCAGCAGGTGTCTTAAAAAAGCTCAACTTCTGCTTATAGGAGTTCCATCCTCATCTCTAAGATTGAGAAGGAGGTTAAGTAGAAGAGATTTGTAGACATGTTTTTCTATCTCTAGGTATTTAGGAACCCTTATAACTACGGCTGCTTGGACAACTGGAAGGTGTTCCTCGGTGTGGACACAGGAAGGTAAAAAGTAAGAAAGACAGAGCAGTGCTATACATCAGAACTTTATGATGGTAAAGATGGTCCATACTCAGAAGCAGAGATCATAATTGCACTGAAGGTAAAGAAAGAGTGCTGAGGAACCAAACTCCCACCACAGGGAAAGCAGTCTATCCTCAGAAGCAGAGAAATGTGGCTAGTGCCACTGAGGAGTTCGTAAGTAGGTTTCGTAGGCACAGCCACGTGTGACCAGCTTTTTGTTATAGACTGTAGGAATAACCATGATTTCATTTGAACCACTGGGGCCTGAGGCTAAAACTTTTTTTTTCAGAACATAAATCTGTATGAGTATTTTGCCTGCACACATGTATGCACATCATGTGAATGCCTGGTGGCTAAGGAGGTCAGGAGAGGGCACTGGACGAATGCTGGAATTGTAGACAGCTATAAGCTGCCATGTGAGTGCTAGGAATCAAACTTGGGTCTTCTGCAGGAGCAACAAGGACTTTTAACTGCTGAGTCATCTCTCCAGCCCCTAAAACTGGTTTAAGAGATGTGATTCCAGGGGCTGGAGAGGTAACTCAGTGGTTAAGAGCACTGTCTGCTCTTCCAGAGGTCTCGAGTTCAATTCTGAACAACCACATGGTGGCCCACAACCATCTATACTGGAATCTTCTGCCCTCTTCTGGCATGTAGGGGTACATGCAGATAGAGCACTCATACATATAAAATAGAAAGACGTGATTCCAAATGACTACAGAAGACTACTGAGAAAGCAGTTCTTAGGAGAGGGCATGTAGGTAGATGCAGTAGTCAGCAAATATCTGTATGGCAGTGTAGTACCTAGAGTTCAAGATAGCACGTGACAGAGGTCTTACGGCTGTATGTGAGGCTAGCTCTATCCAGTCCAAGAGACAAGAGGAAACTATTTTTCAAACTGCAAATCACTAGGCCAAGCACAGCTGTGCACACATGTAATCCCAGCGCCAGGAAGTCAGGCAGATGATCAGGAGTTTTGTGACCTTGTCTCCCCTCACTCCATGCCCACTCTGACAGTTATTGAGAGGGCTAACAGTCAGATGAATAAGTATTTCTTCTCTTTGCCTCACCCTTATTGCACTTCCACCTACCGCTATGTTTGCAGTACCTTCTTAAAAGACTGGGGTTGGGCATGAGAGCCCACAGATGCTATTCCAGCACTCAGGAGACCAAGGTAGTAAGTAAGATCAGTAATTCAAGGCTAACGTGGGTTACACAGTGATACCCTATCTTGACATAAGAATAAGTGAACTGAGAAGCCAAGCTCACAGCTACAGAAGAGTATAGACAAACTGTTCGTAAGGCCCCTCCCCAACTTCCCAAACATCAGCTGTTCTTTTTGTGCTTAAACATTAAGGCTTTCTTATATATATAAAAGAGGGAGAGCACTCAAGGCACCTTCAGAACCCCAGAGGGCAGGCACAGTTCTCAGTATCAAATAGAGATCAGAACTCTCAGTCTTTGTGATAATGAATGCTTGCTGCAGGGCAAACAGGAAGGACAACCAAGAACTCAGAACTAAAGAGACTTTTTTTGGGTTATTCCTCACAGGCATTGGCTGACCCGGGTGCTGTTACCTTCTAGTCACCTGCCCCATGGGAATGGGATGAGCTGGGATCCTCCCCCCTGGGTGACTGCTCACCCAGCCTCTGTGATGGCTGTGTGAGCCACAACTTGAACATTGTTCGATGCTTATTGTGTCTCTCAAGAGCTTCCAAGGGCAGCTTTTCTTGGAATTCATGACCATGAAGAGCCATCAGGCCTGCCTTAGAGTACTACACAGGGACAACCAACAACAGTCTTCTGATCACCTCAAAACAAGACACAATGTGGAAAACCCCTAGGATTGACGTCCCTTTACTCAGGCAAACAAGTTGTAGGCCCAGACTAGGGGTCAAGCAACAAGCTACCTTGTCAAGTGCTGACTCTGAGGTCCTCTAGGCCACAGCACTGGGCTAGACTTGTTCACTTTGGGAAAAGATTCATCAGGTGTGTTGAAATTCTGGCTTCTCAATGGGACAGAGACACTGAGCCTGTTGCCATGGTCACTGCCATTTCTCACATGCTACAGAAAGAGCAAAAATAAAGGTGTTTGATTTGTAAAGCTAAGTAGCTTCTCTGCTGTGGTGATGAGGGGGTGGGGGGCGGCGGAGGGAAGGTCAGAATCAAGAAGGCCTACTGAGTAGATATTCTGATTATGTCTCCTATGTCCTTATTTTGAAGGGCTGGGAGCTCTCTGGAATATTCTGGCCATGTGCTACAATAGCATATGTAGGGTAAAAGACCTTTATTTTCCTGGCAGGTGTGCGCACGAGCATGCTCATGACCCCAGTCCTCAAAGTCACACTCAACTTGTATTCACCCTTCAGCAGCACAGCTCCCTTCTCCTGACACGGGACAGCCTGAGACCAAAGGTCTTTTCCTCAGATACAAGTCTCAGTTTTTTCAATAGCCCATTAGAAATCAGGCCTAAGTGTCTTGCATAGCCATGCAGTAGAGGCCCAGCATTTGTACCACATCTGTGAGAAGACAGGCCAGTGGTCTCCTTGCCTGGTTGGATGGCACGATAGTTAGCACTTGCAGGTTATACTGTCAGGAGGGTCTAGGCCAAGACGGAGGGCTCAACTCCCTGGGCTCCCCAGTAGAAACCTGTAGACAACAAAGAACCGTTGCAACACTGCTTTGAGGTTCTTCTTGGTCTCGTCACTGCCTTTAGCCTGCAGCTTACCATTCTCCTCTTGCGGACACTGCTTCCTTGCGCACAAGTCTCTTCTTGTCATCCAGAGGCTTGGCTAAGGCCCGGATCACCTGAGCTTTGTATGGCAGTAGCTGTGAAGTCAGAGGACACCATCTTACTCTTCCTGAACTGAGCAACACGAAATGTTGCTTCTGACACTATACAGCTCATTCTGACGGAAGTAAAATATGCAACTTTTTTTTTTGGTTTTTCGAGAAGGGTTTCTCTGTGTAGCCCTGGCTGTCCTGGACTCGCTTTGTAGACCAGGCTGGCCTCGAACTCACAGAGATCTGCCTGCCTCTGCCTGGGATTAAATGTGTGTGCTACCACGCCCAACAATTACAGACAGCTGTGAACTGCCATGTGGGTGGTGACAGCCAAGTGCTCTTAACCACTGAGCCATCTCTCCAGCCCCAATGTGCAACTTTTTAAAGACCTGTTCTTTATTTTATGTGTACCGTGTTTTTATCGTACCATGTGGCCAGATAAGAGCATTGGGTGCCCGAGCACTATGATTACAAATGGTTGTGAGCTGCCATGTCAGTGCTGGGAATCAAACCTGGGTCTTCTGGAAGAGCAGCCAGTTTTTTAATCAGTGAGCTATCTCTTCAGCCCCATTTTTTTATTTGAAGTTTGAACATAGGACCTCACACGTTACACACTTGCAGTGTGTCCTATTTAATGATTCAAATCATGGGAGGAGGCAGGATGACCAGTGTTATGAGGTGGTCAGAATTTACTGGATCCATTCTGAGGTCAAGGAGTGTGTGTGTGTGGTGGGTATCTGTGCTTATCTATGTGTACTATGTATGCATGCTCAGTTGGGTGGTTAATCTCACTTGGAAGCAAGACAGTACTCAAGCAGGTGTGGTAGTGCACGAGCCAGGCCAATTTGGATATAACAGAGACCACCCTGTCTCAAACAAGCACTTGTGACTCTTCCAAGACTTACCACAGGAGCGGGCAGGCGAGTGAGGGCATGCATACACTGCAGAGCAGCAATCCGGACAGCCTGGAACACAGATGAGGTCAGGGGAGGCAAAAGGAGAAAGGTGCGAAAGTGTGTGCTGGGGCTCAACGCACCATCGAATGACTGGAGGTGAGGTTCAGGAATTTGGTGACCAGAGTATCAACATGAAGACTCATGATCTGTGGTGCTTCTAGTAGAAGGGGTTGGAGACAGCTGAGAGTGGAAAGCTGGACCACGGAGTCAGGGCAGGACAATGCCTCCAGCAGCAAGGAAAGGAGCTAAGAAGCAATGGAAAACAGGATGCACATTATGGTCTTGACTCTCCGTCTACCAGCCCTAGCCATGGGAACAGCCCTCCCCCTTGCTGAGGAGTCAGCACGGGACTTACTGTGGGCAGCTCTGGTAAGAGCACAGGTTTGGGCAGCCTGTTGAGTACATGAGACAGACCCTTCAGATAGTTTGGTTTCACATCTGGGGGAGGGGGGGGGTGAAACTGGGGTTAGACATTCAGTCTGAGAATTCAACTCCAATCTCTAACCCACATAAGTGGGTATATCAGCCTAGAAAAAGGAGTACCAAGTGTGGTAGCTAAAGCCTATTGAGCACTCAGGAGGCTGAGGCAGGGGGATTCACAGTCAGTCTGAGCTACAGTGTGAGTCCTGTCTAAACAGAAGTGGGGTTGAGGCAAGGGAGGACAGCTCAGGTGGTAAAGTCTTTCTGTGCAGCATGAGGACCTGAGTTCCAGTCCCACCAAACCATGTAGATAGATAAGTGCCGCAGTGCACACCTGTAATCCCAGCCTTAGGGAAGAGATGGAGTACCTGGGGCTTGCTGGCTAGCAGATCTTGACAAAGCAGCAAGCTCTAGGTTCACTGAGAGATCCTGTCTCAAAAAATAAAGTGAGAGGGCTGGCAAGATAGCTCCTTAGGTAAAGGCTCTTGCCTTTATAACCTGAGCTCAATCCCTGAAATCCATCTGGTACAACTAACTTTTGCAAGTTGTTCTGTGATCTCCAGATGCACGTGTCTGTGCACACATGCACACACACAAAATTCAGAGAACAGTAGAAGAACACTCAATCAGGCCAGTGAGATGCAGCAGGTCAGTAGGTAATGGTGCCTACTGTTAAGCCTGATTTCAGTTCATTGGGACCTTATGGTGGAGGGAGACTTCCAAAGATATATTGTAGCATGCAATTAATAAAAAAAAAAGTGCAATAAAAAGATATCTGAGCCGGGCATGGTGGTGGATGCCTTTAACCCAGCACTCGGGAGGGAGAGGCAGGTAGATACGATGCATTTGAACATGTGTACACACACACATTTACACACAGATATATACAGTGTTTAGCAGTAAGCCTCTTGAGCTCATGATAGCTCAGATGTATCCGTCACAGGAAAAGGGGTGATGGAAGTGCAGCTCTGTAGTTGTAGGACACAGTACTGGGTACACATCTGGGCCCTCAATTACTGTAGGGACTGTGGCCAAGAGGAGGGATCCACATTTATGGAGACACCTTGGGGAGCAGCATGGAAACCCTGGACCAAGGCAGGCACATTGTCTGAGAAGAACCGCTGGCGGAACATGATCCGAACATCAGCATGGGCAGCACGAGTCAGCACGTCAGTGCAGTCAGACATGAGCAGAGAGAAGCCATCAGCTGCTGCAGAGCCTAATTCTGGATCACTGAGGAGGCCCATGAGCTGGTGGGGGGGGAAAAAAGAGAGCCTTTCAAGTATGCTAGAAAGAAAAATTTCAAATACCAAAGAGGATGAAAGCCTTCTAAGAATAAGAGACCAAGGGCTGGTGAGGTAGGTCAGTGGTTCATTCAGAAAACTCGAGTTCAGTTCCCAGCACCCACATGGTGGTTTACAACCATCCATAACTGCAGTTCCAGGGGATCTGGTAATGTCTTCTGCCCTCCTTGGGCAGCACTCCTGTACACAATGCCATACATGCAAAACATAAACATAAATTTTTTTTTTCCCTTTAAGCCAGGGTCTCTATGTAGCTCTGGGTGTTCCAGATCTCTTGAGGCTGACCTTGAACTCAGCGATCTGCCTATTTCTGCCTGAGTGCTGGGATTAAAGAACATGCACCACCATGGCCAAGAACAGGAAGCTGGGCAGTGGTGGCACACACCTTTAATCCCAGCACTCAGGAGGCAGAGGCAGGTGGATCTTTGAGTTCAGGGCTAGCCTGGTCTACAGAGTGAGTTCCAGGACAGCCAGATCTACACACAGAAACCATGTCTCGAAAAACATAAAAAAAAATAAAAAAAGCCAGTAAGAAGTAAATGGGATCAAAGGCAAGTTCTTGTTTGGATCCCAGTTACATGTCAGAAAGGACTTACCCGGGTGGTAAGGCAGGTGCTGAGAGGATGGTATCTGAGGACTAAAGCCTTAGTTACCTGTAATCAGGGAAAAGAGCAGTTAGGGTCTGACATCCAAACTCCAGAACCCGAGGCACACCTGATACATGTGGATCAGGGGCTTTAGTGGCTTGAATGAGATGTCTGTCCCCCATAAGTCTCTGGCATTTGAGTACTTGGTCCTCAGTTGGTGTCTGTTCAGGGAATATTAGAAGGTGTGGCCCTGCTGGAGGAAGTATGTCACTGGGGGTGGGTTCTGAGGTTTCAAAAGACTCAAGTTATTCCCAGTGTCTGTCTCTGCCTCCTGATTTTGGATCAAGATGTGAGTTCTCAGCCATTCCTGCTGTCATGTCCTTACTCTGCCATCATGGGCTCTGACCACTTGAGAATGGCTGTAAACTCAATTAAATGCTTTCTTTTATAAGTTATCTCGGTCATGATGTAAACTCAATTAAATGCTTTCTTTTATAAGTTATCTTGGTCATGATGTAAACTCAATTAAATGCTTTCTTTTATAAGTTATCTCGGTCATGATGTAAACTCAATTAAATGCTTTCTTTTATAAGTTATCTAGGTCATGATGTTTTTTTTTTTTTTTTTTTTGGTTTTTCGAGACAGGGTTTCTCTGTGTAACAGCTCTGGCTGTCCTGGTCTCACTTTTGTAGACGAGGCTGGCCTCGAACTCACAGAGATCCGCCTGCCTCTGCCTCCCAAGTGCTGGAATTAAAGGCGTGCGCCACCACCGCCCGGCATGATGTTTTAACACAGAAGTAGAAAAGTAACTACTATGGGGGCAAACAGGAATATCTTATTAATGTGAAACAATTATCTGTATCTAGCCAGCATCTGTACTACCTCCTCACCCAGAGTAGCAGTGTGAAAGCCTCATTACGGGAAGATTCAGAGGCCAGGCCAGCCTCTACAGTGTCCATAGCGAGCTGGAGTAACTCGTCTAACTGCTGTCCTAAAAAGGAAGGAAGACATAATGGTGCAACGGCAAGGTAGTTTTTCCCTTTAATGATAAAGAATGTAAATCATTTAAGTGCAGAGCACTTGAGAAGCTATTAGAAAAGGACAATCAAAATGACAATGTCAGCAGCAGAGTGTCCACAGAGGTACAGCACTCAACACAGTGCTTACAGAAAGTTGTCTATTCCAATACAGACTTACTCCACAGAGGCTGGAGAGACAGCTCAGCAGTTCAGAGTTTAGCTGCTCTTGCAGAAGACTGGGGTTTGGTTTCTAGAACCCATATGGCAGTTCACAACCACATGTAACTGCAGTTCCAGGGGTCCAATGCTCTCCTGTGGCCTCCAAAGACACCAGGCACCCATGTAGTGTACATATGTACATACAGGTAAGCTCTCATATATAGAAGATAAGGATCTTTTAAAAATATTTCTATTATATTTAAGTATGTGTATGGCTATGTACATTTGAGTGCAGGTAGGTAGGTACTCCTGGAGTCCATACAAGGGTGTCATTATCTTCTGGAGCTGGACTTAAGACACAGTTATGAGCTTTCTGACATAGCTGCTGGAAATTGCTCTATGAGCACAGTGCACATGCTAAACCACTGAGCCACCTCTCCAGCCCACAAACACATAAATATAAAAAATATATATACATACACACACATATATATGTATTCTTTTATTTGTTTTGATTTTGAGATAGGGTTTCTCTGTGTAACAGCCTTGGCTGTCCTGGACTCACTCTGTAGACCAGGCTAGCCTTGAACTCACAGAGATCTGCCTGCCTTTGCCTCCCCAGTGCTGGGAAGTATTGTTAATAGCACCATAATGGAGTAAGAAGGCAGGAGTGAGTTGAATCTGCTACTTCTACTCTCTTCTTGGACCCTGAAATGCTCTGCCAAGACTGTCTGAGGACAGTAGGTAAAGTTTAGTCTCTGTGAGCTTCCTTAAGGAGAATTAAGGAGAACAAGGACTAAACTTTTAGATCTCATCCCTAGGTGGCCAAGGGAGGCTCCTGGTGCAGGCCCAGCCCAGTACCTGGAGGTTGCTTGTTGAGGAGCCCTGCGAAGCACTTGGCAGCAGCGGTGGAGGAGAAGGGGCAGCTGTGGCGGCAGCTCTGCTCCAAAAGCTCCCGCATGAGTCGGTTCAGCTGAGGGATTTCCACCTATAGAAAACCTGGCCATGTAACGGACCCAGAAGACACTTGAACTCCAAGAAATACCCAACAGAAAGTAACATCAGTGCTCAGTATGGAAGAGAACTTCTTTAAGTGGGGAAGCAGAAGATAGCTTGGCCTGAGGCCAGCTCAGGCCAGAGGTCACTGGGGTCACAGGATCAAAGGTGCTCACTCACACTTCGTGGCAGGGAGCAGACAAAAGCCATAAGCAGTGCAACCAGCCGCCTTTGCCCAGAGGAACCATCCTGTGAGGGAACAAGAGCTCCTTTAAGTCTGTCCTACCAGCAGTAGGCATGTGTGTCCTTATGCCCATCCCAGAATAGTCCTAAAAATTAAATGTGAAGGATGTAAGCTCCAGGCTCATGCCATCTGAGACATTAGACTGTTACCTGGAATGGCTGGAACTGGCCTGGGAAGCTGTTCTCAGATAGAAAAGACGTGTTGCCATCTAAGAAGAGGGGCACAACGCAGGCGACACTCTGGGAAGCTAGTCTGGAGACAGAGTACCAGATGTCATCAAAGACTCAGGGTGTGTGCACATTGTGAGCAGGTGCCATGGGTATTCATGTATTCAACATGTTAATTTGGAAAAAATAATTTTTATTTTAGACTCTGATAGTATAGAAATGAACCAGGCTGGTCATTTTTTTTCCTTTGAGACAGTTTCTATGTGTAGCCTTGGCTGTCCTGAACTCGCTTTGTAGACTAAGCTGGCCTTGAACTCAGAGATCCACCCACCTCTGTTTCCTGAGTACTGGGATTAAAGTCAATCGCCACCATGCCCAGTGTAAATCGTATCCTCTTGGCCTACAGCCTTGTAAGGAGTTCAATGCATAGGGCTTTTAAAAATTTTTATTTATCTATTTTTTTGTGCATTGCTGTGAGGCTATCAGATACCCTGGAACTGGAGTTACAGATGGTTGTGAGCTTCCATGTGGGTACTGGGAATTGAACCTGGTCCTCTGGAAGAGCAGCTAGTGTTCTTTTTTCTTTTGGTGTTTCAAGACAGGATTTCTCTGTGAGTTCAAGTCTAGCCTGGTCTACAAAGTGGGTCCAGGATAGCCAGGAATACACAGAGATCCGCCTGCCTCTGCTTCCGGAATGCTGGGATTAAAGGTGTCTGCCACCACGCCCACCCGCTAACAATTGTTTTAACTGGGTTCCAGAGAATCTGACACCTTCTGTCTGCATCAGGCACTGCATACACATGATACACACACATACATGCAGGCAAAACACCAATACACATGACAGAAGAATAAAAAAACCTAAAAATCCTCTAACAACATAAACCATCACCAACAAAAACTATTAACCCTTAGGTCCACCCAATAGTCTGTGGTGCTTTTAAAAGGTTCTTTCTTTAGTCATCAAACTTATAAAACTGCCTCTACGCTGACATACAGGTACAAAAGACAACTAGGAGAACATCATCTATGCTTCTGCCGAAGAATGTGCTCTCCTTCCCTCATATTTATACTCACTCGGGGCTCAGGTGTGTAGTGGCAGTACCAATGACAGATGCCAAGGCAGTCAAGACCTCATCCTCCAACAGTACTTTCCTCAGAGCTGAGGAACCCTTTTCTGAAAAAAACAAAAGCAAAATTAAAACCACCTATACATGTACACCCACAGGGCTCCAAGGCCACTACTGTGCTTCAGAAACCCAAATTTGGCTAGGCAGTGGTGGTGCAAACCTTTAGTCCCAGCACTTGGAAGGCAAAGGCAGGCAGGTCTCTGAGTTCAAAGCCAGCCTGGTCTACCTGGTGAGCTCCTGGATGGCCAGGACTATACAGAGAAGCCCTGTTGCAAAGAAAACAAAAGGCACCCAAAATTTGGGTCAAGGTTGCCTACAGTATCAGCCTTACAGGGATGGAACAGGAGGACTGTGCACTCGAGGTGAAGCCTGGGACTAGTAAGGAAAAGGGAAAGGAATTCAAGTAGTTCTTGTTCTCCTCATAGCAGGCTAACTCAGGAGCATTGCTTTTAATCTATCATTTAAAAAAATTATGCGTATGTGTGTGTTGTAAGTGGAGGACGGTTAATGCACGTGAGTGCAGGTGTCCTCAGAGTCCAGAAGAGAGTATGGAATGCCCTGGAGCTAGAGGACAGGGGTCACGAGCTGAGTGTTGGGAACTGAATAAAGGTTCCCAGGAAAACAGCCAGCACTTGTAACTACTGAGCTACCTACCTTTCCAGCCCCTAATATTTCAGTTCCCTGCCCCGTTTGGAGATAGGGTATCATCATGTAGTACTAGCTGGTCTGGAACTTGCTATGTAGACCCGCCTGCCTTTGCCTCTCGAGTGCTGGGATTAAAGGCGTGTGTTGCCATCATGCTTTTTTTTTTGGAATAGGGTCTCATGTAGCCTAGGCTATACTTGAACTCCTGGTCCTCCTGCCTCCACTTTCCACTGGGATTATAGGAGTACTCTACCACACCCGGTGGAAGCCAACAAGTCTAATGTGCCCTGCAGAAATGCTATGGCTTAATTCTCAAAGGGAGGCAGAAGCCACACTAATGTGACCTAGGGGCACGGGACTAGGAACATCATGCACTGTGCTTATGATAGTCAACAGTGGGAGATGAGGCTGGCTGGCTAATACGGACAGTGTTGACACTGTTAAGTAGAAATGTTGGTCTTCTAAATTTTTTTAAAGATATACTTATGTTTATGGAGTCTTCTTTTTTTTGCTTTTTCAAGACAGGGTTTCTCTGTGTAGCCCTGGCTGTCCTGGACTTGCTTTGTAGACCAGGCTAGCCTTGAACTCACAGAGATCCACCTGCCTCTGCCTCCTGAGTACTGGGATTAAAGGCGTGCGCCACCACGCCCGGCTTCTTTGTGGGGTCTTACAGCAACTATCATACAATGGACACTATTTTCACATAGTATCATTAATCCTTACCAATGATTCTGTGATTATACAATATATGTGATCCTATATATGTACACGTGTACACACACACACACGATGCTAGACTCTGAATGTTGCAGGTAAGGAAGGGGCATTCAGATAAGGTCTCTTGTAAGGTTAGCAAGATGAAACCCAACCAGACCCACTGGACTCCAAAGCTCAATCCTAATAAATTACTTGTATAGCCATTAAAATGTGCATCCCTTTGACGCTATCGCCACTGGATTCTGGTTCCTGCCGCTGGTCATTATAGTGGAATTTGTACTTGACAGTACAACATGCAAGGCCTGCAGTGCCCAGGAGGTGCTAGTGCTGTCCAATGATAGTAGAAAGCCAACTTCCCAGAGGGTGGGAGCAGACAGAGAAAATTACCTGGCATGGAAGCCTGTACAGCCACCGAAAACAGGCAGGGTACAGCTTTCTCATGGAAATACCAGTAGCTCTCAGGGTCCTGCTGGCATTTTTCTGCAACCTGCTGGAGACTCTGACAGACAGCAATAACTTGACTGGACTCTGTAACCACATTCCCTGTGCAGAGACAAAGTCAGTATTCTCTGTATAGGGTTTTCTCTAAAGCACTTTGAGGTATTTTCTATTTAAAAAAAAATCTATGCGTTTTGCCTGTATATCTGTCTGTGTACCACATGCATGCTTAGTACCCACAGAAGCCAGAAGAGGGTGTCATGGTCCCCTGTGACTGGAGTGACAGACATTTGTGAGCTGCCTTGTGGGTGCTGGGAATTGAGCCAGGGTCCTCTGACAGGGTTTTATGTATCCTAGGATGACCATGCATTTCTGATCTTCCTGCTTCCACTTCGGGTGTTGGTTTAGAGGCAGGTAAGACCATGTCCAGTCTGACGCAGTGCTGGGGATGCAGCCCTGTGTTTCGTTTATACTAGTCAAATGCTCTACAAACTAAGCTACATCCCCAGCTCACAGTGCAACTTTCATACATACAGATAGAACCACAGGATCTCTAAAGACAGAATTGCTGGGTCAAAGAATGTGTACATGTGTAATTCAAAAAGAAGAGTAGTTCATTAATTTTTTTTAAGATAATGAACTGACTGGGTTGGACTGAGATCCAAGTATCAGCCTTTTCTTTCATTCCTTTTTTTTTTTTTAAGTTTACCATATCCACAAGAAAGAAAAATATTTCATGTTTCAAATATTGGTTACCAGAGCCTGGTAAGGAAATGCAAGGGATAACAGAGAGAGGATGGATACTGGATTGCGGTGTGCACATGGAGGCTAGAAGCTAATGGTTGTAGGTGTCTTCTTTAATCACATTGCATCTTAGCTTTTGAGATAAAGTCTCTCATTGAACCTGGAGCTTGCAGAATCAGCTAGAAGAGCTGGCCAGGCTGTCCCAAGGATCTCCCCAGGAGATAGAATGTTCAATAGGGTGACTATGGATGACAAGTTTCTTGAATATTGCAAAACACCTAGTAGACATGATTCTGAGTTGATAGATACATTACTTCCTCTCTTCTGGTGTATTTGTACTGAAAAGTCATACTGTACATAAATATACAGTTATAAATGTGTATCCACTTGTTGTATGACTACAAGAATATTACCATAAATACAATTACTAGGTATGGACTTTTAAAGAGCTTACCATGTCACTTCTATGCACAAATACAAAGAACTTCACAGGCCCCATTTACCATGTCCCTTGCTGAGCATCCCTAGTCGCTTACCTTTGCTTGCCTGACAGAGAGGCTGCAGCAGCAGAGGTAGGGTCTCCTTGACAATGCTGGGGTGTGTTGAAATGGCTGACAGAGCTTGCAGACAGCGGGAATGCCGGGAACATTTGGTGGGACCACCCTCTTTAGCCACATTTGACCCCTCTGAAAGTAATCAGTGAGGTAAGTTTTCACTGTGTAAAGGTGGGAAGGCCCTCTGTAGAAAGCCTTGCTGGCAAGGGTTGGGTCACAGACTAGCACATATACCTTTATTGAGATCCTCAGCAAGCTTGGGTAGCAAGTGGCTGCTGAAGGCTCCAGGATACAGAGTTGTCAGGGTTCCTGATGCCTCCAATGCTGCCACCCTACTGGTGACAAAGAAGAGCATTAGGTAAGCCTTGGCCCATCATTCTCTTTCCAGGGCCTGAGAGCAGGAATATTCAAAAGAATGAACTCACATGGCTTAGCCCTGGGTGTCCTAGAACTCACTGACCAGGCTGAGCTCAAACTCTCAGAGATCCACCTGCCTCTGCCTCCTGAGTGCTGGGATTAGAGGCGTGCGCCACTACTGCCTGCCTAGATAGGTCATTTTTTTTTTTTTGGTTTTTCAAGATAGGTTTTCTCTGTGTAGCCCTGGCTATCCTGGAACTCACTCTATAGACCAGGCTGAGAACTCACAGAGATCTGCCTGCCTTCGCCTCCCCAGTGCTGGGATTAAAAGTATATGCCACCACATCTAGCCATTATAGACAGTTTCGAACTGCCATGTGGGTGCTGGGATTTGAAGCCAGGTCCTCTGGAAGAACAGTCAGTGCTCTTAACCTCTGAGCCATCTCTCCAGCCCCTGGATAGGTTTTCTTAATACCCAAGAAGAGAGAGAGAGTAGTTCCATATCTTTCCAACCACTCAGCAGTCCTAACCACACAGCACATGGGAACAACTGCCCAGAGTACCTCAACTGCTTTAGATTCTTACCAACTCTGGGAATCTTCCTCCAGGAAGCTCAGTCGGTACAGGTGACCCACTGCCAACTCCAAGTCTCCAGAAGATAGGAGATCTGTGGTTAGAAAAAAACCCAAACTTTATCTTTCCTTCCTTGCAGCCACCACTCTTCTGAGAAATCCTATCAGAAAATCACATCATCCAGTATTGCAGTGATGACAGGGAAATCACTGGTCTTCACTAAGAGAGAATGCAAGGAGGGATCAATAACCTTCCTCAGCATTCCTTCTTCAAGATGTACCTGGCTGGGCACCTAACACTGTGAGTGTATGGATGCCAACAAGCTGAAGCTGGGTGCTGGGGTCTGTTAGAGCCATGAACACCAATGAGCACAGCTGGTCCTTGAAGCTACTCAGAGGCCTTTCATCTAGAAAAGACAGAGGCCAGGTCAGAAAGGCTTACGTCCATCCCTGACTGCCAGGCAATTTCTGGCAGATTTTAGGAGCTCAAACACTGGGTTTCCAGGCAGTCCATTCAGTACATGCCACCTCTGAACAGATCCACTCTCCTGGACCACTCTTAGGCACTCTGCCCCGCTCTACTCCTGGGCTATAGGGCTTAACAGCTGCCTAGGATACATCAACTGCAAAGCGACCTCACCTTTGTCTTCATAGCTCCATCTCTGCTGTAGCTTTAGGAAACCCAGGATCATTTCAAGGATTGTCCTCCGCTGATTGCTCTGTAATGTTTCAAGGAGTACTGGGTCAGAGAATATTTTAAAGGATTTCAGTTCTGATATAGGAGAAACCCCAAATCTATTTATGGCTTCAGTCCCTCCAAGAAAGGGACCACAGTACCCAAGTCCCACCTGTCCCCTTACCTGACTGTGCTTATGGAATTGTTCTAGTAGCAAGGGAAACACGTTCCTAGTGATGTATTCACAGGCCCGGGCAGATGCACCTGCAGCAGCCTGCAACAGCTTAGCACTAGGCCATACCAGCTTCATGTCTGGTTCACATAGATGGTGCCTGCAGTCTAGAGAGGCAGTAATCACAGACCTGGGGAATAGGCCAAATATTGCCTGATTCCCCTTTATCCATAGAGGTTGGAGACTGACACATGGAATTGTTTGCTAGCAGTTACCATTTAATAGTCTTCAATACAAGTAGGGCTGAAGTCCTCAAATTACTGGACATGTGAGAGCCACTCACAGAGTGCCATTAGTCCCAAAGGAATGCTAACTCTAAGGTGCTCACTTCCTTTGCTGGCTCCATGGTCCCATTACCTTGTAGAATGTTGCTGAGGAAGGAGTCGAGGAGGTCCTCAGCATCAGCCCTCAGCACAGAGCAAGACAGACATGCAGTCAGGGAGTGGAGAGCAGCCAGGCCCTCTGCCTCTACTCGTTCACTTGCGGTCTGGAACACCTACCAGGGAGGCATCCCATGGCTACTGAGGTGAGCTTGTACCAGATAAGCCCCAACTATCCACTGCCTTTTTTCTTGGGGTGCGGAAGGGTATGCGTATGAGAATGTTTGGGGCACAGCAACAAAAAGTAAAACTCCAGTCTAACAGTACCTTCTTCATTGGTTATATGTTCATCAAGTCTTTTGCCCCGCTAGAAATGACACACTGTAAGAACAGCTTACTAACAATTAACAGAGATTATTGTGACCCTTATGTTAAGTTTCTTTCTCTCCCTTTACATTCAGATAGTCTCAAGAACACCACAACCTATGCTTCTTGTCATGAGAGAACAAGAAGCAGGTGCTGTACAAAGGTGGTAAGGTTCTAGCACTGAGCCAGGAAGCCCTCATAAGGGAACTGTCTTCCTCACCATTCAACTGGAAGTCTGTCTATCCCTATGCTTGTTCACTTAAGAAATCAACAGGGGGCTGGAGAGATGGCTTAGCAGTTAAGTTTTCCCAGAGGACTCAGGTTCAAATCCCAGCACCCACATGGCAGTTCACAGCTGTCTGTAACTGCCAGGCATGGTGGCACATGTCTTTAATCTCACCACTTGGGAGGCAGAGGCAGGCAGATCTCTGGGGGTTTGAGGCAGCCTGGTCTACAAAGAGAGTCCAGGACAGCCAGAGCTGTTACACAGAGAAACCCTGTCTTGAAAAACCAAAAAGAAAAAAAGAAAAAAAAATCAACATAGCATCTTGACCCTGTGGGACAGGAAAGAGGATCTTACTTCTCCTTATGTCAGACACCTGTTAGTTAACAGGAAATGAGTTTACCTAACTAAGACTCACCTCTCTTCGGATAGAAGCCCAAAGGCTGGGGAGGAAGTCCTTTAGTTCCTTCTGTCCATACACAGCACAGCACGCATTCTGCCAAGAGAACCACAGGCATCAGCTAGCTTACACTCAAGATGCCCTGGGATACATGGGCCTAAATGAGGTGGACTCTCAGCAGGAAAAACTCCAATGTGTCCTAACAGTCCAACCCAGGGCACAGAAAAAGAGCTCACCCCAACTCTTATGAAAGCACAAGGCAGATGATGTAGCCCAGTGGAAGAGTGCTTACCTAGGATATATGAAGCTCTGGTTCAATTCCTAGCACCCATCCTCCCCAAAAACAAAGTCTGGAGTGGCAACTCACAATTAATCTCATTATTAGGGAGGTGGAGATAAAAAGATCAGGAATTTAAGACCAGCCTGGGCTAAGACTCTTTCTCTAAAACCCGAAAAGGAAAAAGACAAACACCGACCAGGTCTTCTTTACACTGAAGAAGACAACATGAATGTAACAACACGGTGCTTAGAGAAGCCCAAACCTTGTCCCATGAGGTGCGTGAATGGACCTCCAGCTGTCCAAGAAACTGTACTTT
The DNA here is from genome assembly GCA_907164525.1 of Lophiomys imhausi. Lineage (NCBI taxonomy): Eukaryota > Metazoa > Chordata > Mammalia > Rodentia > Muridae > Lophiomys > Lophiomys imhausi. Next base: position 9,540,412 of record CAJQZJ010009141.1, read on the forward strand.
CAGTAGTGCTAATCTGCAGAAAGAAAGCTGGATCCTACAAGGAGAAACACTTACCAGAGTTTGCAGAGAATCCAACTTGGCACTTAAAATCTCAGAATCCACTTTCTCAATCAGCAGAGGCAGTAAGAACTATGAAAAGAAGGAACACCATAAGCCTGAGAGTGCTTTAGCCATCAAATGCCCATGTTATCATCAGCTCTAGAGACAGGCGCTATATCAAGGCGTGAGACTCAGGTCAGGAGTTACCCTGTAAGCCAACTTTCCCACAGGCTGTGGGACCTGAGAAACAGGCACATTAGCAAAGCGGATGGATGTCAAGTACACTGTCCACAGAAGAGATTAGTATTTTAGGGGATCAGATGATGAAGTTTTCTATACTGCAAGTCTGAAAATATTTGTCATATAAGACACTTTCAGGACAACAAACCCTAAAATGTATAATGGAGTATTCTTTCTTCTCATGTTTTTACTTTGTAAAAAAACTTGTTTTTATCATTTTGTTTTATGTGTATGAGCATTTAACTGCATGCATATCTGCGCAGCACATGCATGCCTGGTACCATGTAGGCAAGAAGAGTGAATGCACTGTATTGTCTGGAACTAGTGACTGATGGTTGTGAGCCACCATGTAGGTGCAGGAATCAAAGCTGAGTCCTCTAAAGAGTAACCAGCTCTTAACTGATGGGCCATCCAGACCTCTAAACTACTTCCTTAGAACTCATTACCTTAGCACACCTACCTCCGCAAAACGTGGGGTGGAGGCCAGCACAGCACGGAGACTCAGGGTGAGATCATCTCTCTGGATGCCATAGGGATCATTAGGTGGCTGAAAACAGAAAGGAACCATGGATTTGTATACTTTTCAGGCCACTCTTAGACATAAGTCTAAAGCTGGCAAGCCTGCAGAATAGGTGATACTTAGACCGAATCTAGCACAATCATACACCATGACGCTCCAGCAAGATGACATACTCTTAACATATTTTTGTCTTTTAGACATTTATTTTATTTTTCTGTTTCTTGAGACAAGGTCTTTCTAAATAGTACTGGCTGTCCTGGAACTGCGTAGACAACACTGTCTTTGAACTCTGGAATTAAAGGTGTGCACTAGGTGGTGACACCCAGCAAAGCATTTATTTTTTAAAAAGACCAAAGAGATGGCTCAGTGGGTAAACAGCTGCCACTAAGCTGACAACCTGAGTTCAGGTCCTAGCACCCATGCCGGGCTGCTCACATGGACCTGTAATTGGAACTCCAGGGAACTTGACACCCTCTTCTGGCATCTGTGGGTCCCTGAACACATAAGACATACATTCGCTCAGACAACACCATAAACAAGAAAATCCTTAAAAAAATTTTTAAGTAATGTTATTTTTGAAAGCTAAATCTACCCATGAACTAAAAACAGAACACTATAAAACAAAGAAAAATCAATGATAATAATAATAGTAATAATAAGAAAAAAACTTAAGGAAAACTATCTGGAGAGCATGTCAGGAGGTGTGTGGGAGGTTAGGCCTGGTAGTACAGCATGTAATTACAACACTTAGGGACTGAGCCTTGGTACAAGTTCAAGGTCAAACATATTGAGACCTTGTCTCAAACAACACTAGGAATAGAACTCAAGTAGTCAGGCTTGTGCATCCAAAGCTTTTATCTGCTGAGGCATCTAACTGGCCCTATTATCTTTTCAGACACACACACATCCATCCATCCATCCATATCCATTTATCTGTCTGTCAGCTGAACCAGACTTTCAACATTTCACAGGTGTAAGTTTCTTTTGAGTTGTAATGAAGGCTATTGATTATGAAACAACTTTAGGAGAGAGGTGGTCTAACAAGATGTCAACTGAAATAAGCTAGCGAGTGATATCTAGTAAGGACAGCTGAGTGAGGCTCTTTACAATCAGCCAGAGTAAATATACTCAGGCATCATTTGGCATGCTGTAAGAGTTTCATTTCTTTCATGTTCCTAATACTTGCAGTACACACACCCACCAACCCACTCAGCAATAGACCAAGTGTCTGGCAGTAGAAAATAAATAAAAAGCAAAGTTGGAGAAAGCTCCACAAGAGTTAGAGCAAACACTTCTTGTACATGCTGTGTGGAAGTGTGCCATTCTGTTCTATGAATTTGCTTCTATCATCTGAGATGTCCTCCATAATCTTGTACATGCTGTGTGGAAGTGTGCCATTCTGTTCTGTTAATTTGCTTCTATCATCTGAGATGTCCTCTATAACTAGACTCATATCCTATATGTCCCTCAGAAATCAACCAAAATCCTCTAATCTGCTAGGTCAGTGCTGCCAACTGTAGCTTCCACTAAACTCTTGTCTTTCAGAATGACTATAGCAGCACTCATTTTGACACCTAATCTTATATAATTACCTCAGTGTTGCAGCTTCAAGGACAGGGATTGCTGAGTGCATTGCTAGGGAACCCTCTCAAGTACCTACCGAATTGAATCCCACCTTTGGTGTTGGATGCTTCTCCAGTTTCCCAGCTCAATTAAATATGAGTCCATAAGGACTCTAAAATGTCTACCAGCTTAGGAAGATAGCTCAGTGAGAACAGTGACCTGACAGGAGGAGCTGAGCCCTCAGCACCAATGGTGGCTGTGTCTGTAACCCCAGCACCAGAAGGAGTGGGGAGTGGTGTGGAGCCAAAAGCAGTGAGCTGCAGGTTCAGTGGCAGACTCTGGACAGGAGGCTCTCTTATGAACAAGTGGATAGAACAAAGGAAGTCACTCCTCTTTTGCCCTCCATACATGGGCAATCACACTGCTCAAAAATGCACACACATGCACACTAAATAAATAAAATATAAATCCGGGGATTGTCCGTTTTGTTTGCTTGTCTAGAACAATGTCTCTGTACAGCATGTACTCTGATGAAGAATGAAAGTAAAAATGAAATTTTACTTACAGGGGTAAAATCAATAGGGAAATAACAAGATGTCACTTCAAATAACTCTTCCACAAAAGGTCCTGTGGCAACAGAGAAAGAATTAAGTTGACTTAGGTTCATTACATCTGACCAGCTTCAACCAGCTATTCACTGCTATGAAAACACACCCAGACTGTAGTCCTTGGAGATGAGGTCATGGACGATGCGGAAAGCCAGTAAAAGATTACGAGGATCCTTTTCTCCATCCATCACCTGGATGAAGCCAAATGTGAAGTCAGCTCCTAGGCCCTTCAGCTCTGGGAAGGAAAGAACAAGTCACTGGTGTTCCATGGACAGAAAGCCTCGTGTCCTGCTGCTGCTACCTATTCTCCTTTCCTGCCTAGCTCCAAGCACTCAGTGAAGGTATGTGCAAGTCTGTGTGCACATGCATGTGTATTTACAGAAGTAAAGAATTGAAAACCTTCCTATACTGGGAGAAGACTGGACCCTAAGCCTTTATCATTCCTACCTTTCTACACATCTGCAAGAGCACAATACACCCTTGTAATGGGAGAGATGGCAAGTGTTTACTTTTCGGACTCCTTACATAGCCCTGCCTCTTACCTTCTTCTCGTGATTGCATGAAGTTAGTGATGATACTGAACACTGTATGGCGATCCACCTGTAGCAGGGACTTGAGGGTGGCAAAGAAAGGAAATAAGTGGAAAAAGAGGACAAAGAATACTTTAAACACTACAACTATTTCCAGCGTCACAATCTCTAAGTGGATGATAGTTCTAACCAGCAAAAATCAAGAGGGACTGTAAAGAGAGGGCCTGGCTACAGACCTACAGCCAACAGCGATGCCAGTGACCCAAACCTGCTTCATGTATGTCTTAGGTTCTTCAGCTGTGAAGACAGGTCAGATTTAATGTCATCATTCCACCCTTACCCACAGGAAAGGGATACTGTATATAAAAGGACACCAGACCTCAAAGTGCTCAGAACATGGAAGACAATCTGTGCTGTCACCTAATTGTAGTTATATCAAGTACTACAAGACAACAACTAGCAGCAACAAAAGAAACTAGCAACTATTATCACTCACCTGTACATGTACCTCCTGGAAGATGGCTTTAAGCACAGAGACTGCCAGCCCTGGGGGCAGGGCCGCAGACAGGCTCTGGGGGAGAAGGGAAGATATGAGAACACCATCTCTAAGAAACAGCTCTAGAAAGTGTCTCACTGGGTAATTGGGCATCCCCTGCTTCAGGAGGAAGCATTCAGTGAGAAACTTTCTCTAGCTGAGTATTTCTTCACAGCTCCTTTCAAACCAGCCAAATTCCAATTCCCCAAAGGTGGTTTTATTCCTTTTAAGTGTAGATTATAGGCAAGGTTTATTACAAGGTGAGGTGGAACATCTCAAAAGTGCCACTGCCATACAAGGTGACTATACTCTCTTGAGTGAGAACTGCAGCTGGCTGACAGTAACTTACTCCTATATTTGGACCTTTGTCCTTCAGCGTGTGAAGGTTCATCGCCAAAAGGCCAGGAAAGCTGTATAAGGGCTCCCACAAGCAGTTATGTAGTGAAAAGAACTCACAAGTGCCCGCAGGCCCTGCAGGACAGATGGTATCACAAGATGATGGTCCTTCAGCCGGTTCTCATAAAACAGGATCAGGTGAACCACTGCACAAACCAGATCCAGCTGTTAGCTTAGCAGGTGTGAGTTAAGACCCACCCGCTATATTTGTCTGCTTCCTAAGGTCATTCCATTTCGGCTACAAATGTTCTCCTGATCAAGAAATGGCCTCCCACTTAATGGTGCCTTTACTTTGTGAGTTGGAGAAATGAGAAAGTCTCTTACTATTCATTCTCATATAAACTCATACTGAAACCCAGCTCTATCCTAAGAATTGCTATCTTTTTAATGTCTTTATTTATTTTTTTATTTTTTTTTTTTGGTTTTTCGAGACAGGGTTTCTCTGTGTAGCCCTGGCTGTCCTGGACTCACTTTGTAGACCAGGATGGCCTCGAACTCACAAAGATCCGCCTGCCTCTGCCTCCCAAGTGCTGGGATTAAAGGCGTGCGCCACCACTGCCCGGCTCTAATGTCTTTATTTTATGTGCATGTGGTGGTTTGAATAAGAATGGCCCCCATAGGTTCACGTATTTGAATGCTTGGTCATCAGGGAGTGGCACTACTTGAGAGGAACTAAGAGGTATGGCATTGTTGGAGGAAGCCTGTCACTGGAAGTGTTTCAAAAGCCCAAGTCAGGCCTTGTGTCTTTCTCTCTTTGTTGCCTGTGTGTCTGGATGTAGAACTCCCAGCTCCTTCTCCAGCACCATGTCTGCCTGCATGCTGCCATACTCCCCATCACGATGACAATAGACTAACCCTCTGAAACTGTAAGGCAGCTCCAATTCAATGCTTTCTTTTATAAGAGTTGCGTTGGTCAAGGTGTCTCCTTACAGCAATAGAGCAGTGACTAAGACAGTGCAGTTATGCAGCAAGTAGAAAACTCCCAAGAGCCAGTTCTCTCTTCCTATCTTCATATGGGATAAAACTTAGGTCTCCAGAGTTCTGCCTAAAGCACCTTTACCTATGAGCCATGTTATCAACCCCAGAATCACCATGTGGAACTTTCCCAATTTTTCTTTGGTGCTGGGGACTGAGAGCAGTTTCATGAGCTCCATCGCTACTAAGCCTGCTCTCTGATTTTTTTTGTTTTGTTTTTGGAGACAGGGTTTTTCTGTGTATTCCTAGTTGTCCTGAACTCTGTAGACCAGGCTGGCCTCGAACTCACAAAGATCCACTTGCCTTTGCCTCCTGAGTGCTGGGATTAAAGATGTGTACCACCACACCCAGCTGCTTTCTGATTTTTTGAGAGGCCTAACTAACCAAGGACAACTTTTGGGAACTTGTTCTCTCCTTTTATTGTACTTTCAGGGATCAAGCTCTAATTGTGCGGCTTGCACAGTAAGGACCTCTACCCACTGAGACATGACAACAGAACTCCACATTTGTTTCTTTAAATGCTAGGGGTTGAAACGGGGCCTGCAAACCTTTGCATAAAGGGCTAGGGAATAGGTATTATATATCCTTACAGGATGTAGACACTGAGATACTCTGAAAAAGTTACCAAAGACTGTATTTAAAATCCATGTGTCCTGTATCTTGTAACTGAATTTTAATCATCTCTGTCATATATACAGTAAGGAATGAAGGCAAGGAATTAGTTGTTTATATAGATGTGCTATAACCCTGTTCTCTGTGAATGTAGCCATGGCTGAGTGATCTGGGAAGACATCCCTACTGGTTGTGAAAGTACCTTCCTTCTCCAAGAGCAAGGAGTGACACTGGAGCAGCACCTGCGACAAAAGCTGCACTCCTCGAGCCCGGGTCCTGGGTTCTGGATTCTCCAGAGAGGACCTGAAAAACAGCAAGATAGAAAGCACCTGTCATCAACCAGTTCAGATTATAAAGTAAACTCTGAAGTTAATCACTAGCCATACTTACTCCCTCGGCAATAAAGAGAGCAACATCTTCCTAAAAGAAATTTTTTTCTCCCCGAGACAGGGTTTCTCTGTGTAGCCCTGACTGTCCTGGACTATTCACTTTGTAGACCAGGCTGGCCTTGAACTCACAGAAATCCACCTGCCTCTGCCTCTTGAGTGCTGGGATTAAAGGCGTGCGCCACCACACCAGGCCCAAAAGAATTTTTAAAAAACGAAACAAAACAACCCATGAAGGCACTCCTGAGCTAATAACATTAGTGTCAGTGAACACAACGAAAGCCCCAGCCTGGTGGTGATGGCATACGCCTTTAATCCCAGCACTTGGGAGGTAGAGGCAGGCAGATCTCTGAGTTCGAGGATAGCCCGGTCTACAGAGCTAGTTTCAGGACAGGCAGGGCTACACAGAGAGACCCTGTCTTGAAGAAAAAAAAAAAGTGAAGCCGAAACCTGTCCGGATTAATCTGCAGCAACAGAGGCCATGTGATACACAGTCAATGGGAGTCTTCTCAGCACCCCTTACTTGGCACTTAATGAGCACCGTGCCCAGTTTCTCCCTAAAGGTGTGAATGAGACACTCCTCTGAAACAGAGCTTAGCAGTACCCAGACTTCAGAGATGCCTGGAAGCTGCAGCTTCTATTCAAGGAAGGCAGCAGACTTGTGCAAATTAGAGTAAGATTTTCTGTGTGTGCAGATGGACATGTATACATGTACAGAGGTGCACATGTCTGTGTGCACATGTACCCTTTAGACATCAGTCCTCAGGAGCTGTCTACCTCATGTCTATTGAGATAGTTTCTCCTTGGTTGGCCTGGAGTGTCTGATCAGGCTTGCTGCTAGCTCCACCTGTCCCCAGCTATCCAGTGGCAGGGTTATGAATGTGTCACTTTTAGTCTGACTTTTTACATGGGTGCTGGGATAGAACTCATTTTACCAATTAAGCCGCCTCCCTAGCACCCCCATTTTGTTTTGTTTTCTGGAGACAGGATTTCATCCTTACTAAAGGGTGCACTCAACTCACTGCTGTCCTCTTGCTTTGGGCTCCCAAAGTGCTGGATCACAGATGGGAGCCAATCACACTGGACTTTATTTGTAAAGTCTTGCAAAGGGGAAATAAATGCTGAGCAACCAAGGTCTTAGGTGATGCCCACCTTTAATCCCAGCACTCAGGAGGCAGAGCCAGGTGGATCTCTGTGAGTTTGAGGCCAAGCCTGGTCTACAAATCGATTGTAGGCCAGCCAGGGCTGTTATACAGAGAAACTCTGTCTTGAAAACACACACACACACACACACACACACACACACACACAAAGGATACAAAGATGGATGGAATAAACATTTTTTTTCCTTTTCTGAGACAGTTTCATACAGCCCAGGTTGGCCTCAAATTCTCCATAAATGAAGATAGCCGTGAACTTCTTGTCAGCCTTCATATCCTGAGTGCTGGGATTACCGATATGTAGCACTTCTATGTCTGATTTTATGTTATTCTGGGAACTGAACCAAGAGCTTTGTGCATTCTTCACAAGGTCTCTGCCAACTGAGCCACACCTCTAACTGGAGCAGTTTTATTTTGTTTTGTTTGGTTTGGTTTTTTGAGAGAGGGTTTCTTTGTAGAGCCACTTGTCCTGGAACTAGCTCTGTAGACCAGGCTAGCCTTAAACTAAGAGAAATCCACCTCCCTCTGCCTCCCAAGTGCTGGGATTAAAGGTCTCCACAGCCCCTCAAACTGCAGCAGTTTTAACTAGGAAGGACTACTGATAAGGGAGCAGCTGAACTGAAGCAACAAGATGATTTATATTCAAAATAGCTCGCCTGAGATCACACTTATACATAACCTGAGCAGGAAGTAGATTTCTGGAGAGCTGATCCCAAGAGTTTTAAATTAAACTTTAAAAATAAAGGAACATTTAATGGTGCAGAAATAAAACCACTCCTGAATGCATTCTGAGGACAGGAACTCAGAAATGTTTCTGCTTAGCAGGTAGGATATTGTGCACTTGCAGCATTTAAAAGAGGGACCAAGGCTCACAAATGCTCTTGACAGCATTTTCCATAAAAGCACAGAAGTGGAAACAACCCAGATGTCCATCACAACTCATGAATAGTTAAACAAAATCCTGGTCATTGGTACAATGGCATGTTGTTTAGCAAGCAAAGAAATGTAGAACTGACATACTACAACACAAATAAACCTTGTAAACATGCTGCAATGTTAACACTGGTTGTTGTCTTTCCATGGTCTAGACTTACCCAGGAGACAAGCCTCTAGCATACTGTGAGGGATTACCTATAGTCAATATGCCTGTTAAGGATTTCCTTGGTGAAACCAAGTTGGGAAGACTAACCCTAAACGTGGTAAACAACATTCTCTGGGCTAGGATCTTGGACCATGTGGATGGAGAGACCTCTGCTTCCTGACTTAGGATGCAGTGTGACCTCACTTATGTCTCATACTCCTATACTAGGATTTCCCCGACACAGTGTGTTACCTGTGAATTGTGAGCCCCTCTTCCTTAGGTTGTCTTTTGTCAATGTTTTATCACAGTAACAGGGACAAGGAAAATACATGCTCAGGGAGAGAAACCAGACACAACAGCCATACAGCCTGAGGCTCCATATGTCTGAAATTTTCACAACAGGTAAATCCACACATTGCCAGGGACTAGGAAGAAGAGGGATAAGGGAATGGGTGTTAAGGAGCAGAAGTTTCACTTTGGAGTAATAAAGATGTTCAAATGGTGACTGTGGGGGAAAATGCATGGAGTTATACACTTTAAAATAGTGAGCTTCACAGAGAAACCCTGTCTGAAAAAAAAAAAAAGCCTCATGGTATGTCTGTCATATGTGTGTGTCAGTGTGTGTGTGTGTGTGTGTATATGTATATATATATATATATATATATATATATGATTTGTTTGTTATTTATTTATGGTTTTTTTTTTTTTTCGAGACAGGGCTTGTCTGTGTAGTCCTGGCTGTCCTGGATTCGCCTTGTGGACCAGGCTGGCCTTGAACTGTGCTGGGACGAAAAGCACGTACTACCATGTCCAGTGATCTGTTTATTTTTATGTGTATGGATGCTTTGCCTGTAGGCATGCTTGTAACAAGCCAGAAGAGGGTGCCAGATCTGAGACTGGAGTTACATGAGCTGTCATGTGGGTGCTGGGAACTGAACCTGGATCTTCTGGAAGAATAGCCAGCGCTTTTAAACACTGAGCCATCTCTCCAGTCCTGTGTCAGTTATATTTTCAATAAAACCATTATCTAAAAAATAAAATACTAGCTGGGTGTGGTAGTGCACGTCTTTAATCCCAGCACTCAGGAGGGTGAGACAGGTGGATGTCTGTGAGTTCAAGGCCAGCCTGGTGTACAGGATAAGTTCCAGGACACCCAGGGGTACACAGAGAAACCTTGTCTCCAAAACAAAACAAAACAAACAAAGGAAAAAAAAATCTAAGGCCACAAGAAGGTAAACAGAAAAGCTAAATGATCTGTTCTGTATAAGGTGTGGCAGTTTTTAATTCTTCCTTCAATTTTCTAGTTTTTTTCTATCTCAGAAGACATGCTGATTAAGTCTTGTGACTAAATATTATTAATAAGACTTGTCAACGCAAGTAGTCTACCAGGTATAGAATTGGGGAAAGCAAGTCCTAGACTACAGGCATGTATTTAATCTGTTTCTTAAAGCCGGGGTTATAACACTGTTGTTTTAGCTGTTTCCAAGCCTCTTCCACTAATGGGGGTCTGGCAGTCAAGTCTCAAGCATTCTCTAGACAGGGAGACAGGACCTAGAGTATGTCTGGGACATCTGGAGTAACAAGACTTCTAAAGGGATTAGGTGGATCTAAGGAAACAGAAAGGGAATTCTAGTTCCAATGAGACAACAAAGGACGGCCTTAGCTAACCACTTCATCCAAACCTGCAGGTTGACTCAGAACCTTATGTGGCTTACAGGCTGTACCTTTTTAGAGAAAACAATCCAAGGCCAGCTTAGATTGAAGTGCTGATGTGGACAAGGGGTTTTTAACAAGGAGAAAATCAGGTTCCAGGGAAGCAGTAACACATAGAAGTATCTAGGCAAACTAGAATGTTCCAAAACAGAGGTTCTTACCCAAGGGCTTCTACTACTTGTAACACCGTGTAGCCACCAGATTTCACATCTAGAAGAAATAAGGAAATACCAGAAAGTTAAAGCAGAGTTCAATGGTTGAGTGTTTCCTGTTTACACTAGGCTGTAAACAGGAAAACAGTACTAAGAGTACCAGGAAACCACACACAGGGCTGGAAAAGATCCCCTTCTAGATAAAAAAGAAGCTGCCATTTTCAAATATGCAGTGTCTAGTATTTAAAAAACAAAAAATAAGCATTATCACCTGTAACTGGAATGTTTCTGTACGTAGAAAATCCAAATTAAAAAATAAGCTGGCTATGTACAAATTAGTATTATCAAATAAAAAAACCTTTGTGTATATACACATAAAGGCCTACAAAACAGCATAAAAGATGAATGGGGACAAATGGCATAAAGGCAAAAAAAAAAAAAAAAAAAAAAAGGTGCAGAGGTGTAGCTCAGTTGATTGAGTGCTTGCCCAGCATGCACTTAGCCCTGAACTCAATCCTAACACTGAATAAACCAGTGGGTAACACATCACTTAGCAGATAGAGGAGGGCAGATCAAAAGACCAAGAGAGAAAACTCCTAGACACAAAGTTAGCAAAAATATACATTTAATAAAAGATCTGACTCATAGAATCTTTAAAACTACTGGGTATTCTGGCTTCATACCTGTCAGGACGGTACTTATAAAAGGGAGAATCGACAAGGGCCTGGAAGGACAGAGAAAAAAGGGAAACTGTGTACATATATCGTTTGTGAGAATGTAAGCTGCTATGGGAAACAATATGGAGGTTCCTCATAAAGTAAAAACAAACAACCTCTATGACCAACACTCCTGGTTTTATATACCAAAGGAAATGAATTAATATCTGAAAAGGTGGCCATATGCCCATACTCCCCTGTAGTGTTATTCATAATTGCCCAACTATATGCACACTGAAAACTGGACAAGGTCTCAATGCAGACCAGTGTTATACAATCCATGTTTACAGTATGTACACAGAATGTTTTTTAAGTTTTATTTTATTATTACTATTATTATTATATTATTATTTGGAGACACAAGTTTTACTGTTAGCCCAGACTGGTGGATTTCACAGATATTCATCTGCCTCTGCTTCCTGAGTGCTAGGATTAATGTCATATACCACCACATCTGGCCTTGGGATAATTTTAGATTAATAGAAAAGTTGCAAGGACAATGCAGGGTTTTCCCTACTTTATCATCTTACACATTTATCAAGATATGCCTATTTGTTAAAACTAAAGGATTGGGCCGGGCGTGGTAGCACATGCCTTTAATCCCAGCATTCGGGAGGCAGAGGCAGGTGGATGTCTGAGTTCAAGGCCAGTCTGTTCTACAAGAGTGAGCTCCAGGACAGCCAAGGATGTTATACAGAGAAACTTTGTCTCTAAAAATCTAAAAAAAAAAAAAACCCAACAAACCAAACAAATAAAAAACTAAAAGATTAACATCAGTGCATGACCACCTAAATTCGAGACATTCAGGTCTCCCCAGTCTTCCCACTAATGTCATGTTACAAGATCCAATTAAATATATCACTTATAATTAATGTCAAGAACCCCCAGTCTCTTCTCTAAGTTTCTCAGTTTCCCTTGCTTTTCACAACCTTGATAATAGCTATTTGAGAGAATGTCCTTCAATATGGGTTTGATGTTTAGACTGTGGCTACTAGTTTTTCAGAAGAGTTCCACAGGTAAGTTACTCTCCTCCTCATGCTGCATCGGGGACTGGAGTTACTGCACAGCACCTTCTCGCTTTAACTGGAGCATCCCGTCTCTGCACTGTGTACAGTTGCATCTGCCTTTCAGGTATCTTGTTCTTGAAAGGGAGACACGTCAGCCCCTACTCAGGGAGAGCCAGATTAAGTTCTATCTTCTGGAGGAAGAAACAGCTACCTAAATTACTTTAATTTCTTCTATAAAAACAATCTAGTTATTACTGCATCAGTATTGACTAGTATATATTTGTATGTTGTGAGTTACAATCTAATAAATATAATTTAGTAATATCCAACAAATAAGCCTATTTTATTGCTCCCGCTGCTCCATCTTTGGTTGCTGAGACTCCTGTTTATTTGTGTATGTGTGCATGTGTGAAGGTGTACCATAGCACGCAAGTGGAGGTCAGAGGATAAAATGTGGGAGACAGTTCTCTCCTTCTGTGTGGTTTCTGGGAATGGGATTCAGGTCTGTTGGCTTGGCAGCAAGTGCCTTAATCTGCTGGTACCCACTGAGTTTTAAAATTCTTATTTTTATTTTTAAATTTGACAGTGTCTCACTTTTTTCTTTTGCTTTTTTTTTTTTTTTTTTTTGGTTTTTTGAGACAGGGTTTCTCTGTGTATTCCTGGCTGTTCTGGACTCACTTTGTAGACCAGGCTGGCCTTGAACTCACAGAGATCCACCTGCCTCTGCCTCCCCAGTGCTGGGATTATACTTGTGAGCCAACACGCCCAGCAATTATAAACAGCTGTGAACTGCCATGTGGATGCTGAGATTTTAACCCAGGTCCTGTGGAAGAACAGCCAGGGCTCTAAAGCGCTGAGCAATCTCTCCAACCCCAGTGTCTCACTTTTTAACTTTGGCTGTTCTGGAATCACTATGTAGATATACCAATATTTACTTGTTTGTTTGTTTATTTGGCTTTTCCAGATAGGGCTTCTCTGTGGAACAAAACCCTGGCTGTCTTGGACTGGTAGACATTTATCTATCTGTATTTATTTATACATTTGGCTTTTCAAGACAGGGTTTCTCTGTGTAATAGAACCCTGGCTGTCTTGGACTCATAGACCTGGCTTTGTAGACCAGGCTGGCCTTGAACTCAGAGATCCTCCTGTGTCTGCCTCCTGAGTGGTGGTACTAAAGACATGTGCCACCATGGCAGGTCAATTTTTTATCTCAAGCTCACATAGATCTACCTGCCTCTCTGTGCTGGAATTAAAGGGAAGTACCACTATACCTAATCCCTATTGTGCTTTACTCTGTGAATTAGAGGGCAGCTAGCTGGTCTACTGTACAAGGGAGCTCCAGGACAGTCAGAGCTACATTGTGAGACCTGATCTCAAAATAGAAAGATGATAGATAGATAGATAGATAGATAGATAGACAGACAGACAGATAGATAGATAGAAAGAAAGAAATCATGATCTGGGTGTGGGTATGCTATTAGAATGATACTGCTTCTAGATTCTCTCAGTTGAAAGAGCTGAGAAATATGTATACATATATGTATGTGTAACAATCCATGTTACACAAACATCAATCACTGTTCCTGTATCTATGTATGTCAAACTAAACATAAAATCATCTCTGTGGCCGGGCGTTGGTGGCGCACGCCTTTAATCCCAGCACTTGGGAGGCAGAGGCAGGCGGATCTTTGTGAGTTCGAGGCCAGCCTGGTCTACAAAGTGAGTCCAGGACAGCCAAGGATACACAGAGAAACCCTGTCTCGAAAAACCAAAAAAAAAAAAAAATCATCTCTGTGTGTTCAAGGCTAGCCTGGTCTACAGAGTGAGTCCAGGACAGCCAGAGATACCCAGAGAAACCCTCTCTCAAAAAACAAAAACAAACAAACAAAAATCACATTAAAGTCTCTAAGTCTCGGGGGCTGGAGAAATGGCTCAGTGGTTAAGAATGTTGGCTGCTCTTCTAGAGGACCCAAGTTGGCTTGTGGCTCTAATTCCAGTTCCATAGGATCCAATACTCTCTTTTGATCTCTGCAAGCACCAGGCACAAAAATGGTTCACATGTATACATATATTAAAAAGACAAAGTCTGGGGCTGGAGAGATGGTTCAGTGGTTAAGAGCACTGGCTAGTGCTCTTCCAAAGGTCCTGAGTTCAATTCCCAGCAACCACATGGTGGCTCACAACTATCCACAATGTGATCTGATGCCCTCTTCTGGCTACAGGTGTACATGCAGATAGAGTAACTCATATACATAAAGTAAATAAATAAATCTTAAAAAAAAAAAAAAAGTCTGAGCCGGGCGTGGTGGCGCACGCCTTTAATCCCAGCACTCGGGAGGCAGAGACAGGCGGATCTCTGTGAGTTCGAGGCCAGCCTGGTCTACAAAGCGAGTCCAGGACAGCCAAGGATACACAGAGAAACCCTGTCTCGAAAAAAACCAAAAAAAAAAAAAGTCTGGCAGGGTGTGGAAACATACCTTTAATCCTATTACTCGGGAGGAAGAGGCAGGCATATCTCTGAGTTCGAGGCTGGACTGGTCTACAGAGTTCCAGGACAGCCAGGGCTACATAGAGAAACCATGTCTGAAACAAACAAAAAAAATAAAGAAAAATAACAAAAAGTCTGTGTGTAATCCAGTGTTTACTGAAGCCTTCAATTTGTAATTTCTGGCAGTAGGAAATGGGTTCTTTTATTTACAATTACTCCTTGGTTATAAGTTGCTTTTTATACATGTGTGTAAGTGTGCTCAAATTTGTGTATGGGTATATATGTGAGGGTGGGTCACTGTCCGCTGTGGTTTGAAACAGGGCCTTTTAGAGACCTGGAACTTCATGTAGTAGGTTGGCTAGTTGGCCGACTTCAGGAATCTGTCTCTACCTCTATCACACTATCACTGACAATACAAGCATGTGCCACCACGCCCAACCTTTTATGTGGGTTCTGGAGAGCTGAACTCAGGTCTTCACACTTTCAAGCCAAGTGCATTAACATCTGAGCCATCTCTTTAGTCCCATAAATGATCTTCAGAATTGTCAGCCTCCTTGAGAAATAAGTTTATGAGTACATACAGCATTTTATGGTTGTATCTTTGGCTATACAGTATCTAGACAAGCTTGTGGAAATCCCTTATGTCAGATCTTTCCCCACCACTTCAGCTGAGACTATGTCACACATTAATAGCAAAAATCCCATGAGAGCCTGCAGTACACTGCAGGATGAAGAAGATCTTCTCACTGTACATCCCTTCACACCTTCTGTTAGGGTGATCTGAAAGCTGGTTGTTCTATTGTTAATTACTGGCCTCAAGATCTGGTCATGTACACCTGTCTTAATTGTCTAAACTTTACCTACATGGCCTGGAACATCAGCATAGCATGGAGAATAACAGCCCAAGGGGACGTATGTATATATTGGGGTCTTATTTGGGGACTAGGAGTAAAAGCTAATTTAGATGGGCTAAGATTGCATAATCCAGGTTAACACTTGTTAAAAATCCATCAGGTATCTATGTGTGATTATTTATAATGACAGGTTAAGAATTAACACCGCCAACCGATTAACTATAATATAAATACTGGTAATAATTTAATTTTTTCAACAACCTTCAGTGTCCTAGCTGGTAAATATATACCTTAGCAATATTAACACGAGTAACAATCTAACAGAAGCAGCCTCTACATTTCCAAGGGGGGAAGCAAAGAGTGACAGGTAATCTCAGAAGGAGTGGGTTAGCCCAGATGAAGCTTTACCTAATGAAGGTATGGCAACTGGAGAATTACTTCCAAAGTCTGTTCAGGGTTCCCAACCCAGACATCTCTAAATGCAGAACCTTAACTTCTGTCAACAAAAGGGAAAAAGCAGGAAAGACTTCAGAACACTGTCCTAAACCTCCAGGTCCCCTAAGTCTGCTGGGCTCATAGCAACAACTGTGAGCTGAGCTGGGCAAAGGCTCAGTCTGGTACTAGAGTAAGAAATCCAAGCAGACGGAGGAAAGGGGAGCTCTCGTTAGGATTCACACCCGTGACTGGTACCTATTTAGCCATCAGACACCCTTAGTTCTACCTGTGCCAGGATGTGGAAGGCCCAGCTGCTGTCAGAGTCCCTGAGAAAGAGCCCAGGGGGAAAATGAGCAAGCTGTACGGTAGGGGGAAAATGAGCAAGCTGTACGGTGGGGGCAAGGGCAACAAGGCAGGCTCACAGGACAAGCAGACCAAGGAACCCCTACCAGCCAAGTCCCACTGAGAGGGTCCCTCAGATTTTATAACTGAAGCCACTTCAGCATGCAGAACGCATCAGCATGAAGCTGGCTGATTACTACAGCAAAAGCATCCAAGTGCATGTGACTGCACATGCCGGCATGTTGGTGAACACCCCTAGTGGAAACCTGAGTTTTTAGAGCTTTCACAGGGACCAGAGTTTGAATGAAAGCATCTGAAAAACAGAGATACAATAAAGCTTTCACTAGGCTAGTAAGCTGGCAAATGCCTGAGTCAATATTCCAAGAATGCATTCACACGGTGAATAAGGTTAGTCACTATCTTATTCTAGCTCTGGTGAGTCTACCTCAGACATGTCTTTCGATTAGGATGCCTCTATTCCATATCTTCTAAATAATCACTACGTTTTTGCTCTCTACTTTTTGGTGTGATAAAAATTGTTGGGAGCTAAGGATGTTCTGAGTGAATGCAAATTATTGACAAAGACTAGTGCTTTAGAACCATGGGAATTGGCAAAGCTTTCTCCAGTCTGTATGCGAATGTTGACACTGTACAAAAAGCATGACTGTAGCTTGTATACAGCCTGAGCTTGTTCCCCTACAGACCTCCTACAGAGACTAGCTATCCCCTCTTTCACCAGCTATAAATAATAAAAGGGTATTTGGTACCCCAGAGCATGTCTGTATTTCTGTCCTTTCATTTTCTCATTGCCTCAGTGAGCTTTCCAGGACTAAGCGGTGCTTGGGCAGTGGAAAATGTTCCTGAAATTCTTAAAAATGTTTATTACATTTTTATTTCTTTCGTGTTGGGGCAGACACGGTGAGCTGCAAGATAACAGTTTGCAGGGTTGGTGCTCACCCTCCCCTTGGTGCCTGGGATTGAACTCGGACAGCAGGGCTTGTGTAGGGGTTGATACATTAATATAAGTTAGATTTAGTGAATATCTAGGTTTCTGATACAGTCTATTAATTTGGGGAATGAAGATCAACTTCGCTGTGAGCAATTAGCTTATCAGCTTATGAAGTCACATGAAACGAGGGGAGTCTCTTTGGACTGAAAAACAACGCTGAAGCCAGGTGAATCAAGGAAAGACTTTATGACCTGGCATTGTTTTCAACTGCTAAGTGGGCAGAGCCCAAATTAAGCTGAAGCAGGTTGAACAAGGAGTGATCCTATTTAAGGACAAGTGGATGAGCCCAGAGAGTGACGTGCTAAGGGCCCCCAATACGAGAGAGCTCCAAGAGTACTGCTGGAGAAAGTGCTGGTAGACCAATGGCCAGATCTCCCTGAGGCAGAAGGAAGCTGGTGAGCAGAGAAAGCCTCAGCAAGACAGCAAAAGGCCAAGGACTAAACCCTGTGGCTCAGCTTTTGCCTAGAGGGGTTTGACCTGTCTGAACAACGGCCTGAACGAAACTGGCCAGCTTTAAAGACTGAGGCAGAGCGGCAGAGTTGCTGATACGAAGGAAGTAAGGTGGCCTACAGACGGCTGAGGTCTCCCAGAGAGAAGAAAGCCTCAAGCCTTATTTAAGGTGAGACTGCCATAGCCAATTTACACCGATGAAACTGCGTCTGAGATATTCCAGAAAAAGGACTGCTAAGTGCATTAAAGAGTCTACCCCATGGGCTGGAGAGGTGGCTCAGAGGTTAAGAGCACTGGCTGTTCTTCCCAAGGTCCTGAGTTCAATTCCCAGCAACCACATGGTGGCTCACAGCCATCTACATTGAGATCTGCCAAATACTGTATACATAATAAATAAAAAAAAAAAAAATTAAAAAAAAAAAAAAAAAAAGAGTCTACCCCAGAGACGGTGTTCCTGACGACTGAGGACCTGCCCCAGAGACTGTATCCTTAGAAAAATAGTTGTAATAGTTATCAATAGGTTTATTAGGGGTCGTAGGAATTTGTAGGGGTTGTAGGCATTCATATGGGTTGTAGGAATTTATAGGAATAGTAGTAAGTAATTGTATTTGTTATAAGTGTATTTGTTAATAAATAAGTGTTTAATAATTAAAAAGAACGGTTACAGGCTTGGCTGCAAGTAACTTGTTTACCCACTGAAGTGCTGAACTTTTAGACTGTGGCAATGATTGTACAACACTGTGAATAGACAAAAGCAGCTGAACTGTTCACTTAAGAGTTACGGTGGTATATTTATCTAGTTTTAAAAAAAGTCTTTGAGCTTGGTTTCACAACACATATGATAAAATAGGAATAATACAGATTTGAATGGCCCCTATGCAGGGATGACACATAAACTCATGAAGCATTCCATATTTGAAAGTTTAAAAAAGGTTAATTAAAAAAGTCTTCCAGCCGGGCGGTGGTGGTGCACGCCTTTAATCCCAGCACTCAGGAGGCAGAGGCAGGCGGATCTCTGTGAGTTCGAGGCCAGCCTGGTCTACAAAGCGAGTCCAGGACAGCCAGAGCTACACAGAGAAACCCTGTCTCGAAAAAACCAAAAAAAAAAAAAAAAAAAAGTCTTCCAACTGGACTTGGTGGTGCACACCTTTAGTCCCAGAACTCGGGAGGCAGAGGCAGGAGAATCTCTGTGAGTTCAAGGCCAGCCTGGTCTATAAAGTGAGTCCAGGACTGCCAGGGCTAGTACACAGAGAAACCTTGTCTTGAAAAACCAAAAAAAAAAGTCTTCCATCCAACTGTTACTTTAGGCAGAATTGTCTTTCTGAAACACACAATTCCTTGTTTACCATCTTTATTTTCTCCTTATTGCCCTGATGTCCTTGATAATTGAGCCCCACCCCGATCCATGCCCTTCACCAGGATTCCTCTCAGTCAGTCACATGAAATGGGAAGTCCTTGTACTTCAGTTTGGAATGTTCCCATCCAGTCCTTGTGAAAAGAACTTACACTCTCAAGTGTCCACCTAAAATACCCCAAACAGAATCATTCTCTTACTCTTTGGTGTTCCTTACACTGTTCTTAAAAAGTTGTTTTCCTGGTAGGGGTGGAAAGAGGACACTGTGATGGAGATGTAACCTGAAGTAATAAATAAATATATATATATATATATATTTTTGTTTTCCGGGGGCTGAAGAGATGGCTCAGCGGTTAAGAGCACTGACCATTCTTCCACAGTTCAGTGGAATTCAATGAGTTCAATTCCCAGCAATCACATGGTGGCTCACAACCATCCACAATGAAATCTGGTGCTCTCTTCTGGCCTGCAGATATACCTGCAGACAGAACACTGCATACATAATAAATAAATAAATAAATAAACAAACAAATAAATAAGTAAATAAGTAGATCTTAAAAAAATAAATAAAGTTGTTTTCCTTCAACATTGTTATCTGTTATAAAGCAGACACTGTGTTAAGGTTTAAGACAGAGAGGGTCTTACTGTGTAGCCCTGGCTGTCTTAGAATTCAATGTGTACTCCAGGCTGGCTCCAAACTCACAGAGATCTGCCTGCCTCTACCTCCCCAGTGCTGAGCTTAAAGGAGAATGCCTTCACACCCAGCTAGAGGGACAGGGAGTTCTTAAGAAAACCCATTGTCTCTTGGGACAGAAAGATCTTTCAAACAAAGTGTCCACCATTCAGAATCCCCACAGCAATATAAACAAGACTAAAAGAAGGAGTACATATTCTGGGTTATAGAAATGGGTTACTAAGTTTATTTTGTTTTTGAAAGCAGGGTCTGCCAGGCTGGGCTCTATAACTCATGGAAATCTTCCTGGTAAAGTTTCCTGAAAGATGGGATTACAAATGTGAGCCACCTTGTGGGCCTGGGCTACTAATTTTAAGCCACTGTAAGTTTTCCCGTTGTACTCCTGGGGTAGGAGAACCTACAATAAAGAGTTATTTTTCCCAAGGGTAGTTTTTCTGGCACAAAGGAAAATATAAGTTCCTTTCCCTTGATAGGAAGCCTAAGTTTTTCCAATGTGTCCAGGACTTTGTGTCTAACAATGGACTTGCTACCACTTCCTAACTTCTCATGCTTTCCTCATCGAGGCGAGTTCATGTGGAACACACGGAGACATATTTATGTGGTCATTGACCCAGAAGGCACAATCAGATCTCTGTCTGCTGGAGCTGCAGCCTCTTTGAGAATCTGGAGTGGCAGCCCAAGGTAGGGATGGTCAGGGCTCAGGTGGTGTGAGATGAAGTGCAGGAGCAGAATGGAGGGAAATCCCTCAGGAACAGGTTCCAGTCAGGTTCTCAAAAAGGCCATTTCTGGGGATGAGGATGTAGCTCAGTTGGGCAAGTGTTTGCCAGAGGAAGGAGGCTCTGAGGTTGATTTCCAGCCCTGTATGGCACATGCCTGTAACCCCAGCACTCGGATCAGAAATACAAGCTGACCCTTAGTTACACAGCTTGAGGCCAGCCTGCTCACCGAGGCCTTATCTCAAAATCAAAACAATAAAAACTTTTCTTATGATGCCATATTCATCTCTCCATAATTACTCTTTACTCCCTAACAATAATTTCACTTCAAGAATAGTGGTTTCTTCTAGCAATCAAAAATGTGGCAAAATGCAATATAACAAAGACTGAACTGGAAGGAAAACCCTAATGATGGGGAAAGTGTATCCATTATCTACACATGCAACACGTCCAAAAATCACTCCATTCAAAATCAGCTCCCTTCCCTGCAGGTTTTTGGATGAAGTCACTTCCTCTTTTTCCTGCCCCCCCCTCCTCAAAATGCCATTATGAACCTTGGGTTCATCAAGGATAGTTCTTTTCATTTCCTTCAAGTATTAGAGCTAATTGGGCCTCAAATCCATAGATTCTTCCTGCATCTTTAATTCTAATCACATAAACTTTCTTTCTTTTTTAAAATTTATTTACCTTTATTTTATGTGCATTGGTGCTTTGCCCTATATATATATGTATGTCAGATCTTGGAGTTACAGTTGTGAGCTGCCATCGGATGCTGGGATTTGAACCCTGGTCCTCTATAAGAGGAGTCAGTGCTTCTAATTGCTCACCCAACTCTCCAGTCCCAAACTTTTCTTTTTACATCTTGTGTATGTGAAGGTCATAGGAATACTTCTGAGAATCTGTTCTCTCTTTCCAACATGTGTGTCCAAAGGACTGAACTCAGGATATCAAGTACCGTTTGCTCACTGAGCCACCTCACTGAACCCTAAGTAATTTTATGGTGTATCTACTTACACTAGTTCTAGAAGACTCTGCTGGTAGGCTCAGATGTAGGTATGTATACAGACATATCTGTGAAACAAATCTGCTAATGAGTGCACAAGTAGGTGGGAAGTCTATTACACAGATGGAAGTGAGACGTTGTCTAGCTAGGGTAGTAAGGAAATACTGGAGGAATACCATTGAACTGGGCCATGACTATGGGGTCTAATTGGATTGGACATGGCTAGTGGAGGCAACTGGAAGGAAAGCACTCAGGAAATAGAGAATGAAGGCTGGTGCCTGAAACTAAAGGTCCAAGAGGTCAATGGTGACAATGAAGGCTGGGACAAAACACTGGCTGCCTTTGAATGTCTGCTTGAGAGGCCTTAATTCTTGGGCTGCCAAGTCATTTCCCTTCT
The DNA here is from genome assembly GCA_907164525.1 of Lophiomys imhausi. NCBI lineage: Eukaryota > Metazoa > Chordata > Mammalia > Rodentia > Muridae > Lophiomys > Lophiomys imhausi. The sequence goes on from CAJQZJ010009141.1 coordinate 9,562,387, forward strand.
AGTACCTGCATGCTCTTGGGAGCTGACAACTATTTCCACCAGATGCTAAACAAATTGGCAGTTCCTTTGTGATCACAAGTCACTCCTTCTGCATTTGTAACTTATAAGAGAGCTGCTGCTTTGAAAGCTGATGTGTTAAGCATGAACTCAAACTGACTTAGGCTGAATAAAGGGCATCGTACTCTGAGGATAGTTCAAAAGACTTACCACAGCCTAGCAACCACTAACATCAGTAAGACTAAGAATACTAACATAATCCTTCCTAAATTTCCTTCCATTTTACAACCCTTGTTCAAAGGGCTAAACTCCTATTACCTATAACAGGTCATTCAATCCTTCTGCCTGGAGTCCAAGGTTATATATAATCCAACTCCGTTAACCCATTCAGCCTTATTGTACCAACCTTCCTTTGTTAAGAGGAATAAATTACAACAGGGTTCATTCACATAGGTGTCACAGAATTAATTTTAAATCATAATAGTTTAGTCTCTTTTCTTTTTCTTTCTTTCTTTTTTTTTTTTTTTAAGGTTTTTTGAAACAAGGTTTCTCTGTGTTTCCCTGGCTGTCCTGGAGTAACTTTGTAGATCAGGCTGGCTTGGAACTCACAGCAATTCGCCTGCCTCTGCTTCTCCAGTGCTGGGATTAAAGGCATGCACCACCACACCTAATTCTTACATTTTTATAAAATACATTTTTTTTTGGTTGTTGTTTTAAAAACAAGGAGCCAGGCATGGTGGTGAACACCTTTAATCCCACCACTGGGGAGGCAGAGGCAGGTGGACTTCTGTAAGTTCAAGGCCAGTCTTGTCTACAAAGTTAGTCCAGGACAGCCAGGCATACCCAGAGAAACCTTGTCTCAAAAAACAAAATATAAGCCGGGCGGTGGTGGCGCACGCCTTTAATCCCAGCTCTTGGGAGGCAGAGGCAGGCGGATCTTTGTGAATTCGAGGCCAGCCTGGTCTATAAAGTGAGTCCAGCAATTTAATCATCTCCCACTGGAGATTCTTCGATGCTCATCTTCTACTTGGAGTAATATAGGGGGTGCTGTCAAGAGCTGACATGTCTCGATATCAAAAAATCTTAAGAATCTCCAGTGGGAGATGATTAAATTGGTGGTAAGCCATTCTCTTGGCAAGAAAAACCACTTGCTTCAACTGTAGACAGACTTCTGTCCAAAAAGGACAAAACTTGGAAGCAGGTAAATCGACAGCCTAGCTCTGCCAAGACAGGGTAGGTAAGTCCTTCATGATTCCTGCTCTACAACCAATGTCTGTCAGAGAAATGGGGCCAAATGGCTGAAGATTGATGCTGTAATGTATGGAGAGAAAATGGGAACTGTCCAGGCAGCCACTGGTATGTCATTTTTTAGTTTTGGAAGCTGCAGGCCCTGCACTTCCTATATAATCAGATATATTCATCCCTCTCAGGTCTCTGAGGTGGTTGAAGAATAGATACCTAGAGTCTCATAGTTAAATTTTGAGTTGTTTAGGAATCAAGAGGGTGTTCTGGATCTAAGAAGATATTTTTAAAATTGTGAGGCAAGTTAGTATGAAAGCTGAGTTAGATATAGAACTTTAAACTCATGGAGATGGTTAGATAGTAGAATGTTAAAGTCAGGTGCCAAACACATATGGACTGGACATTGGGAATGTATGCTAAGCCATATAACTCTTATAATCGTGGCCTATTTATTTCTGTTGTTTTGTATTGTATTTATAGTTATAAGAAAAAGAACCATTATTTGGACTGAAAGGGAGAGCTGTTGGGGGGAAAAATAAATACCTTAAACTAAAAAAAAAAAAAAAAGAAGGGAAGAGGATGGTGGGGCTGAGGGGGAGGAGGGTGGAAGGGTGGGACTGGAGGGGGTAGTAGGGAGGGGATTGTGATTGAGATGTAACTTGAAGAAATAAAAAATAAATCATTAAAAAAAAATAAAAATAAAGTGAGTCCAGGACAGCCAGGGCTACACAGAGAAACCTTGTCTCGAAAAACCAAAAAAAAAAAAAAACAAAAACAAAAAACAAAATATAAGAATGTAGGCAGTTATTTAAGTCATCTTTTTGAGATGTGTTATGCATCCCCCAAATCCAAACTTATTGTTTCTAGAGTGTACAAATGTGGAAGAACAGTTACATATAACAATAATATAATAACATCCTCTATCTTGGTATGGGTGGAATTAAGTACGTATATATGCCTCTGTGAAAAACAATGTTCCTGATATAGTTCATTGCCTATCAGTTTTACCCCCCAAATAAATCATAAACAAATACTAGTCGATGATAAGCATGCTAAAGTACTTAGAGATAATGTATTGATCTCTGCGGTATAAATGGGTAAGTATGTGATAATTCAAATTACAGGAAAAAATGTTACTGATAGGCTCTAAGTGGTGAGTATGTGATTCTTTTAAAAATTTTAAGCCAGGCAGTGATGGCACATGCCTTTAATCCCAGTATTTGGGAGGCAGAGGCATTTGGATCTCTGAGTTCAAGGCCAGCCTGGTCTACAGACTGAGTTCTAGGACTGCCTAGGGCTACACGGAGAAGGCCTGCCTCATAAACAAAACAATAAATAAATAGCTAAATAAAATTTTTAAGATTTTGTTAAATGCTGGGAAATTTCCATAGTAAAATAGTGGAGAAAATGGCATTGATAATAGCCCATAACAGACTATACTTGATAAAGTTGTAAAACGTTATAAGCTTGAGGGGATCACACTGTAGCTTAGGCTGGCCTAGAACTCGCTAGCAAACTTGCCATTCTCCTGCCAATCCAGGAACTAAAGGCATTCACTACTAAACCCAGGCATTTTTGTCCCTTGATGCTTTCGAACCATAAATTTACCTCTTATAATGCAACGGTCTCTCTTACTACATTATAATGTTTTGGTGACCATGGATAGCATTTAATTTGTATTTTTGTTCCCAAAGTTTTTCATGCTGGGTGAAAAATACGTGCTCAGTAGTAACAGAATGGCAGAATGAAAGTGGAATATTGCTCAGGACCAGCATCTGTTTCTAGCAGAAGTTTATTTCTGATGTATTCTAAAAGTTAATCTGTTCAATTTGCAAAAGAAACTTCTGGGGGCTGGAGAGGTGGCTCAGAGGTTAAGAGCACTGGCTGTTCTTCCAGAGGTCCTGAGTTCAATTCCCAGCAACCACATGGTGGCTCACAGCCATCTACAATAGATCATTTGCCCGGGCATATATGTAGAACAAATACTGTATACATAATAAATAAATGTTTAAAAAAAAAAAAGAAACTTCTACTTCTCCCAAGCACATAAAACTTCCAAAAGTAAATAATAATAATAAAAACCAATCTACACACATTTTAGGTTCTGTTTCTTAAACCTGACTCCGAAGGCCTCCCAACATTCAACATTCGGAAAGAAGTCCAAGGAGACCTCCTGGAATTTTACTTGTTCAAATCCTGGATAAACTCGGAACTAAGAGATTCCTAAAATTGGAACTCTGGGAAGGACAACAAACAAGACATTAAAAAACTATGAAGATAATTTATCAAAAAATCTACTGAGACACGTGAGTGAAGACAGCACTAGTCATCTATCTACACGCCCAGCGACCCGGACCCAGACAGGCTCCTTCCTCTCCTTCATCCAATTACAACCACTTAGACATCTGGGGCACAAGCAACTGCCAGGATGGCCAGAGACCCGGAGTAAGCCCCGTGGAAGCCGCCTTCTCACGCTATCACTCCACAAACAACGCAGGCATCTGGTTTTGTATCTGAAAGGCAGCCCCACTTCCGGACCGGTCTCTGCCATGCACAAGTCTCTTACTCTCGCTGGGCCTCGGGGGTCCTCATCAGAGAAACGTAATGATTTCTCTACGGACTACAGCGAGATGCGAATGCAAAGGAAGCTTTAAGGAAGATGCAAGCGACTCTCCAACGTAGTTAGGGCTGTCGCGCTCGCTGTGCGGGCCGAGCAGCCAGAAGACCAATCACAATCACCTCTCCTTTACTCCCTTCCCGCCGCGCGCTGGTGCTGAGGCCGCTCCCTGCGGTCCGGCCCCGGCAGAATCCTCGCGGCGCTGCTTGCCATACCTGCAGCCACCTGGCCAGCGGGTCCCTCCTGCTGACCCATGACGAAGTCTTGTACGAGGCCACACAGGGCGCCCATAGGCGCCGCTGCCTCCTCCAGAGCGGCGGCAGCCATGACGCGAGCCAGAGACTGTGGGAGGGGAAGTAGGTGTTGCCCCGAGATGCCTCTCTCCGCGCACGCGCTTCCACAGCCAATAGTTGAGGGCAGCCCTTGGGGGCGGGGCACTCTCGGGTCACGTGCCTGCCGGTTCTGGGCCAGGCGGCTCCTTGAGGGACCTAGCGGCCCCTCCCCCAGAGGGCGGGGCCTGGACCGGGGCGCGGCACGGGGAGGAGAAGAGACTGCTGGGCACGCAACCGGGGCGATTGAGGGCTCATAATTCCCGGCCGCATTCCCCGGGAGACGTACAGCTGGGCGGGCACCTGGCTGGGTGGGGCCGAGGGGGTGGTACACACCCTGAGGGAAGCCAATGAGAAAGCTAGTCCCGGCCCGAGGGGCGGTGCCGTCGGTCACATGCGCACCTGGGGCGGCAGGCGGCGGTGGCGCGGACACCCCGAGCGGGAGGAAGGGAGCGGGGCCGGGCCTGGGCGGGGTTAGGCAGGTGAGTGACAGGCTCTGGGGGGCCGGCCCCAGCTGGGAGCCCGGAGTGATCCAGGAGTAGCTGCGGCGGTGTCCGCCCCCTCCCTCCGCCCCTCCAGCCGCGCTGGTCTCTGGCGGGTCACTGTCGCGGGCCCCCCTGGCCTGGCCACTTCCCTCTCCCCTGACCCGCAAAGTTTGTGGCGAAGCCGGCGTCTGGCAGACCGCGCCCCAGGGGAGATCCAGGAGCTCCCGATGTCGGGCTGCGGGAGCCGTTGACCCGGGGACGCCGCGGTTCGGGGCAGCAGCGTGGAGCAGCCGGCTGGCCGCCGCCTCCGGTGCATGGGGACCGGCTGAGAAGCCAGCATGGGCAACTGCGTGGGGAGACAGCGCCGGGAGAGGCCGGCTGCTCCGGGACACCCCCGCAAGCGAGCAGGTAACGCCAGGAAAGACGAAGGGGTCCCGGCGTGCCGCCAGTTGGCCCCTGCCTTGCCTGAACCTTGGGGTTCTGGAGCGACCTTGCTCGGAGCCTGGATTCCCCCATGGTTTCTTGGAGCCAGACGGGGCCCTTCTCGGCGCCTGCTAGCTGGGAAGCGAGTTGGGGTAACTGCGAGCGCTGACCCGGCTGCGGAGGCCAACTCGCTCCCACCGGGAAGCTGGAGGTGGGGGCTGGGGCAGGAAATGTTTCCAGACCGCGGCGAGGCGGGCGGAGGGGGCCAGGCGAGTGCGCCGCTGGTCTGGCAGCACCGGCCGGGGTCGGACGGCCGATGACGGGGGCGCGGCGTGGGCAGCTTGCGTCCCCAGAAGTCGAGCGAGGCGAACTTAGTCGCTCCTTCCAGAGAGTCACTGTGTCATTATCAGGCTTGCAGATCGTGTCTGCGGGAATCCGATTTGCAAAAGCAGTGCAAGACCCTGGGAAAGAAACCTTTGCTCCCTCATCCCCACCCTTCCCCAGGATTTTTTAGAGCCTCCAGACGGCCTGGGAGTCTACGAAAGGTGGGGGGGGTGCGGGGTGAGGTGTTTGTTAGGATTCTTCTCAGCCCTTGGAATGGGATCCCTCTCAGCCATGAGAATGGGATCTGCTCTCTGGCAGTCTGCGAAGCTCCAACAGCGCTGCCTCACTTTCTTGGTACAGCCCTCCTGTCCTGGCGCTGTGTCTGAGGGTCATTTCCCTGGGTCTTGTACTCCCTTCTCTGAGGGTGTTGCAAGGAACTTATGCAAATAATAAACCATGGAGCACAGAGGGATCTTCAGCGCTGGTCTGAATTTCCAAATCTATCTCCCTTCTATGTAAAATCTCAGATCCAGTGAGGTTGAGCAGCTTCTCCCAAGTCACACAGCTAGTTAGAAATACAACTGGGACTGGAGTCCAGTCTCTTCTTCCTCCTTGTTACCACATACCCCTTTATGTAAGAGGAGCCACAGGCACAGTTGTTAATGAAGTGGAAACTCTAGTTGGAGTTTCCTGTCTTCTTTGACACTGAAGGTGTGTTGTTTTGCTTGTGGAAACTCAGAAGAAGAATGGGGAGAACCACGGGGAAGGAGGGAAGGATGTCTGCATGGTGGACAGGATGACTTGTGCAAGCAGAAACATTTTCATAGGAGAATGGGATAAAACCAAAATCCTCTTGAAAGCAACCCTGGCTATTACTCTAACCAATTCATTCATCCAATCAGTCAGTCAACAAATACTTTTTTTATTTATATGCTCTGTCCTTGATTTTGCAGCATGTTTTTATGATTGATTACCCTTTCCTACCTCAAACTCTACACTGCTTCCTCTCTCTGCTTATCCTTACCCTGTTTTCCTTTATAATTTTTTCTTCTAGTGTTGAGGGTCAGGAGTTTACAGAAGCATTCTGCCACTGAGTTGCATTCCTATCCTCCTATTTTCCTTTTTGATTATTCTTTTTTTTTTTTTTTTTTTGGTTTTTCGAGACAGGGTTTCTCTGTATAACAGCTCTGGCTGTCCTGGACTCACTTTGTAGACCAGGCTGGCCTCGAACTCACAGAGATCCGCCTGCCTCTGCCTCCCAAGTGCTGGGATTAAAGGCGTGCGCCACCACCGCCCGGCCCTTTTTGATTATTCTTGCCCACCCTCATCAGGTAGATACCTGTGGCTCAGTTTGATGTCTCCCTCTCAAAGATAGCTTGCTTAGTTGCACAACTCTGTGTCCATCAGAAAGAACCCTCTCTCCTAGTTGCCAGCTTGATCCCTAGACCCCCATGTACTATGGATATCCTTGGGTTCAGCCGCTCTAAAACAAGTTCTTTACTCTGCTAACTTGTCCAAATCTTTGTCAGCTTGCCACGGGGCCTGCTAGTTCTTCTATCAGCAAGTCTTACAGACGTGCCTCTTCCCACTTGGTTCATTCCCATACCATCTCAAGCCCATCTTTCCCCAGGCTGCAGTGAGCTCTCTATCAGTCACTCTTCTAATACCAGTACACAGGGTTCATCCAGAAGCCACTGTGTATCTGTAGACTACAGTTTTTATGTTCAAGAGTCTTTCTGAACCTTCTACCTCTGCAAGACCTTTAACTTTCAAGACTGTACAAGTCTGGCCTGGTTCTTTTAGAACCTGATTACTTCTTCTTCCCTGAGAAGGCCAACAATGTTTGCATATACCACTTTTCCTTTATGAGAGCCTTTCTTCAGAGTACACCTCAAATTCTGAATTCATCCATTCATTCTCTTTGTTTTCATTTCTTTTCTTTCAAGACAGGGCCTTGCAATATAGTGCAAGCAGACTGGCCTGGAACTCCCTATGTACCTAGTGTAACCATGTAGCCTAGGCTGGCCTTGAGCTCTCCAGTCTCCAGAGTGATGGGATTATAGGAATCTACCACCACATCCTACCTTTTATTTTTATTTTTTTTTCTTTTTCGAGACAGGGTTTCTCTGTGTATCTCTGGCTGTCCTGGATTCACTTTGTAGACCAGGCTGCCCTTGAACACACAGAGATCCGCCTGCCTCTGCCTCCCGAGTGCTGGGATTAAAGGTGTGCACCACTAAACCCAGCTACATCCTACCTTTAAATTTTTTTAACTAGTGTACACAATAATGGATTTGATTTTTGATATTTTTATGCATCTGTATCACAAACTCGGCTCATATCCTCATCCCCGTAGAGCATCCATCTGGCAGCCCACCCTAGCAGAATAATTGCTTCTGAGAACTACAAGCACTTAGCCTGTACCACTTTCTGAACAATTACATGCTCTGTGTTATTAGCCATGTCTTTGAAGTTCACAGTCCTCCATCGATAGCCAACACTGTAAGTCTTGAGACCTGGGTTCTGTCTTTTCCTGTGTGTTGGTCTGTTTCTGTCACTCACTCACTCATACAACTGTGTGCACACAGTCAGCACTCAGCACAGTGGCTCCCACAGAGGACGCACTCAGGATCTGTTACGGTAGAAAACTGACCCAATTTCATCCTTCCACTTTAATCTTTTATGCAAACATTTTGTTGAAGTGTATCTCTACTTTTTTTTTAACCTGCTAGTGAATGGTTGTTTTAATTCTCTGCACCCTACGATGAATAGTTTTATTCATAAAGTCTAAATCCCAGGGCTACCCTGGAGGTTGGCAGATTTGGTACAAGGGAAGGAATCCCTCCTAACTTCACAGCATGTACTTGGCATCCTGTAACATCTGTGGCTTACTTTTTGACAGGGACATACTTTCATGTTGTAAGACTAATGCCTAGAACTGGGCCTGACTCAGGTAGAGTTCTGGCCTATAATGTGAGGGGCCCTCCATCGAATCCCCAGCACTGGCTGTGGGCTGTGCCTGACCCTTCCCTGTAACTGAACCATAACTTTTGCTTTCCTTTGTTGTGGAAGGCCAGTAAGATGGCTCAACTGGAAAAGGCACTTGTCAATGAGCCTGACCACCCAAGTTTAATCCTTGAGATCCACATGATAGAAGGAGAAGACAACCTCCTGAATATTATTCTCTGGCTTCTACACACATGTCCAGGACAACATATACATGTATGTATATGCACGCACACTCACAAATACATGCAAAACATTTTTTTTTTTCTAAAGAGAGAGGGAGAAGCATGGTGGCACACCATTTGAATCCCAGCACTCTGGATGCAGAGGCAGGAGAATGTGAGTTTGAGGCTAGCCTTGTCTATATATTGAGATTAGAGCCAGCCAGGGCTACATGGTAAGATCCTGTCTCAAAACAGAACAACAAGACAATAGAGAGGAAGAGGCTGTAGTCTAGCCCTCGGCTGGGCATGGCAGCAAGCCTCTCTGAGCCACATTTCTAGTGTGTCAGCCAGGGACAGAGTTATTCAAGGTTATTAGTGCTGTTTATCATTGTCCTAAGGTGATTGTTCCAAACCAGAGTTATTGGAGTGAAATGTACCTTACAATGCTACCCTTTGTCCTTAATTCTGTCTTCTCAGTCATTTGACAAGTGAAAAGGACTCAATGCCTCTGGTCAAGGAATCTCGGTCAGAGGACATTTCGTCGGAGTTGGTTCTGGTTCTCTCCGTCTACCATGTAGTTTGTGGCAGTCGAATCAGGTGCTTGGTAGTAGTAGCAAGATCCTTCACCCACTGAGCCATCTTGCTGGCCTGATTGTCACTGGTTTTTGTTGTTGTTGTTTGCTTTTAAATAGAAATAAATACTATTTTAAAGATTTATTTTATTTGTGTGTGTTGTGCTTGTGTCTATGGGTACCCAGAGGCCAGAAGAGTGTTGGATCTCCTAGAGGTAGAGCTATCAACAGTTGTGAACCATCCAGTGTGGGTGCTAGGCGGCACTGAACCCGGTTCTCTGGGATATCAGCAAGTGCTCTGGACTGCTGATCAAGCCATCTCTCCGGCCCCAAAATAAGTATTTACTTATTTGTTTCAGTTCTCATTTAGAACTCATTTGAATTCTAATGATTGGGAAAAAGAATATCATTTATTTATACTACTCTTCACTGTTTAGTGACATTTTAAAATTTCCTTGGGAAATAACAACAATGTCAAAGAAACTATTGTATTTTTAAATATATTTTTAAGACATGGTCTTTAATTTTTCTTACTTTGTAGCCCCCTTTAAATGTATTTTTAAATTGTTCTGAATACATCCCAAATAGACTCAGGGTCCCTTTTCCTAGATGCTGGCTATCCTGGATGCTTCCGAGACTGCTTGAGAACTTACTCCTGTGGAGGGTACTTCCCACACAGGACCTCAGGTAGATCAGTATCCTGCCCAGGAACTGAGTGAAGCAACTGGGTCCCCAGCCATGGCAAAGAGAAATATGGAGGTGGCAGAACAGGCAAGTCTGTTGGGCGGCCCCACCCTGTGAGAATGTGGCAGGACTGAAACCCAAATGTCTGACCCTGTGATGTGCTAGGTGGATCCACTTACGTTGTGGACTCCTAAACTCATGGGGGAGAGCCCTGGGCCCTGTTCCAGCATGGGTGGGCTTGGCTCTGTGGTTGGAGGGAATCTGCTCCTTGTGGGGGCTGTGGCTAGTCTTAAAGAAGTAACTGAGCAGCTTCTCCATTTGTACAGTAAATATTTACTGAGCGTCAGGCACCTTGCTGGCTGTGTACAGGCATGGTCCTCGACTACACAGCTTTCTTGAGTATACAGATAAAAGTAAACGCAAGACAGTTGCATATGGCTACCCATGAGGTCATGCTTAATAGTTATGTATTTTATATGCTAGTGATGTCCATGTTTATAATCTCAACCCATCCTCTCCAACTCCAGCCTTGAAGATTTTTCTGTTTGTTCTATACCTCTACATCCAAAAGGTTTCTCACATTTACACATCCAGGCCAGGCTGGATCCCCACTCCTCTGCTGTCCCCCAAGTTGTTTGTCTCAGTTATTGGTGACTTCATTCTCCAGTTGTCCAGGCCCCTAGAACTCTCATATTTCCCTTGTCTTGAGTTCCATGTCCATTCAATCAATAAATCCTGTTGGCTTTGCCCTCAGCGTGTTCTGAACCTGACTCTCCCTTCTGTACCGCTTTCACCCTGGCTAAGCAAGCCATCATCGGCTTCTCAACTGACCTTTCTGCTTCCCCCTTTGTCTTCTGACGACTGTTTCTATCAGAGCAGCCAGAGTGATGCTGTGAACTATAAGTGGATTTTGTTACTCACTTGCTCAGCCCTTCTGTGACTCCTTAGCTCACTCAGCATCTTCGTGGTGACCTACAAGGCACCCATTTACTTTCTTTAGACATCTATTCTCTTCATTCCCCTTCCCAACCCCTTAAAATCTGAAATGATCCCACCCTCTCTTTAGCCCTCCCAGGCCATTCTTTTGTAGAACCATTTCCATTCCCTTTGCTCTTGGCATTATCTATTCACTTTCCCTGTTCTGTTTTCCTCCACAATCCATATCAGCACCTAATATTGACTGGATCTTCTTCCTCTGTATAGTCAGAGATTTTGGTCTTGAGTTCCAAGAGCAGTGCTTAACATGGTAGGTTACTAATCAATTTTTCTTGGGTAAATTGCAGGTAACAGAGTTAGTGAGTTCTGTAGAAGATCTAAATGAGCCTACCTGTGTTAGCAGGTCTCTTGAGGAAGGGAGGGCCTAGGACCAGCATGCCCCTTCCCCAGGAATGGATGTGCCCTTTAGTGCCTGGGGTGTGATTCCTAGTTGGGAGCGGCATGCTGGGAGACAGGTGCTGAAGCTACAGAGCCTCTTAGAGCTCTCAACACCACTGTGAAGGTCCTAACCAGCCACGAGCACTGCTGTTTGATGTGTGCAGGCTCCCAGGGTGTTGATGGTCTGTAACCCACAAGGCAGGGAAGAGGTGGCCCCATAGAATGTGAGGCAGGAAGTCAAGTGATGTGCATACATTCCAGGGCTCCTCACCATTGATGTGTTAGAGCATTTTTAGAATCACAGGATTTTAGAGCTGAAAAGAAACCTAGAGATTTCTTTAACCTCTTTTTTGCTTTATCCAGCCATTAAAAAGAACAAAGGTATATCTTCTCCCTACCTAGTTCCCAGAAATATGTGGCATCTTGTACCAAAACTACGTGGACTCTGTCAAGTATCGGTTGCGTTGAGATCAAGAAGTGTGGCCTAGTCAAGGTCAAATGTATTCAAAAAGGGGGGAGTGTTTAGTCTCTGTGAGACTCATGATTGGTTTTGTAGAGCAGGTAATTTGTTTCATGCTATGTTGATCCTCTCTTTCCATATAGATGTTTATATAAGCTGTACACACATATGTATGCACATATATGACAATATTTCTAATATACTGCATAAAGAAGTTATGTGGTGAAGTTAGCCAAGTAATTTTATTATTTATTTATTTATTTATTTTTTGGTTTTTCGAGACAGCGTTTCTCTGTGTATCTCTGGCTGTCCTGGACTCACTTTGTAGACCAGGCTGGCCTCGAACTCGCAAAGATCCACCTGCCTCTGCCTCTGAAGTGCTGGGATTAAAGGCGTGCGCCACCACCGCCCGGCACCAAGTAATTTTAAATTCTTTTCATGGCTGCATGGTCCCAAACCAGGCTTTCCTCTAACATTGGTAGGAAACGCTTTGACTCTTCTCTCCACTCTAGTTTTGTGAAGCTTTGGATAAGCGTCTTGATCTCTTTAAGCCTCAGTTTCCCTGCTAGTATAATGGAGGGACTGTCTCTCTGTTGACCTCTCAGAGTGGTTGTAAGACTCAAGTGAGACCCTGGATGAAAAGGAGATTTTGTGAACTTAGAAGGTGTTGGTTCGGAGCTACAGAAATTTTACAAAGACATATCCAGTGATTTTTCCCCCTCCTTTTAGATCACGGAAGGTTACTCTTTTTAAGTTGCAAACCTATAAAAGGTCTAGTTCAAACCTATTTTTGGATGGGAATCACTAAACGATTGAAATTCTCCTGAGTAAGATAGATGCAGCATAAAGAGCAATTTGGTGGCGCACACCGTTAATCCCAGCACTCGGGAAGCAGAGGCAGGCGGATCTCTGTGAGTTCAAGCCCACACTGTATAGAGAGTGAGTTCAAGGACAGCCAGTACTGTTACACACAGAAACCCTGTCTAAAAAAAAAAAAAAGAATGATTTGTAACTTTGGGTTGTTGAGTTCACACCTTGCATTTGTAAAGTACCTTCTTGGTGGGAGTGGGAACCACAGCAGGTCTTCTCAAAAGCTTTATATCAGAAAGAAGAGAGTTCTGTGTGGCAAGAAAAGTGATGGGCAGAAGGAAACTATGAGCCATCCTGCCTGTTACTGTGCGTCTGCTAACACGAGGGTCTCTGAGGCCTAGGGCTGAGGGTACCCATATGAGTGGTCACACTGCTGAGCTGTTGTGGTTCATGTCCCCACCTGTGAACCTTGCTTAGTCTTCTTCCTGAAAATTAGTGGTCACTTTTCCCCCCTTAACAAGCAACCTAGTTAATATGGGCCACTCAGGAAATGGAGGCACATGAATCAGGAGTTTAGGGTCAGTTTAGGCTACATAGCATGTCTGAGGCCAGCATGAGCTACATGGAGACCCTGTCTCAACAAAACAAAACAAACAAAATCTTATGGTGAATCATACACATAAAATGTACTTTAGTTCCTAATGGGATTAAGGATGACATCTAGGACCTTACACATGCTTAAAAAAGTGCTGGACCGCTTAGCTACATCCCCTTGGTTTTCAGGGATGATCTCACTCTGTAGGCTGGCTGTGAACTCATATTTGTTCAGGGTCTTAACCTCTCTGCCTTCTGAGTGCTGGGATTACAGGAGCATGGCACCATGCCTGGCTAGCATGTTTTCAGTATTCATATGTAGCATGCGTCAAAGTGTCCTTTCAAAAAGAGAAATAATACCTCATTGTCCTGCTATTTTGTTTCTGTATCCTTACAGTATCCACACTAATGCTTTCTCAGGTGGTGGACATTTCTGTTGGGTTCGTATAGTTTCCTCCAGTGCCCTGGGGAAACAGACAGCAGAGCTTCTTAGGTCTAGAGAAAGAGCAGTAGATCTAAACTTGAAGCCTGAGGGCTATTCCAGAGGGTACAATACATGAGCTTGGGTGTAAGCCAACATCTCTTTTGGTCAGAATCTGGCTTGCTTCTGGGTTTCTAACTCCGTGGCTGGTGGTTGGGAAAGATACATATATTACTGTGTTGTGATAATTCATCTGGCTCCTAAATGTCATCTTACTCAGGCCTGGAGAGCCACTTGTCCTCTGCTCCTTTTGCAGTCAAGAGGGGTGGACCTGTGATTCCCATAGGAGAAGTAGACACAGTGTGTCCCAGGGCTTTGGCTGCTTGGCCACCAAGGCTCTGCATGCACCTTTGCTTCTCTCTCAGTCTGCAAGTGTAGCATCTCCTTTGCTTTCAGAGTGTTCAAGAGAGAGACTGAGCTCTGTGGGCATCAACCAATTACACTTACACCATCCTCAACCCTCTTTTTATTGCCCTCAGGACAGCCTGTCAGGAAAGGGGCTGGAGCCTCGGCAGGACTGTGTCCCTGTGGGACTACAGCGGTGAAATGGCTCCTCGTTTGTTCCTGTTCATTCTGAGAGGCTGCTTCTAAGAACCTACAGTGGAGAGTGGTTTTTTTTTTTTTTTTTTTGAAACAGGGTTTCTCTGTGTAACAGCCCTGGCTGTCCTGGACTCACTTTGTAGACCAGGCTGGCCTTGAACTCACAGAGATCTGCCTGCCTCTGCCTCCCGAGTTCTGGGATTAAAGGCGTGCGCCACCACGCCCGGCTTGAGAGTGTATTTTTTGCAGAGCCTAAGCCTAAGTGCCTGAGAGTCAGCAAGCAGTCTGTGTCTGACAGGTGAGCCCATAGGCCACAGTGTTCTTTTTGGGGACTCAGAGATGTAGCTGGCAGGAAGTCATGGGGCACACCATGTTCCAGGAGCATCAGGTGCAGGATCCAGGTGACTCCTAATAGACAAAGGCGGCAATCATATTCTGTTAAACAGGTAAAGAGACAGGAAGCAGCCGGGCGGTGGTGGCGCACGCCTTTAATCCCAGCACTTGGGAGGCAGAGGCAGGCGGATCTTTGTGAGTTCGAGGCCAGCCTGGTCTACAAAGCGAGTCCAGGACAGCCAGAGATATTCAGAGAAACCCTGTCTCGAAAAACCAAAAAAAAAAAAAAAGAGACAGGAAGCAGTCAGAGAGACAGCTTTGCTGTCCAAGGCCACACAGCTTGTCGCACCACTGTGCTGAAGCTGAGATCTCAGAACTCAGGCTTCTGGACACCACAGTTTATTGTCATTGAACAGGAGAAAGAGAACCACTTTTTGCTTCTAGGTTTTTGTTTGGTTGGTTGCTTTTTTGTTTTTGTTGTAGTTTGGTGGGGTTTTTTGTTTGTTTGTTTGTTTGTTTGTTTGTTTGTTTGTTTGAGACTGTGTTTCTCTGTGTAGCCCTGGCTGTCCTGGAATTGCTCTGCAGACCAGGCTGGCCTCAAACTCAGAGATCCCCCTGCCTCTGCCTCCTGAGTGCTGGGATTAAAGGCGTGTGCCACCACCTCCTGTCAAGGCCCTGGACTCTTAATTCCATGCCACACATGGAGCATGTGTGTTGCTGTAACCCTGCCCAGCCCATGGAAAGCACCCATGCTGACAGCTGTGACGTCTATGCAACTCCATGTTGGAGAGCTTTCCTCTCTTTGTTGCTGGTTCTACTTTGTCTAGTTTCCTGGCTCCAGACTACACCTTCATAGGCAGAAAGCCCAGCCATCATTCACTTGGCACATAGTAGGTACTTGATAGCCTAGACTGCTGTCTGAGAGCCTTAGTGCTGGAGGCAATGGAATCCCAGCCAAGACCTTGATCCTAAAGAAGAAAAGGCCAGTAGAATGCAAATGCTTTTACTTCCTCTGCCTTCTCCCAGAATGAACCCCCGCTTTCCAACTCCAGGTGCCAGGGACTTGAAGAAAGGAGTTGCTCACGCTTTGCAGCCTTTGAATTATTCTTAACCTCCCAAGGGAAAGAAGCAAGGGAGAGTCATAGTAGTAAAGTGCTTGCAGAATCAGGCGTCAATCTTTGTGATTAGTAAGATGAATGATTCCTTGCTTTGCTCAGCATTTTGTAGTTTTCAAGATGCTTTCTCAACCACTGTGTACTGTTTGACCCCACAGCCTTCCTGATAGGTAGGCTGGGCAGGAGCTCCATGGCTTGGTGTGTGTGTGTGTGTGTGTGTGTGTGTGTGTGTGTGTGTGTGTGTGTGTGCGTGCTGGTGTTCAGGGAGGCTAGAAGAGGGTGTAGGACCCCCTGGAACTGGAATAACAAACTGTTAGTGGGCTGCCATGTGGGTGCTGAGAATTGAACTCAGGACCTCTGGAAGAGCAGCCAGTGCTCTTAACTGCTGAGCCATCTCTCCAGCCCCACCACTGTGTTCTCACTGTATGTGAAAACCTCAAGGCAGAGCTTCAGTTTCTGCAAAAGTAGAGACCAGAGTAACTATGTAGAGTATTCAGGTTAAGTGTGATAATGAGTGGGAGTGGTCAGCCGAGTGCCCACGAGTTTTAAAGAATGGTGCTGGCTTTTTACTGAAGATAACCCAAGGCAGAGCACCTGCTCCTTTGAAGACTGTCTCTTTTCCCCAAGGTTGAGAGGAACAGATGGTAGCTTATCTTCTAACCTGGGAGGTCTGCTGGTGGTCATCCTCTGACTCTTTGCAAAATGAGAGTATAATAGGACTGGCCTTGAGTTTTCTTTAATTCACAAATACTAGAGTTCTTGCAGATGAAGATTATGAGATGGTTTTCTTTTGGTGACAGAAAACTGTGGTAATTACAGTAAAATTTTATTCATTTGTTGTCTATTATCCCAGGTCCTCTAGCTCATTACCTGTGTAATCTAGGGCAAGTTAATTTGACTTTTTTGACTCTCAGTTTGTTCATCTGTAAAATGGAGACACAGTACCTATTTCCAAGGGTTGTAATGAGGGTTAAGTAGCTACTCTGGGTAAAGGATTGTGCCCAGGGCACATGAAACATGCAGTTAATATTAGTTATTATTTACTATTATTTCTGTGTTTGGTGGCTGTCTTCCATCTGCCCCTTCCCCAGCTAAGATAACCAACTGATGTTCAAATGCAAGACCTGATTCCTCAGTTATTTCCTGGGTTAACTACTTTTTTGTTTTTTCAAGACAAGGTTCCTCTGTGTAGCTTTGGCTGTCCCGGAACTCACACTGTAGACCAGGCTGGCCTCCAACTCATAGAGATCCACCTGCTTCTGCCTCCAGAGTGCTGGGATAAAGGCATGTGGCACTACTGCCCAGCTAGCTACCATTTTTAATTCCATTTATTCATCAGGGCAAATTATAAGCAAGTTGCCAGACAGTGATGTTATTATGGAGATAGCCTTGAATTCAGCTTCATTTTTAAAAATGTGAATCATTCACAAAAACTTGAGAACTTCAACTCTCATTAGTAGCAAATCATTGGCAGCACTCCCGGCTGGCCGCTCTTGCTGATGATTTCAGCAGCAGCCAGTGGCTATTCTAGCCTATCTCCAAACAGACTTAGACATTTCTTGTTCAGTAGGTCAAAACTGGGGAGCACACTGTTTGCTGGGACCTACCTCCAGACTGGCTGACCTCCTGTCTCAGACTCTCTGGGGCTTCCTTCCTGGAGTCAGCTGCAATCACGATCACTCCTCACCAGAATGTCTCCACACCTGATAAGCAGCACCTGGACCTGGGCTCCAGTTCTGTTGGTTTCCATGTAGGAAGCATTTACACCAATCTTACATCCTCATCCTGTGGAGGGGCCCCTCCCTCCTCAGGCGAGTGTTTCCTCATTGTGTGATATTAACTGTGGTGTGAAAAATGGAAGGGGGTTCAAACAGTACGGGTTGGAAGAATTTGGACTCTAGACCATTTTTTTTTCTGCTCCTCTCAGCCTTGGGTTCCTTCTGTGCCCTACCTGTTTACCCTCCATTTCAGCAAAGGCTCACTGGTCTCTAAACAGGTATAGCTGGTTTACTGACATCATCGCCACTCGTGATTATTAACAGTACCCCACTTTTGCCAATTCTTGTGCTCTACCTCCTGAACATTTCAGAAAGTGCATTTAGTGTGACAGTGTTCATAAGTGCATCCTCCCACGGCCACCACCCCACAGCATCTGGGGCAGGCCACGGTTAACCTCTGTAATATGGGATATTACATACAACTTTGATGTTTTGTTTTTCCTAGCAAAGCGCCCTCTTCTCTCACAATAGACTCACACACTGTTTTCATTCCCAAGCCCTGCCCCAAGCTGCAGGAATCCTTGTCACTGGAGTCAGTACAATAGATTAATCTCCTACCACATTTATGGTAAGTCCCTTCCCAAGTGTTTAACATTCACAGTCTTTCGTTTGCACATTGGCCTTACAGCGTGGGCCCTATCACTTCCACTTAACAGAGGCCTAACAGATGAGGAAACCAGGACTTTGGAGGATTGGGGTTGAGCCAGGGCTTTGTGCTTGTTAGGCAAAAGTTCTGCAGTGAGTTTCCATGCCCAACTAGAAGTAAGGAAGTAGAGGAGCTGCTGTACCACAGCATACCTAACCACTGCGCAAACCGCTCCTCTGTAAGCTCTTGCCAGAGTAAGGGGCACACAGCATGAAGGTTAGCCACAGTTCCTGCAGGAGTGCATGGTGTGATGGGCTGAATGCTGCCGAGCTTCTGTGATTTGTTCTCCTACCTACCCCTACCCCTCCAGGTCAGTGCCAGGGTCCCAAAGGGACCTAGGAGGCAGTTCCCAGGGGAGCCCACAGTGCTCTGTTCAGCCAGTTTATGCCCCAGGCCAACTTCTGTTTACCTTTTGTCCTCTAAACAGTCATGCCTGGTCCACAGAACCCAGACTGCTCTCTGTGATATTCCTGGCATGACCGGCTACAGGTCTGGTTGCTGAGGAGATTGGAAACATTATTTGGCTAGAAACTTAACTGCTCCTGTGATTTTTTTCCCCATGGTCTCCCAGAATCCTTTGAAAAATTTCTCTTATTCACTCTGCAATTTGGGGTCTCTCCCTAGGAACAGGATGGGCTAGCCTTGGGAGGCAAAAGGCAAAAGGCCAGCCACATTCCCTGGAGAATGCCTGTAACCTGAAGCCGGCCAAGCCCAGCTTTGTCCTACTCTTCAAGGTACCCAGTGAAAGAGGCAGGGCCTGGCTGGCCAGGCCTTCACCATCAAGCACTTCTGAAGGCCTGGGCCAAGAGTTCATTCAGCCTGGTTCAGTTGACGGCACCTTTCCTTTGGCATGAGGGCCATGGCCCAGAGGCTGCTTCCAGAGAAGCTGCTGCAGCCTTAGGCACCCTTCTTCATGTGTCTGCTTACCATAGTATGCCAGTTTGGGTGTACTAGATAGCCTCAGTTCTAGAGGTGAAGTGGTAGTTTTGCAAAACCTGTGAGGGTGACAAGCTTCTCCAAATACAGCCATTGAGGGGAAATGGATTGTTATTATGAGGGATTCAATGACAATAACTTGGGGGCCAAGGGGGTCAAGACATGAGTCAGTACAGATGTGTGTGAATTGGATGCTCTGGTACCTGATAGGAGATATGGCCCTACTTCCTGTGTCCTATGTGGTAGTTCATCCTGCTTCCTAAACAGGTATACATGGCAACTTATCCATCTCATCATCTGTGATGGCTTATGGCTGCCTAGGGGCAGAAATAAAGGCAAAGACAGAGCAACATTTCAAACAGAGCAACTGTGTGGACTAGCGCTGACTGACACAGTGTAGACAAGTTGAGACAAAGGCAATGTGTAGACATTGAAGAATGAGTTGAGGTGGGGAGGTCTCTGTAGACTCAAGGTGTTGCGGAAAGGTCTCCGAAGGAAGCAACTAAGATGCTCCTTGCAGGGCAGGTGTTGGGGAGGATTAGAATAGAGCAGGGAGTAGACATGAATGGGTATAGTTTGCAGAAAGGTTAGTGACTTGAAAAGAGGGTGCAGGTGGTGGGAATGCAAACATCTTGGCTTTGGCCTTCTAGCATTGTAAGTCACATTTTTTTATATGAACGCACCCTGCTTCTATAGTAAAGAAAATTTTATTGCTTGTTTCTCTACCACCTGCAGTCGCCACTCTCTTTTGATGTTTAGCTAGCTCCTCACCCCCACCTATACACCAGGATTCTAGAAGATCTTGCATAGTGACCAGGGTGTTTGGATAAGTGGGGGCCCCCATTGTTTTTTTTTTTTGTGCAAGGGAAGCAGATACATGAAGAGTCACCAGGCACTGTGGGCAGGCAGGATGGCAGCCTGTTGTACACAGTGCTTTTACCATTTAAGACTTGGGACCTGGGACTGGAGATATGGCTCAGTAGTTAAGGACACTCATCGTTCTTGTAGAGGACCTGGAGCCTTGCAGATTCCCAGTTCCCACACAGCACTCAGCCACCCATAACGGCACTTTCAGTGTCCTCTTCTGACCTTTCAGGGCACTAGGCATGCATATGGTGTACAGACATACATATGAACAAAACATTCACACATAAAATAAGTAAATCTTAAAAAAAAAGTCTAAAACATATTTGGGGCTCATTTTATCACTCACTCACCTGTAAGTATCAGGTCCATACCTCCAATTCCCCAGGGGCCAAGGACAGGAATTTCACCCAAGTTGTCTGAAACACTTGCTGCCACCTCCTGTACCCACCATCTTGGGGACTCTTCCCATTTGCCACCTACTTTCTCCAGCAGCCCTCTTCTGGACTCATGGACACAGAGCCAGTTTGCCACACCACTGACCTTTCTACTGTGTGAGGTCATTTCAGGGGAGAAACTATATATAGTTGAGGACCAACATCAGGACAGCCCTGCATTGTCAGGCCATTTAGCATCACCCATTTAGCATCACCCTTCCGCTGATGCTGGCAGGGCCACCTCAGAGTGAGCTGTCTGGTGGGGGTGGAGCATGATGGGAACATCCTAGGGCAAGTCCCTATGTCCTCCACATAAGGCACTGAGTTGCTGCCTCCTCGGAATGATGGAGCTGGTCTGGACCAGGATTCTTAAAACATTTTTTTTTTTTTTGGTTTTTCGAGACAGGGTTTCTCTGTTTAACAGCTCTGGCTGTCCTGGACTCGCTTTGTAGACCAGGCTGGCCTCGAACTCACAAAGATTCGCCTTCCTCTGCCTCCCAAGTGCTGGGATTAAAGGCGTGCGCCACCACCGCTTCTTAAAACATTTTTAACCACTGAAACTTGCAGATAGAAGTCACAAGAGCTCAATAAATACAGCCAAATGGACCCTGCATTGAGAGAAGTCAGGGAGAAGAGTCCCCAAAGATTATACTTAGGTCTTTGGGTTCTACAACGGGCACATTTTGAAAACTACTAGACAAAATGCTTCTCTGAGGTATGTTCCAGCCTTAGAATTCTTGGGTCTAGCCTTGTATGGTCTCTGGGATTAATGGCACATTGACACTGTTCCTTGCTTTGGGACCTCTTAGAGAATGATGGTCGTCCTGGCACATTAGGGGTGTTGCAGAGGGCAGAGATCTTAGGGTAGACAGTCAGAGGATGGCAGAGTTTGCAGCTTCAATCTGCCCTGCAGGCTGCGTATGAAGGTCTGTTATTTCTGGCCTGCTCCTGCTTGCCTTTCTTTTTAGTGTTGATTTGCCCCAAAGAAGAGATGAAAATGAGGATGTGATGCATTTTAGGCAAGGAAAGTGCATTTAATTTGATCAGCCTGGAGCTGAGTTCCTCACTTTATGTAGTGTATTTGTGGAATACAGTGGTGCCTTTGGCAGAAATAGGAAAGCCCAAATCTGGGGCCAGTTTCCCTTCATTCAGTAAGCATTTGTGGAGCACCTGCTTTATTTTCTTGGAAAAGCTTAAAAGGGAGACCCCAGCTATGTTAGTACTCCTAGATCTCAAGTAATATAAACCAACTGAATCTAGCTTAGTTTGGCAAGACCCACAGGCAGGACTGGTACCTTGGGGAATTCCCCCTCTGTTGCTTAGCTCTTACTTGGCTTCTCTCTGTGACTCTGGCTGCTTCTGTCCAGGGTTCACAGGCCCTGTGTGTTGCTGCTCAACAGACTGAGGTCTTTCCACTTCAGAGTATGCAGTAGAGGTAGATCCTGCTGAGGTCAGGCCTCCACCCTTGCTCTACTGAACTCCAGTCAGGACACAGTCATATAAGACTAAGCAAGTCTGGGGTAGGCCACTGCAAACATTGTGCACATTGGGGACAGTTCCAGAAAAGGTGAACCAGGAGCTACCCAGCTCTAGAGCTCTGTGCTGCAGGCCTTCGTGAGGAATTCTGGTCCTGGGAAGGAGACCAAGTGTGGAGAACATGTCATAATCACACAAGGGGTCAATGAAACTGTTCCGCTGGCAGTGCCTGCTTGCTGCCTAGTAGAAGGCTTGCCTGTCAAGGGCTGTTGGACCAAAAAGTAGGGCTCCCTGAACTTTAGGCCCACATAGTTCCACAGGGTAGCAGGAGCCAACCAGGTCAGCTCGGGGAAAGGAGTGCTCTGAGGCTACAGTCCTTAGAACAGGCTGCAGATAGTCAAGAATGGAGGCAGCTCTGTCTTAGTGACCCGTGGGCATTTCTTTGCTTCTAAACATCTGCTCTTGACTTTCCCCTTGGGAGTCCCAGCCTTCTTACTCATCAACTTGCTTCATGACCTAGCACACCAGCACCAACATCCTCAGGATCCCAGTGGACCCAGCCAATGAATCCCTGCAGGGCTTTGGGCAGGACAGACACTTGGGAACACATGTCCTCACATCACCAGTCAGGATCCTCCACATGCTAGAGAATGGAACCTTGCATGAAGGAACAGAGATCAGGGCTAGGAAGGAGGACCAAACTGAGCAGTAGAGGGAGGGGCTGGCAGGTATGTGAGGAGGCGCATTGACAGGTGAGGCCTGAAGGGTACCTTGCTACAGAACTTGGGCAGAACTGTGGAACTGAAGAGGAGCTGCTGGGAAACTGAGGCCAGCCCGATGTCAGGGTACTTCTGGAGTGGAATGAAAAGGAAGGGATAGGGAAAGATGGCAGTCACCTGGAAGAACAGGGTGAGGGTGGGTTGGGAGTAAATGTGCATGGGGCATAGAAGCCCACTGAGAAAGTCTACAGGACATGATGACAGGTCAGCTGCAACAGTGGGAGGGCTAGAGGTGTGGAAGCAGATGGTGGGAGCCTTGGGAGGGTTTGACTCAAATAGGACTGTATGAGTGTGTGTGTGTGTGCGTGTGTGTGTGTGTGTGTGTGTGAGTGTGTATGTGTGTGTGTGAGTGTGTGTGTGAGTGTGTGTGTGTGTGAGTGTGTGTGTGTGAGTGTGTGTGTGTGTGAGTGTGTGTGTGTGTGTGAGTGTGTGTGTGTGTGTGAGTGTGTGTGTGTGTGAGTGTGTGTGTGTGTGTGTGTGAGTGTGTGAGTGTGTGTGTGTGTGTGAGTGTGTGTGTGTGTGTAAGTGTGTGTGTGTGTGTGTGTGTGTGTGTGTGTGTTCAGTAGCACTGGAGCTGGAACCTAGGACCTTGTGTGTGCACTAAGCAGGTGTTCTACCCCTGAGCTATATCCCAACCCTTGATTGTCCGTCAGAGGAGCAAGAGTACTGCTGAAAAGTTTGTAGTTTCTGGCTTAGGCTGAGAAGTTAATGTCTTCGAAGCAGAAAAGGAAGTTCTGGGGTAAAGGGCAGACTGCTAGGGAGTAGATCTTGCATCTACCAGCTCTACATCTTAGGAAGTGTGACCTCGGCCCAGTGGCCCCAGCTTCCTCTTCAAAATGGGAACAATATCTGCCCAGTCCCTCACAGAGTTGGGGGAGAATCAAAGGTTCTATGTGACAAAGCTCTGTACATGGCAAGCCCTATAGGTGTAGGCATCTTGTTCGCATGGCCCTTTGATGTGACGCTGATACACAGTGACCTTTGCAGAACCATTAGGCCTAAGATGTGACTTGATCCTGGCTGCACGTAAGTTCCCCCATACTGTACTCCCATTCGGATGACATACTGCTGTGGTACTTGGGTGTGGTGTAGAGCCCTGTCTGAGTGACCTTTTAGATCTTCATAACAGATGACTTCTATTGGTCATCCATGACTGCTCTGTGTGTGTGTGGTCAGGGCAGAACTGGGTCAGGAGGAAGATGACTGAGCTCCTCTTCCAAGAGAGAAAGGCAGTGCAGAAGGACTCATGGGAAGGTAAGCTTACCCTTGATGTTGTGGTGTGGAGCTATAAGAGCCAGCAAGGGTAATGGCCACTCCTCTGTCCATCTGTGTTGGCCTCCGTGGCCTGCTCCCCATTAAGAAAACCATAGTGCTCATGCTGCCAAGATATCAGGAAAGGGGGAAAGACGAGAAGCTACTACATCTGGTTATGCCAACCCCCTAGGAAGAGGACCCAGATGGAGACAGTGAGTGGTGACAGTGACCAGAATATTGCCTAAAGTCTGGGGCCCATTGAGTCTAGGAAAGTAGAAAAGGCTTCAAGGAAAGGCCCCAGGTCAGGCAGAGGAGAGGCTGTGGTGGTCCTTCCTGTCCTGCCCTGTGCTCTCTGTCCATGCTGATTCAGTCTTCTCAGCTCCCTCTGCTCTGCTCATCCTGCTTTTCCTCAGCACCTGCAGCTCCCTTTAACCAGGAAAGCCTAGCTGCCCCAGCTTTGGGGTGAGTCTTGCTCACCCTATAGCTTCTTCGGCTACTTCTATTCATTTTCCCCTTCCAGAGTCTCTATGGGAGCTTCCTGCTCTACCCCTGTTCCCCACCCCCAATCAGACTTTGAATTCCTCTGTGCCCTGTTCCCATACTAGGCCCCTTGGCATATTACTTTCCTAAAACGCAGCTGCTGTGTGTTCCCCTGACCTGCCCAGCTGTTCTTATCCTCAACCAGAGTCCACCACTTGTGACAATAAATAAGGAATAAAAAGCAGAGGGATGCCAGGTGCCTGTTGAGTGCCTTTCCAGCTGTCCAAATCCCTCCTGGGAAACAACCATAGTATTAGACATAATGAAGCTAACACCCATACTTCCTATGTTGCTTAGGATCTTTCAAACATGGTATAAAACATTTTACATGTATTATTTTACAATAAATGTAAGCCACTGAGCTAAATGGAATATCCATCCCCTCACAGGTAGGGGAGACTAAAGCTCAGAGGTACTTCATTTCGCCAGCACTGTTAGTAAGCCGAATCAGACTGGAACCTGTATTAGTCTGAACCCATGGCCGCTCCCCTAGCCTTGGTGGTGTCCTGGCCTCCCACTGGAAGAAGAGAGTTGAAAGAGGGCAAGGGGCATGTCTCCAAAGCCCATTTAAACCTCAGCTTCTGCAGTTCCCCAATTGGCTGTTACAAATTGTTGCTAGTACAGTTGAGGAAACCCCACAGTGTCATTTTCAGAGCTGAGCATTGTGTTCTCCATACCCTGGACAGCACAAAGAACATTTGGGTGGGAGTGGTATGAGTATTTCCCTTTCCTTTGGATTCCCCCACTCCAGTGGCCCATTTCACAGTTCAGAAAACGCCTTCCTGAAGCCCTCACCCAGTGGTTGTCAACCTTCTTAACTCTGCGGCCCTTTGATTCAGTTTGTCATGTTGAGGTGACCCACAAGCCATAAAATTATTTTGTTATTACTTCATAACTGTAATTTCACTACTGTTATGAACTGTAATGTAAATAACTGACATGCAGGATATCTGATACGTGACCCACAAGGTGTCATGACTCACAAGTTGAGAACCACTACCCTGGGCATTCGTTGTTGCTGTCCTGAGAAGGGGGCTTCCAAAGGAGAAACAGCTGTTGAATGCCTTGATGTCCCTCTGCAGCCATCTTCCCACTTAAACTCTGGTGCCATCCTGTTCTGAAGTGCCCACACTGTCCCCTGTTCTGCACACTCTGTACTGACTTGGGGCCATTTTTGCTTCTGGAGGCAGACCCTTTTATGTGTGTGAGTGGTGACTGTCAGTGGAGAGAAAGAATGACTCGTGACCTCTGGGGACTGTGGCAAATGAGACAGTTGAAAAGCATATTCAATATCATAATCACATTTTAGGTTTCAAAAATATAGTTTTATTAACAGAACTACTGAAAGTAGCCGGGCGTGGTGGCGCACGCCTTTAATCCCAGCACTTGGGAGGCAGAGGCAGGCGGATCTCTGTGAGTTCGAGGCCAGCCTGGTCTACAAAGCAAGTCCAGGACAGCCAGGGCTGTTACACAGAGAAACCCTGTCTCGAAAAACCAAAAAAAAAAAAAAAAAAGAACTACTGAAAGTAGAGTTTGGCAAAATCTTGCCTAATATAACATTACTTCTCAAGTGAAACGTGGCCAGGTATCAGGGTGTGTGTGAGTGTGTGTGTGTGTGTGTGTGTGTGTGTGTGTGTGTGTGTGTGTATTTAAGTCTGCATATTTATCAGAGGTGTGTGCTCTGAAACTTTGCCTTTCATGTCTCATACACCCCTGAAGGGATGATCTGAAGGTCTTTGGGGATAGTACCCATCTTGGGGGCTCAAGAGAAGGCCCTAAGTTTAAGCAGGTGCAGTAAACACTGGCTTGCTAGCCATAATCAGGCTGCAAAGGGAAACCTTTCAGCTTAGTGGCTAGGAACACAGATTAAGATCAAACTAAGCACAGTTTAAATCCAAAGTACTTAATGATTGTATTACTTAACTTTTGTGTTGTTTTTTTAGACAGAGTCTTATACTGTGCAGTCCAGGGTGATCTGGAAAACTACATAATCCAGGCTGGATTTGAATTCAGCCTCTTGCCTCAGCCTCCCAAGTTCTTGGATTTGTACTAAGATTGTGATTGTAGTTGTGTGCTATTATGCCCAACTTGTATTCCTTAACTCTCCCCCCTCACCCAGAGACAAGGTTTCTCTGTGTAGCAGGTTGTCCTGGAACTCACTCTGTAGACCAGGCTGGCCTTGAATTCATAGAGATCCACCTGCCTCTTCCTCCCAAGTGCTAGGATTAAAGGCGTGTGCCACCACCTTACGTGTTCCTTAATTTTTTTTTCGAGACAGGGTTTCTCTGTGTAACAACAGCTCTGGCTGTCCTGGACTCACTTTGTAGACCAGGCTGGCCTTGAACTCACAGAGATCCACCTGCCTCCACCTCCCAAGTGCTGGGATTAAAGGTGTGCACCACCACCACCACCACCACCACCACCCAGCAGTATTCCTTAACTCTTAACGCCTCAGACTTTTCATATTTTAAATGGTGGTTACTGGCACTGAATTCATAGCATGGCTTTGAGGGAGGCGTGGAGTAATCCCACTGATGGGTACCTAGTGTACTCAGTCACATGTCCACAGTAGACTCTCTTCTTATCTACTCTGCCTATCTTGTCTCCATTGCATTAAATGTCCTGGGGCCCTGGGTGGCTGACTGTGGCTTTGTGGCTCTTTGCTGTATGTGTGGATGAAGGTGGCATCTGCTTCTATCTGAAGCATATACGGGTATTCCTAACTCACTTTAGGGTTGTGTCCTGATAAAACCCCCTATAAACTGAACATATCGTTAGGTCAAAACCTTTCAATTAAGCCCTGCTTGGTGATGGTTCTGTAGTCCCAGCCTCTCAGGAGGCCCCTTAATTCTGGAGGATTAT
This sequence comes from Lophiomys imhausi, assembly GCA_907164525.1. Taxonomy (NCBI): domain Eukaryota; kingdom Metazoa; phylum Chordata; class Mammalia; order Rodentia; family Muridae; genus Lophiomys; species Lophiomys imhausi. The sequence continues at coordinate 9,589,509 of CAJQZJ010009141.1, forward strand.
TTGAGCCCACAAGTTCTAGACCATCTGGGAAGCATAATGAGATCCCCATCTCAAATGTATATATTAATCTATTAATATTTATTATACATCTATTGAGCCTCATCAGTTGGGGTAGTCTACCATAAGTATACTCAGAACACTTACATTAATCTATAGTTAGGCAAAATTATCTAACAAAGCCTTCTTCTTTCATAAAAAACTGAAACATCCCAGTTGTTCAATTTTACCAGTGAAGACTCAGGAGCCAGATGCTAGGTTGAAAACATGCTAACTCAGAGAGGCAGAGAAAGCACCCAGCTGACGTTCCTATTCCACCAACATCCCAGCCAAAAGCCCTGAGCTAAAAGCCCAGAAGAACCTAGAGGAAGAAGATGAGAAGGAGAAAACCCCAAAGGAGAGAACCTCTGAAGGAACCAAAACTCCTTCTCCACACTGTCTTAAATACCCTCTGCTCAGTGTCCCTCCTTTCTGTCTAATCCCTGTCAGCTGGTTTCTTGCTCTGCCTCTTGACCTAGGATTAACTTTATTTAATCCTGTGTACAGAAAGCTCTTGGATTAAAGGGTGTGCTTAGAGCTGAGTCATATCATAAGTACTTGTTTACAATAAACAAAGTTCTTAGACTAAAGGTATGTGCTTAGAGGTGAAGCTACATCATAACCATTTGTTTACAGTAAACAGAAAGCTCTAGGATTAAAGGCAGATCCATCCCACAGTTACAGATTTTTCAAATCACAAACTCAGGGTTCACAATGTAATCAGATATTCTGCAACAAAGCCTATTTATTAAGGAAGGACTGAATAATTGCATCATTTGTTGACTGTTGTATTGAAAGTGAAAAAAAAAAAATGGTTCTGTAGATGTGCCTTTGTACCACGGGCAAGTGGCAGCATCCTCAAGGACTGAACCTCCACAACCCAGATGTGCATGGATTGTACATTCTGGGCCCTGTCCTTGACCCTGCGCTTGCAGTTGAAGAAGATAGATCGGGTCCTACCCTCAGAGGACCCATGAAGTAGTGGGGAAACAGATGATATTCAAATAATTAAAATTAGGGGCTGGAGAGATGGCTCAGCAGGTAAGAGCACTGGCTGCTCTTCCAAAGGACCTGGATTCAAATCCCTGCACCCACTTGGCAATTTACAGCTGTGTGTAATTGCCAGGCATAGTGGCTCATGCCTTTAATCCCAGCACTTGGGAGCCAGAGGCAGGTGGATCTCTGTGAGTTCAGGGCCAGCCTGGTCTACAAAGTGAGTCCACCACAGCCATGGATACATAGAGAAACCCTGTCTTGAAAAAACAAAACAAACAAATAATTAAAATTAACAAATGCCACCATGTGAAAGTAGGGGATATAGGGATAGAATTGTGGGATCAGAGAAATGAGAATGGAAGGTCAGAAAGACTTCCCTGAAGAAGAGATGCAGCAGCTAAGCAGACTCGTGAAGGTTGACACTGATGGAGCCATGTTTATCTCATGTGGCCCCATCCCTGTAGAGGACTACCTGTGATGAATTGAAATCAAATCCCTCCTCATAGCTGGAGCATCTGTGCCAGAGCCATCGCTGGCAATAGAACATGGGTCTTATCTCTGCCTCTCCTGGACAGTCCTGTTCTTGTGTGCTTGACACAACCGAAGTGGGACTCTGAGCAGGGAACTACAAGAGGAAGGCTCTGGGATAGCAGCAACCTTGACATCTGATAGGGAAGAAGCTAGTGGCTGTGTCAGGTTTTGCCCTCCTAGTGAGAATGCTTTTTCAGGAAGCTAGAGGAAAACTGTGTTCAAAGTACTTCCCAATGCCTTTGGGCTGGCCAGTAGGCACCTGGAGGCTAGCCTCTTTGGAACTGTAGTTGGTTACTGTGTCCTCTGGTTTTCCCATGGCAGACATCTCTTCCACAGTGTCCTGTGGAAAAGGGCCATTAGGCAGCAGGGGAGGGACTTTTATGGTGCAGGAGACTGGTCAGACTCAGAGGTCCAGAGCCTGGCAACTCCACTCCTCCAGGACAGGGGTCTACCCTGAGTTTTGTGTTAGTTTTGTTATTTGATCTGGAATATCATGATTTGTCTTATCATTGCTGTGATAAAACCCCATGACAAAAAGTAAGTTGAGGAGGAAGGGGTTTATTTGGCTTATACTTACTTCCACATTGTTGTCCATCATTGAAGGAAGCCAGAACAGGAACTCAAATGGGGCAGGGTCCTGGAGCCAGGTGCTGATGCAGAGGCCATGGAAAGGTGCTGCTTACTGGCTTGTTCCCCATGGCTTCCTCAGGCTGCTTTCTTTTAGAATCCAAGACCACCAGCCCAGGGATGGCAACACCCACAAAAGGTTGGGCTCACCCCCATTGATCACTAATTAATAAAATGCTTTACCAGTCTGCCTATAGCCTGATTTTTTTTTCTTTTTTTCTTTTGGCTTTTTGAGACAGGATTTCTCTGTGTATCTCTGGCTATCCTGGACTCGTTATGTAGACTAGGCTAGACTTGAGCTCACAGATATCCGCCTGCCTCTGCCTCCCAAGTGCTGGGATTAAAGGCGTGTGTCCTTACCCCCAGCAGTTATAGACAGCTGTGAACTGCCATGTGGGTGCTGGGATTTGAACCTGGTTCCTTGGAAGAACAGCCAGTGCTCTTAACTGCTGAGCCATCTCTCCAACCCTACAGTCTGATCTTATGGAGGCATTTTCTTAACTGAGGTTCCCTCCTCTCAGATGACTGTCCAGCAAATGACCCTTTTAACGTTTTGTCTTGCCTTCTCACCTGAAGCATACACTCCATAGGAAGAGACGATGGACTCAAAGGCAAGTGAAGGTTAAGGTTAGACTATGAGGGATGCATGGACCCCAGAACCTACACGGGGCAGCATTGGTTTATGGAGGAGCTAGGACTAAAGCATTGGAGGGAAGATTTTTGTCTAGTACACCAGTGACCCCGCAGAGCTTAGTGTGACACCTGGCTCATCGAAGGTTCTTAGCACTACTGAGATTGAAGAGATCCCCTCTGGCACCTTATCAGATAGATATGGACAAATTCTTTTTTTTAATATTTATTTATTACTTCAGGTTACATCTCCATCACAGTGTCCTCTTTCCACCCCTCCCAGTCCCTCCCTCCCACCCTCTACCCCCTATCCCTTCCATCACACTCCTCTGGAGTGGGGTGTCCCTACATAACAGTTCCCCGCACCAGTTCAGCAGTCATATGAGGGCCAAGACCCTCTTCATACACTGGGGGCCTACAAGGCAGCACCACTATGGCAAAGTGTCTCATTGACAGGAAACAAAGTCTATGTCCATGTTCCCTTTGGTGCATTGGTTGTAGTATAGTTATCCTGTACTACATGGCTAAAATCCAACTATAAGTGAATAGATGCCACGTGCATCCTTCTGAGTCTGGGTTAGCTCACTCAGTATGAGCTTCTCTAGTTCCATCCATTTGGCTGGAAATTGCATGATTTCGTTGTTTCTGATAGCTGAGTAGTATTCCATTATGTAGACGTACCACAGTTTTTTAATCCATTCTTCAGTTGAGGGACATCTGGGTTGTTTCCAGTTTCTATCTATTACAAATAAGGCTGCTATGAACATAGATGAGGAAACTTCCTTGTGATTCGGTGAGGAGTCATTTGGATGTATACCCAGAAGTGGTATGGCTGGGTCCCGAGGCAGAGCTATTCCAAGTTTTCTAAGATATCGCCAGACTGACCTCCATAGTGGTTGCACAAGCCTGCACTCCCACCAGCAATGGAGGAGGGTTCCCCTTTCTCCACACCCTGGCCAGCATGTGCTGTCATTTGAGCTTTTGATCTTAGCCATTCTGACAGGTGTGAGATGGAATCTCAGAGTAGTCATCTTGAGTTGCATTTCTTTGATGATTAAGGATGCTGAGCATTTCTTCAAGTGTCTCTCAGCCATTTGGGATTCTTCCTTTGTGAATTCTCTGTTTAGCTCTGTTCCCCATTTTTTTGATTGGATTATTTGCTTTCTTGGCATTTAATTTCTTGTAAATTTTGGATATTAGCCCTCTGTCAGATGTGGGGTTGAGGAAGATTTTTTTCCCAATCTGTAGGCTGCCGTTTTGTTCGAATAACAGTGTCTTTTGTCTGACAAAAGCTTTTCAGTTTCATGAGGTCCCATTTATTGATTATTGGTTTTGGAGCCTGAGCTGTTGGTGTTCTGTTCAGGAAGTTGTCACCTGTGCCAGTGAGTTCGAGGGTTTTCCCCACTTTCTCTTCTAATAGATTTAGTGTGTCTGGTCTTATGTTAAGTTCTTTGATCCACTTGGACTTAAGTTTTGTACAAGGTGATAAGTATGGGTCTAATTTCATTCTTTTACATGTCAACATCCAGTTGGACCAGCACCATTTGTTGAAGATGCTGTCCTTTTTCCATTGGCCATCCTGCCAAAAGCAATATACAAATTCAATGCAATTCCTATCAAAATACCACCACAATTCTTTATAGACCTGGAAAAAGAAATTCTCAACTTCATATGGAATAACAAAAAACCCAGAATAGCTAAATCAATCCTGTATAATTAAAAAAACATCTGGAGGTATCACCATCCCAGATTTCAAGCTGTACTACAGAGCAGTAGTAATAAAAACAGCATGGTACTGGTATAGAAATAGACCAGTGGATCAATGGAATCGAATTAAAGACCCAAAAATGAACCCACATACCTTTGGTCACTTAATTTTTTTTTTTTTTTGGTTTTTCAAGACAGGGTTTCTCTGTGTATCCTTGGCTGTCCTGGACTCACTTTGTAGACCAGGCTGGCCTCGAACTCACAAAGATCCGCCTGCCTCTGCCTCCCAAGTGCTGGGATTAAAGGTGTGCGCCACCACCGCCCGGCTGGTCACTTAATTTTTGATATGGACAAATTCTAACACAAGTTTTTGTCTCCTTTCCCAAGACTTGGCATTTATACACTAGCTGCCTAGTGACAGCAATGAGAGGATGTTTAAGGAACTTAAAATTATGCCATCCGGAACTATGAACTGCTTAGCAAGAAAACACAAAGGGCTTAGGACGATCAAAGTCTCTCTTAAATCCCCCTAAACTGTCATCATGGCTCTCCTACCATTTCTCACCTGGCAGACAGTGTGCGTAGCACTGTGTCCTAGCTGTGTACACCCTACCACGGAACTCCCATGTTCACCCATGAGGCGGATTATCATCTCTTCTCAATAAAGGAGGAAATCAGAGCTTAGGTAAAATGTTCTACCCTTGTTTTTAAGCAGGTCTGTCTGACTCCATGGTTCACAGTTTTTGAGCGATCCGAACCCTCCACAGGGCTTCCTGCCTGGAGATTCATTGTGTGATTCTTACAGAACTACCACCCACGGATGGAACTTCCTGGAAGTTAAGTTTTCTGTTCCCCGTAAGAAAGATCTTAAAGCATTCTAAAATAGGAACCAACTGCCTCAGGGAGCCCTGCTTCTCCCCGGGAGCTCAGGTTTGCTCAAGGGATGTTTGTATCAGTTGGGGCATCTTGGACCTCTCCAGCTCCAATATGATCTGGTTCTGAAAAAGATAAGCCCTGGTATCGTGGCTTGGCAGAGGCTCTTTCTGAATGGTACAAGGAGGTGATCCTCGGCCAGGCAGGAGCAGTAGGCTGCAGACTTGTTTACGGCAGCACATTCTAGATCGCTGGTTCCCTTTGTTCTTTGAGGACTGGTCCAGGTCCCCTCCAACAGGAGCTGGGCATGATTGTGTGCCTGCTCCACTTTGTAGTGAAGTGTACAACCACCTGGCCAGGTGTCAGAACTTGGCATGGGGGGCTGGAGAGATGGCTCAGGGGTTAAGAGCACTGGCTGCTCTTCCAAAGGACCCTGGTTCAAATCCCAGCACCCACATGGCAGTTCACAGCTGTCTATAACTGCTGGGGGTAAGGACACACGCCTTTAATCCCAGCACTTGGGAGGCAGAGGCAGGCGGATCTCTGTGAGCTCAAGTCTAGCCTGGTCTACATAACGAGCCCGGGATAGCCAGAGATACACAGAGAAATCCTGTCTCGAAAAACCAAAACAAAAAACAAAAGAACTTGGCATGGAAGCCAGCCCCTGGGGTGGGTCTGGGAGCAGGGCCTGCCTACTCTGTGTTGCTGTTGCCAGTTAGCTAGTCCTGGGATTTGTGGGGCTTCAGACTTTGCGTAACTAAGCTGGTTATCCTTTGACCTTTATTCACCCTCATTGACTTTCTTTGGGTACATCATTGGTTTGGGGGTGCAGAAGGGTATGGTGTGATTCCAGAGTGACTCTCAAAGTACCACATGGGTAAGAGTGTTCTGTAAACCTCAGAGGCTGCAGGAGGAGCATGTCTGGCAGTGATGGGAATTGACTCTGCTTGATGCAGATGAGTCTGCCTCTTCAGTGCCAGGGCCCTAGGGAAGGATAGCAGAGTGGGAAAAACCCTACACATCATGCTGCCCAGTTGCCTACCCAGTGTGTAGTGGACAGCATGATCACTTAGTAGCCTGGCCAGGTCAGCCAGACTTTCCTGGAGCACAACTAGATCTTGAATGTAGTAGTAAACAGCAAGCCCTTGTTTGTGTTAGCCCATCCCTCTGCAGCAGTGGTTCTCAGCCTGTGGGTTTGTGGGTCAAGACCCCGTTTACAGGAGTTGCATATCAGATATGCCATATATTATATATTGATATTAAAATTCATAACAGTAGCAAAATTACAGTTATAAAACTGCAAAGAAAGTGATTTTATGGTTGTAGGTCACCACAGCATGAGGAATTGCATTAAAGGGTCGCAGCATTAGGAAGGTTGAGAACCACTGCTCTACAGACTATTTTGATGCTTCACTATTGCTCAGGGCTGTGTCCTTGTGAGGACAGTCCCTGTTATTCAGTGAATTTTTATGAGCCAGAGTGTGCCTCCCTTATTCGTTCTATGTGCTGGGTCTGTAGGACAGGTCAGCTCTGCTTGTTGGTCCTAGGATTCTAGGGTGGTGTGGGTAGGCACTGTAAACTGTTTTAGAGTGTGGTAGAAATCAGAGAGGGGCCAAATGATTTGTCTAAGTCACTCCAATTTTGTGGACATCCTCAGAATGCTTGGTCTTGTCTTTTTGCTGCTCAGGTACATTCTGCCTCCTTTCTGACCCACAGTATTTTTATTACAGGATTCAGAGAATGCTTTCTGAAGGGTAAAGCTAGAGCTTTTAGCTGCCTTCTTCTTTACAGTTACTTGGTCAAAGGGAGAGTAGGGATGGGCACATAGGAGCAATGTGGTGCCAGGAACAGGGGCATTAGATGTTGGAGGAGAATCTGGAGGTGCAGGAATGTGATGGTTGTCTCCCAGAAAGGAACCCGACTATGGGGACTAGGCCACTCTGGTAACTCCTGGGGTCTCTTCTGGTCTCTTGTCTCTTCTCTTCATGCTAGTGATCAAACCTAGAGCCTTGTGTGTACTAGGCAAGGGCTCTTCAACTGAGTTACAGTCCTGTTTTCCCTAGGTCTCCTGTAGAGGTCTTTTACCCTCTTGTGTTTCTTGTCTGCCTGCTTGGAGATCTAAAACACCATGAGATTTAGCCTCCTTGGCACTGCATATTCTATGTGCTGTTTTCCCCCTGGCCCTGCTGCCCCTACCCTTTCTGAGCAGCCTGTTCATGCCTGGGAACTTTAACATCAGAGCCTCAGTAAGAGACCCTGTGCTCAGCCTGCCGTCCTCCCCGACTCTATTGTCCTGTGTAAGAAGTGACATATTACAGAAGGCCTTAACCCTCAAGGATAAGTCTGATGGTGGGAATTTCATGGATGGTGGCAAGACGACGAGAGAATGACTCTTGGGAGCAATGAAAGGAAATGAACACTTACTGAGTACATACAGGCACAGGCGCATTCTGTGTTTTCTCTATACTATCTCTGTCTCACAGATCAAGCACTAGGACGTGGTCGGGGCCACAGAGCCAGTGAATGGGTGGGATCCGAGTGTGGATTTTATTCTGCTTGGCTCCCTTTGGTCTGTGGCACCTTTCAGCCACATGGTTAAAAGAGATATTCTAGAACTGTCAGGAAAGGCTTATAGAGCCACATGGTTAGGCACGTGGGGCTACGGGAGGGAGTGGCTTTGTATCTCTAACCCAGTGTATGCAAGGATTTAGGGTTCAGAGCCTCCAGAAGTGGAGTGAAAACAAGTGATAATAGGTGTAGTAGACCCAGAATTGTCTCCTGGAGTACATAAAAATACACTATTCCCCAAGTCCTCAGTGGGAGGAGGATGTGTCCCCTCCTGAGCCATACCCTATCCTAAGACAGCCATAGGTGTGAGGAAGACCAAAAATCTGGATTAATATAAATATTTATGTGTATTAGCTTTTCCCCTAGCCCTTTGTGATAGTTAGCTTACTATTACTGTAACAAAGTACATGAGATAGTTACCTTAAAGTGAAAAAAATGTTTGATTTGGCTCATAGCTTCAGAAGTCTCAGTCCGTGCTCTTTTGGCTCTGTCACTTTGGGCCTGTCGAAGCATAATACTTTGTGGCAGAAGCCCATGGCAGAGGAGGCCTTTTCATGGCAGCCAGGAAACAGAAACAAGAAGGGACTAGAGTCCGAGTATTTCCTCCAGTTAGGCTCCACCTCTAAAATGTTCTACCAAACCCCAGGAGTGTCACAGGCTGGTGACCAATCCTGCAACCCAGGAGCCATTGGGATTTGTTTCAGATCTAAACCTTGTCACCACCTACTCACACGAGTCAGGCCTTTCAATCCCTCACAGGCTCTGATGCTGCCCTTCCCACCTCTGCCCTTGCCTCTTTGAGTTCCTTAGGGGCCTTTGCCATGGCTTGTCTACCTTCACCTTGCCTCTTTTTGTGACCCCTATAAATCTTAGTGTATTGGCTGGAAATCAAGACTCACTGTTCCCTCAGCAATCTAGGCACTAAGAAATGGTTTTTATTGTTGTTGTTTAATGATTTATTGTGTGTCTGTGCACGTGCATGTGTGTGTGTGTACACGCGCATTTGTGTGTATACATGTGCATGTGAGTACCCTTGGAGGTCAGAAAAGGGCATTGGATCCCCAAGAGTTGGGCTCAGAGGTGGTTGTGAGCCATGTGATGTGGATGTTGGGAACCGAACTTGATCCTTTGGAAGGGCAGCAAGTGCTCTTTACCACTGAGCCATTTCTTTGGTCCACTAAGAGAGGTTTATGAGGACAATGGTGACTTCAAATATTCAGTGTACAGCCCCATTGCTCTGTCAAAGGTGCCCAAGGACATAGTGGCTTCATGGAGTGGAAACCTGTTTTCTATCTCATGTAATGTCCCTGACATGAACAAACCAGAAGGGGACCCTAGCTTCTTGTGCTCATCTCAGAATCCATTAATGCACCCACTTTCTCCTTAGCAAACTAGCACACACCCTTGGTGAACATCTGTGTGCCAGACTGTGCACAAAGCTTTGTGAACCAGAAGCTGACTAAAGTACTTCTGCCCTGTGTGGAAGCAGTCCGCTGTGGGAACTCCTCTCTTGTGTGCTGGGCAGTGCAGGCACAATGTAGCCCATATGTGTGGGTCTGTTGATTACAAAGAGGATGTGAAGTGCTGGGAGCAAACGAAGCCCAGGGAGTCAGGAGCCAGGAGGGCTTCATAGCATGACATCTGAGCTAGGTACAAAGGCTTTGGGTTCAACAGCTAGAGAAAGGAGACACAGAGACCTGGAGATCTGGGGGTGGCGTGGAGATGGATGCTGGGTGTGGTCTGAGCACAGAGGAAGAGAATGGAGAAAGGAGACTGCGTCCCAGATGTCCACATGGCTCGCTCTTCCCTTCATTTTGGCCTCCACATCTGTTAGACACCTTCCCTGATTACTGTTCCTAAAATTATGTCCCTCTAACCACTATATTTTTCTGCTTTATTTTAGTGGAACACTTACGTGTAGAGTGTATGTTCCATGTGTACAAACAGCAGGTACTGAAATATGTTAAAAGATGAATGAGTGGCCCGGTATGGGCCGCCCACATTTAATCCCAGCACTGGGAGGCAAAAGCAGGAGGATGCCAGTGAGTTAAAGGCCAGCCTGGTCTACAGAGTGAGTTCCAGGACAGCCACAAAGAGAAACCCTGTCTCAAAAAAAAGAATGAATGAGTGAACTATATTGAAGAACATATTTTTGGAAAGTATGATCTCCATAACAAAGATTGAGCTTTCATCTATTTTTTTTTTTTTAGGATTTTAAAGAATGTGTCTATGTCAGTAAATGTACACTATGTGTGGTGTGTGTGTGTGTGTGCGTGTGCACTCATGCTTGTGGAGGCTGGTAGAGTGCATTGGATCCCCTAGAGCTGGAGTTACAAACACTTGCGATATACCTGAAGTGGATGCTGGGAACCCAGCTTGGGTCTTCAGGAAAAGGAGAATTGAATTGCACTCTGTAAACACTGAACCATCTCTCCAGCTTCTGACTTTTGCCTTGTGGGCATCAGAGAGAACTGGAATGGAATGTTTTTGAGCAAGTTAGTGACATATCACTATTTTAGAGAAAGGAGAGTGGAGAGTGCCTCTTTTTTGGCCCAGCCTGCCTGCAGAGCCACTAGCTGCTTACTTAGCCCCAGGTACTTTTGGTGTAGAGTAACCTGCTCCAGGAAACCATCCTTTATTGAGAACCTCATGAAGGGGCTGCCTGAGCCTTTGGTCCTGACAGTGGAGGGTACAGGAGCTGACCTCTATCTCTTGTTGGGCCTGCCCACTCTGGCACTTCTGGTAGAAATGGGAATTCAGAGTCTTTCTGGAAAGCAGCTTGGCAAAAGGACCAAGAACCCTAAAAATATCCCTGGTCTTTGACCTAGAAATTCCCCAGTAAGGATTTTATCACAGGGAACCAAGTTGAAATGCTTTTTGTGTGAAGACTTTCATCTCAGTGTAAGAAGTTAGAAGCATGTTGGGGTAGAGCTTAGTGGTTGAGTACGTGCCTGCCCTTGGTTATATCCCCAGCCCTGGTTTCAGAAATTGAGTTACCTAATATGTAATTCAAGCACTTCCCAGATCCAGTCCCTCCATGCCCATCCCCACGCAAACTGCCTGCTGCAGAGACCTCAGTACACTCCTTTCCATCACAGCAGCTCAGAACCCCTGTGCCATCCGGGCGGTGGTGGCGAACGCCTTTAATCCCAGCACTTGGGAGGCAGAGGCAGGCGGATCTCTGTGAGTTCGAGGCCAGCCTGGTCTACAAACTCGAGACCAGGACAACCAGAGCTGTTACACAGAGAAACCCTACCTCGAAAAACCAAAAAAAAAAAAAAAAAAAAAGGAACCCCTGTGCCATAACCTATACATGGGGCCCAGACTGAGCCATGGAACGTGTCCTCCTCTGCTCACCTCCTCAGAGGTTCTCCAGCTCTTGGAGCAATGTCTAAGCAATGTGCCTGGCCCTGCCCTGGAAACTTATGTAGCACTATGCACTTGTAATCTGATCTCTCACTGTCTCTTCACACATCAGTCTCCTTGACTAGCTCTGACCTTGAAGGTGTTTTACTCTGACCCTACTGCTGGCCTGGGGCCTAATGAATGAGTGAGTGAATGAATGAACTGAGGATGTTGTAAGGCTTTGAAGAATTGCCTTCAGGTGCAGTGCCCAGCACATAGCATGGTAAACACTGAATAATTGCTTAGTGGATGAGTCTATGAGAAATAAAAACAGCAGGATTTTTTATTTTATGTATAATAGATTTCAATTACTTCCCAAGTCACTACTGGGCAGAACCAACCCGGCATCTGAATTTGTATTGAGATGCCATAGGTGAATCTGACTAGCAGCAAGGGGTTGAGACTCAACAGAAGCCAGCCCCCTCGTGAGGCTATTATAATGCGACACGTTACAGGTGTGCACACCATATGATCCCAGCAGTGTGCTTGTGAACTGAGAAGAGAAAGAAAATACCTCAGTGTGGTTTTGCTAGTTATTTTTAGGTGATAGGATATGGGTGACTTACATTTTTTTCTTTTTATGTTTCTATTATATAATTTCTCTGTATGTGGCATATGTCATCTTTTAAATATTAAAAAAAAATGAGGGAGATGTTTGGGTGAGGGGTTCCTAGTCGTACTTGGCATTGCAGGTTGTGGGTGTGTTTCCATTCTGCAGCTTCTACCAGCCCCGGGGCTGATCCCAGGCTTATGTAACCCGGTCTATAGCCTGGTCATCTCATGACCAAGCAAGTACCTGCCTTGTGATCTTGGAAGTCTAGAGATAGTTCCTAGGTCCAAAGCAGATTGCCTGTGACTTGAGGGTCCAAAAGGAAGAAAGGGTCATGGGTAATGTGACAGACCCTAGTGTGATGAGATTTTGTTTAAAAATTTGCCAGTGATGGGACTGGAGAGACAGCTCACTGGTTAAGAGCACTGGCTGCTCCTGTTGAAGGATCCAGGTTTTATTCTGAGCACCCACATGGTGGTTCATAACCTTCTGTAACTCTAGTTCGATGTCCACAGGCACCAGGCACACAACATGGTACTTACTCATGTAAGTACTTGAGTTACTTACTACACAGCATGCAGGCAAAACACTCATGCACATAAAGGAAGAAAACCCAAAGAATTGGCCAGTGAAAAAGCCTTCAGTGAGGCTGGCCTGGAGTGCAGTGTGGGTGGAACCTAGGACCAGACAGGGGCCTAGACAGCAGAGATGTCTGACACTGGGGTCTAGGTAGTTGGCTGGCTTAGCAGGCAGTTTGAAGGCAGAAGGTCAGCCAAGTGGACACCATTATTAGAAAGGTGAGACAGTTGAGAGACAGATCGCATGGACTAATGGACTGACTGGCTTAGAGAAAGCAACCAACTGGAGAGAGCCTCCAGACCAAGGTGTTCTCATCACTGCTTTGGAGCAAAGCAAGCAGGTGAAGCTGCCTGCCTGAAGGTTGTGCTGACCTGTTTGTTATCGAATGCTACCCTCCTCTGAAAGCCTCTTCTGTATTTTCCCCTAACACGTTCTCTCTTTTAAACTCCTGTCCATTTTGGCTCTTGTCTCCTCCAGCTTTCTTTGCCCTTGCTTCTGGAGGGGCAAGATGATGCTTTGTGCCTCTCTGAGGTCTGTGTAGGACCATAGTTAGAGTCCACGGATGGAGAAGTGCTTTGTGTTTATCCACTTTCCCAGCTGGAAATGTCAAGGCCCAGTGTAGCACAGAGGGCTCTGCTCTGGTTTTGGGACTGGCTCCTGCCTTGTGCTTCCCTGGGTCACCAAGGCGACAAAATGCTCACTTGCAAACAAATAGCATCCCTGGTTAGGGTTTCCAGCCTTAGCAGTTCTTGACCTCCAACTGAGCTGAAACCAAAAGGAGGCCTTTCCTATCAGCCCTGAGCTGCACCCTTTGGTAACTTGTACACTTCCCCCTCCTCTTTTCCACCTCACTGTAGAGCCTGTCTGGCACCTGTGGCAGGGGGGTTTGGGACAGGTGGTCTTCTAGAGCAGATACTAGCTGCAGCTGTCTGCAGAGGTGCCTTCTTCTCAGGGCCTGGCTCTCTCATTCTCTCCTGGGCTTGATGGAGAGAGACTGCCTGTCTTCTAAGCCACCCCCACAGGGGAGTGGTGCAAGAGGCTGCTCTGGCCAATGTGGGGCTAGTGGAGCACTCCTGAGAGAATGAGGCCTGACCTGTCTGCCCTGCCTCACCCCAAAACTGACTCAGCTCTCAATTGACTCAGATTTTAAGCCCTTGTCAGACTGGTCTCAGGAAGGACAGGTGATATGAGCCATGACCAGCAGCCCCAGACCAGGCAGGCACTATGGCCTGCTACTCCATGAAACCTTATAGGCAGGAACATTTGTAACTCCTCTGGCCACCTTAGAAGGTGTCAACCTGCCTTCTGTTAAGAACCTATTCCACTAGGAGTTTGGGAGTTTTCTGCCTTTGGCCGGTCCTCTCTGTTGTCCCCTTTCCCAATCTCATCACCTTTTTCCAGGAGAACTGAGCTCTCACCTCCCCTGTGTGACCCACTCTCTGGTTTATTCTCTTAACTCATTGAGCACCCACACATGCCAGATGCTCCTGCAGTGGGGAGACCCAGTCCTGCCCCAAACCCCATTTTTGTTGTGACTTTGGTTTGTTGTTAGCTTTTGAGACAGTCTCCCTGTGTGGCCCAGGCTGACTTGCAACTGCAGGGCTCCAGTGATCCTTCTGCCTCAGGCTACAGGTATGTGTCACTGTACCCACCCTCCTCATAGCTGACTTGAGGCACAACTCAGAGAAAGCAACTTGAGTGGAAGCTTTAGTTGATCCAAGACAATCAGTAAATTTTTCCTTAGACAGTGGAAAGCAACAACCAGAGTCCCAGCTGGGCTCTCAGTCTTGTCACGACAGAGTTCTCTATTGCCCCACATGTCTTGAGAGTCTCTACCAAACCATTTAAAGGAATCCCTTTCCCCCCCCCCCCCGTGCTTTACTCTTTTAAAAGCCCACCTGTGCACAAACATGCTTCCTACAAAAGACAAGTCCTACTCCCAGCCCTCATCTGGGAGGGCTGGTGTGTATTCATCCAGATTTTCTTCCTCACAGATACCAAACCAAAGCACATCTAGAGGTGGCAGTTTTCTTGGGACGCACACAAGCCTGACAGGACCACTGACTGACCCCTGGCAGTTAGTTACTCCAGTTCTGACTTCTGCAGAGTAGAAGTAGCATCAGACTCAGTTCTCGCCTGCTTCCCTGCCATATTGTTCCACATCAGGGCCTTAATGCCTTGGGTGGCAAAAGCATGACCAACCCCCTTTAAGGATGACTCAAGTTGTAGGTGTCAGGGACAGCTCACCAGAGACTGTGAGCTTCTGGGTTGTCCGTCCTTTCTTTCTTTGGCCTTGCCTCTCACCTCTTCTCTCCTGCTCCATCTCTTTCCTCAAGACTTCCAGGTCAGGCACACTCATCCTTTTGGATTTGGATCCTGTAAGTTCATTATGGCATATCCTGGCCCAGAGTTTCAGTTGACGGGCATGTCAGCATTTCTACCATTAAGAGGTTAACCTTAGCCGGGCGGTGGTGGCGCACGCCTTTAATCCCAGCACTTGGGAGGCAGAGGCAGGCGGATCTTTGTGAGTTCGAGGCCAGCCTGGTCTACAAAGCGAGTCCAGGACAGCCAGAGATATTCAGAGAAACCCTGTCTCGAAAAACCAAAAAAAAAAAAAAGAGGTTAACCTGTAAACTAGATATAGTAACACCTACCTTTTATTCCCAGATTATTCCCAGCTCTCAGGAGGCTGAGGCAGGAGGATCACAAGTTCTACAACAGCCTAGGCTACATAGAGTATCTCTGCTCCAGCCTGGGCTACACAGTGAGATCCAATCACAGAGCAGAAAAGCCAACAACTTACTGTGTTGTCTGAATGAGGTTGGAGGGCTCTACTTTTGAGACCTGGGAGAGAGGTAATAAGAGCATTGCCTTGACAATTTGGGAGTTTCTCTTAGTCCCCCATGGTGGCGTAGCCAGCTAGGACTGGAGCTGATCAGGACAGGCACAGTGATTGAAAACAAACAGAAAACCAGAGGGCAATCCAGTGAGTGCCATAGCTAGAGTTGAGTTTGGAAAGGACCCTGATCAGCACATCACAGACATGTGTTGGATATTTATGGAGTCCTTATTTATCCATGAAGAACAGTGTGAGTAGGACTGTGGAATGGGGCAGGGCAACCATTAGACCTTAGAAGGTCCAGGTGAACTCATCAGATGCCCAGCAGGTCCTACTGGCCGCACTGGCTATCCCACCTGACTGAGGCCTTGATTTCTCCCATACCTGCCACTTGAAACACTTCTTTTAGAGCCAAGGGCATGAAGTCTTGTCTCCTCCAGGAAGTCTTCCCAGACACGCCCTATTTCCTCCGTTGTTTCTCCATAGCCTTTGAGTCTCCTTTATGCCACTCACTGCTTTGTGATGGGCTAATCTGTCCATCCATCCATCTATCCATCCATCATCTACCCACCCACCCAAGGAATACTGAAAACTCAGTCTGTGCCAGAGACCTAGACAACTATGAAGGAGAGATTCAGGCCCTGCCCTAGAGAGGCTCCTTCCGGTAGTCCAGTAGGGGAAATGGGATCCAGGTGGTGAGTTAACAGTGGCTGGTTGGAAGGGAGGACCTTTCTAAGGAGGCAGTTCTTAAGCTTTGGATATTCTTAAGATAATTAAAATGTCAACTTCACTTCCTTAGGCCCGTGAGAGAGCCTGGCAGGGTCTTCAAGCCAGAGAGTGCTTAGAAATCAGAGGTTGAAATGAATCTGAGCCCTGACCCTTTTGTCTGGACCTGCACACCCTAGCAGCCAGTAATCATCCACTTCCCCTAGCTTCAGGCCTCCTGGCTCCACCCCCAGTTGTCATTTGAGCACAGAGAACTGGGTTACCCTGGGGGTCGGGTAGCAGGGTCCTAAGAACTAGAGTGTGGCCCATTGTGGAGCTCCAGGCTGACCCCCCTCAGCACCAGAACAGGACAGCCACAGAGCAGGCAGCTCGGTCTGTGACAGGTCAGACAGACCCTGCTGGGAGATGGCTACTTCACAATCTGCTCTGCCTCTCACCTGTACTGACTGGGGACAGGCGGGAGGCTCCGTGGGGACAAGGCTCCTTGGGCTCCTGAGACTGGTCTTTCACATGGGTTCTTTGATCAGGTGCTTCCCCTCTGTTACCATCATTACCCCTAAGGGAAACTGAGGCCCAGAGCTTGCTCTTCTAGTAGCAGCAGAGGCCAAAGTGGCGTGACCTGCTGCGTTGTAAAGAGGGTGAAATGAGGGGTCTGTGGTACAGGTGTGAGGATGAGGCTCACTCCCACCCAGGCCCTCCCTGCCAGAATCCTTGTCATACTGGGTCTGATTTGGAGGCCTCAGGCTGAGCAGCCCTGGGCTCCAGCTCTGCAGATGTGGAGGGAGGCATGCGGTCAGTCTGCAGGAAGCACACACTCTGACCCACTGCCTCCTCCACTCTTGTACCTACGTATTTGGTTGCTTGTTTCAGTTTTAATTGACGTATTTATTGTATGTTTGTACATTTTAAAAAATGTGCAAGAGTACGCATTCCAAGGATTTCCTAAATTATTCAAATATTTTCATAACAATGAGCGTGAACATACTGTATCACAAAACCAAAACATCCGTGCATCATCCTTGTGATTCAGTCTCAGCTGAGACAAGGAGATGAGCCTGTCTGGTCAAGAGACTTGTTCTCAGCTAGGTGTTCACTGTGCCTGGCCCCACCAGAAGACCAGTCATGAATGATTGAGTGCCATCTGTGCAGTTTCCAAATGGACTAGGGACACTCTCTTTAGGCCTACATCTCTGTGTGTGTGTGTGTGTGTGTGTATGTGTGTGTGTGTGTGTGTGTGTGTGTGTGTGTGTGTGTGTGTGTGTATACATGTGCACACTACAGCACAGATGGCTTTCAGGAAGTGGATTGGAGCTGAGTGGAAAGCTAGAAGCAACTCTGTGAACTGTAAAGCAGAGAGGCCCAGCTATGCATCCCGAGCAGCTCTGCCCCAGACCACTTGATGCAGGAAGAACCTGCCAGGCAATCTTCTGCTCTCTGAGAATATCTCAGCTGAGATGGCCCAGTTCACCCAGAGCTGGGTTAAGTGATGCCCAGGTGAAGGCCTTCCTACTGCACCAGCAGCTCCTGTTGAGAAGTCCAGGGTAGGTATGGCCAGTGGGAGCTGAGGCTCTTGTGCCCTCTGGAGCCTGCTCTTCTCATGGAGACAGTGTATGCACTCCACCCCTCTTCCCCCAAATCGCTCCACTTTGTCTGCCTCAGAGAATAAGTTCTTTGAAAACTTCTACTACCTTCCCTGGGGGGGGGGTTGGGGGGGTGGAGGGGCGAGTTTGATGTTTTTAAAAAGTCCAGTTTCAGACATTACTTTATACTAGGCCTCACCTGCCCACTCCATCAGTCCATTCTGTAGGGAAAAGGAGATGTAGACCTGAGCAGGAGGACATGGAGACCTTCTCCTGGTTCAGGTTGGAGGCCCTGCTTTGTAGCCTGATTAGAGGCCAGGGATGTACTTTGTGGGAATACTGGGGGTCCTGGCTGTCCCTGTATCCACACAGGTATCAGGGTCCTCCTGGGCATGTATACCACTGTTGGCTCCCTGTTTTCTAAGACTACTTCCTTAGGCATTGCCAAAATAAATATTTTAGGATACCTGGGCAGCCTCTCAGGCATTTCCACAACCAGCTGGGCACAGCCAGCACCTCTGGCCTGTCCACCTACTAAGGAGCTACCACTTATCTGAAGACAGAGGACATGGTGCTATTGTCTCATCCTGAACTCTGGATTGTTTTATCCTCCTGTGAGAAGAGCAGGAGGCTCTGCTCACTGAGGCCCTGGCTTTGGTTGTTTCTGATTGTTTTGTTGCTGTTGTTTTGTCATGCAGACTTGCTATGTGTGTGCAGCCGGTGCTGGGCTTAGATTCAAGATCCCCTACCCCAGGCTCCCCGGTGCTTCTGTTATAGGGCTGCATCAGCACACTGTCTTAGCACTCCTGATTTCTGGATGTGGACATTGAAATTGAGAGGTTTGGCTGCCCAGGGTCCCATCTATGGAGATGGTATGAAGAGGTAGACTGAGGTCCTCTGATTTCAAAGCTGCCTTTTGATGCTTCAACCCCCTTACTTTTCTCACCTTCCCAGCCCAGCTAGTAACTTACTGAGCCAGCCCTGGAGCCTGGGGCTATCAGGGGTCTGAGCTGAACTTGGTGTTCTTGCCAGAACAGCCACCCAGGCCTAGCAGCTATTGTGTCGAGATGAGTCCTGGAACAGCCAGGGGACTAGAAGGATGGGCTGTATTTGTGCACAGTTCCAGTTGGGAGCCCCCTGTAGACTGCCTACCCAATTCTGGCAAGTGCGCTGCCGGCCTGTGAATCACAGACATCGATGAGTCAGGTTTTTCCCTTCTTCATTCTGGAGCAGCTGTGGAGGAGTGGAGATTTCGTAGGAAACATCCCTCTCTCTGCTCTCCTACTCATCCCCCTTGTCTCAGAGCTCATTGTTTTCTATGCACACAACCACAACGTGGCCCTGGAGGAAGAGTCCTTTGTGTCCCCCACAGGAGAAGAATCTGAGCTGTGGCCACACTGGTCAGAACTCGGGCCTCAGGCTGAGTGGAGTCAGGAAGAGGGAGAGGTGAAAAGGCCGCCAGCCTTGTTAGTAAGAAACGCAGGGAGCTATGCCAGGGCTGTCTGCCTGCAGAGCTGGGCACCTGGGCTGAGGCTTGGTTTGTTCTATCTCCACAGAGGTGACTGGCCTGTGGACAGGCATTGAGGTTCTCCTAAGCACAGGGTCTCGCCTGTGCTATCCCTTTCTGTAGATAGCCAGCCTGACAGTCCAGATGGTCAGCCTCTATCGGGCAAAGGGTTCTCCTAGAACGCCCTTGCCAGGCCCTCACAGAGGCCTGATTAAACTCAGAGAGAAGCAGCCAGCTTGGCCGGGTAGCAAGTTCCTGATCAGTGCCTCTTGGCATGGCTGTCTATTGGAACCATCTGGAGCGCTTCTAAACCCCTGTGGTGCTGGGAGCAAGGAGCAGACTCCAGAGCAATTAAGTCAAAACTTTCCCCACCAAAGGGTGGGGGCGGTGCGTATTTCTGGTGGACCATGCTCTTTTGATTCTCAAGAGCCTGTCCTCCTGTGGTTGACAGCCAGGTATTTGCTAGGAAAGCACAGCATATAGGGAATATCCCCGGGTGTAACCCAGAGCTGGGGCTTCAGTCCTGGATCATGATGCTGGAGGCTAGAAGTCTGGACCCCTTAGTGCTAAGGAAGGAAAGCAGGGGGACAGGGTCTGCCAGGGCTGGTGACTCACAGACTGTAGAGGAGGAAGGGGAAGGGATGAGTCAGGCACAGCTGCCTGCAAGGCCCAAACTTGGCTTTGGAGCATGAATGTGCTCAGTGAGTTCTCTGTCAATCTGCAAGGTAAATGTTGGTATGCAGGAAGCAGATATAAAGTCACTTTCAAATCAGTGCTCAGGCCGGGCGTGGTGGTGCACGTCTTTAATCCCAGCACTCGGGAGGTAGAGGCAGGAGGATCTCTGTGAGTGGGAGGCCAGCTGGTCTACAAAGCGAGTCCAGGATGGCCAGAGCTGTTATACAGAGAAACCCTGTCTCGAAAAACCAAAAAAATTAAAAATTAAAAAAATAAAGTTACTGGCACCATGTTTTTGGACTTTCAGAACTGTAGGCCAAAACAGGCATCTTTTCTTCCTAAATTACCGACTCTGTTCTTCTTCTTTCTGTTACAGCAACAGAAAATGGACCAGGACAAAAGTAGGCCAGGCTAAGCTGTGCTGCTTGATAAGTTAGGTGTATTAAAATCATTTTGTTTTATGTTGTGTTCAACTTACAGGGGTATTATCCATCCTCAGGTCTGTTTAATCTGTGTTCCATTCCTGCCCAGTGAGGAGCAACTAAGATGTTTGCTTTCTGCCTTCCAATTCATCCCACAATGGAAACAGACTTCCTCATGGTGTAGCCATTGCTCCAAGCAGGGTTGTTGTGTGAGATGGGAGACTGGTCTCCAATACTGAGCCCTAATCCAGCTGTGCTCAGTTGAGGTCTACTTGTTACAGAGTCTGTGTTTCTTCAAACCTGAGAAGGACCTGGGCACCCAGTGCAGGGGTGGGCTGGATCCAGGATTTAGAGGGCTAGGCTGGACCTCTAACTCCTGGCATCTTGCTCTTATTTTGTCTTACTTGTTGCCTTTCCCACCATATTCTCTGTGTTTAGCTCCAGATGTTTTCATATTCCATTTAAAACTTAGCCTGCTCTATTGGTGGAATAGTTTAACAGAAGGAATTTATGCCACACATACTTGGGAAACAGATATGGGGTCCAAGGCAAGTCACCTTACCTCTTAACCTGAGTTTCCTCATCAGTAAAATGAAGTGCTAAGGCTATATGACATTAAGGTGTCACTCTCAGCCTCAAGATTCTGTTCTACTTTCAATGCTGTGTGCTAATGGAATGACATGTCTAATGCCAAGGAATATGGAGCCCAGAGTGGCACTTTAGGCCTGGCTGGTACTCACCCAGTTTTCCCCTTTGATGGCAGCTGAGACATCTGGGCTACCTGTGTGGAAACCAATGGCAGAGAGCTGTTCCCCCCCCCCCCCCCCCCCCCCCTCCCTCCTTCCCTCCCTCCCTCCCTTCTTCCCTACAGTCCCAAGGTAGCAAAGCAAGCTGGCCAGATCCAGGAGACCTTTCTAGCAACTCCCAAGGAGCTCCTGCTTTGTTTTTTAGCTACCATCTCCCTCTCCTACCCTGTGCCATGAGGCCTGCACAGGAGTGCAGCATGCATGAAGCCAGCTATCCATCCCTGTTAAACGTAGCCTCACTTAACCCCTGCATCCCCCTGCACATGGAAGTAAAGAGCAAGAGTTTTCTAGTTTTTTGAAGTCACAACATGTTCATGAAGAAGCTCATGACCTCTGACTGCATTGTGGTGATGCACAGTATTGACTGGCTTGATTATCAGAATCTTTCATTCAAACAATAGGCAGTGCTCACACTCAGCCTTAACCGCAGCCCCACGAAGTGGTCTTTCTCCACGTGGGAAACTGAGGCATAGGATGATGCTGCATTCACGCAGGTGCCTGCTAGCCAGAGAGAGCCTGCACTGGCCTTCTCTTAAGGCCTCAGGGAGTAACCAGAGAGCAGAGGGAGGTGGGGGTGTCTCCTTACTCAATTATCTGTGGTCAGAGAATCCCTGTTCAGGTCAGGACCCTGGTTGCACTTGGAAACAAACATCAGTATGAAGTGAAGAGGAGAATATAGTCACTTCAAGGAAAGAGCAGCTGGAATTTTTTTTAAAAGATTTATTTATTTTACATATACGAGAGCTCTATCTGCATGTACCCCTGCATACCAGAAGAGAGCATCAGATTCCAGTATAGATGGTTGTGAGCTACCATGCGGTTGCTGGGATTTGAACTCCGGACCTCTGGAAGAGCAGACAGTGCTCTTAACCACTGAGCCATCATGAATTTAATTTAAGTATGGGGACTTCCTCAGCACCTGCTGTTTAGCTGTGTGTCGTCTTTCCTCTAGGCTAGCCTCAGCTAAGGGAACTGTTGGCTGTATTCTGTTTGTACTCATGCTCACATAGGCCAATTTTTCTTCAGGAAGTGTCAGGGTGGTTGGTTATTGCCCATTCTGGAGTACTTAACCTGTTCCCGCTTGGCTTTCCAGGGCCTGGGCTGGGGGCTCAGACCAGAGGCCGATGATCTCTTTCCTAGTATACTCGGGGTGTCCCGCCTGTGAATGTGTGTGCTGTGTCAGAGTAGTGAAAACACAGGCTGTCTGTGCTCTTGTGGGCCCCCTTGTCCTTTTCCATAGCTGCCCCTGAGACTTCTGGGTAAGGCTGTTTCTCTTGGCTACTCTTGGAGCTCCCTTCACCACAGAGGTTCCGGCCCTCGCTGGGCTTGGTTCCTGGCATCCAGTGCCTTGCCCTTCTGCAGTCTTCTCACTGAACACTCACTCTGACTGGCTTCGGCCCCCTCGGACACTCCTCTTTTCCCCTCCCCATCTTCTCACTCACAGACCAGTCCTTTCTCTTTCCCTGGTTTGCAGGGCTTTCTTCCCAATGTTTCTGCCTTTCCCCATACTGTCTGCTTGCTTCATTTGCACCAGATGCTGAGCTTGCCCCTGGGATCAGGAAGATAAACTTCAGGGCCTCTTAGCTTCAGGCCACCGAAAAAGATGGTGGCAGAGAAGTGCTGTGCTCTGGGTGTGGTATCATCGTGGAGCCAGAGTCCCAGAGGACAGGAGCCTTCCTGCCTTGATCCTTCTGCCCTGCTCAGGACCACTTGAGACCCTCTGTACCCCAGGAGGAGATACAGTTAGGATGTCTGGCTTGTCACTTAGCAACCAGCTCCACCCTTTTTCCTCCCTAAGGGGGGCCCCAGGGAATTCGGAGGCAAGGCCCACAGGCCTGCTTGAGAGTCCCAGATGAATATAGCTGGGCCAGCACAGTTCTCTCTTCTTTCCCACTGAAGGTTACTCAAGCTCTGAGGGTCATCTCAGGCTACGTCTGGCTATAAATACAGTTTCCTGAGGGATTACCTGGGCTCTTCTCTTGTCTATACACTGTCTTAGTCTGGGCTGATCCTTCCGGGGCCAGTGATTCTTTCTGACCTCTTATCCCCTTAGCCCTGTGGGTCGGTCACTGTGGACTTCTGCATTCAGCTGACTACTGAGGACAATGGGAAGAGAGAGGAGAGAGTCAAGAATTTGTCCTCGCCTAATGGCCTTTATAGCCTGGATTGCCGGGACCAAGTGACTCTGATTCTTGCTTTCTTCTGTGGAGGAGCCTCATCTCTTTTTCAGCTAGCACAAGCCCAGGCTTGTCTGTAATCAGTACTTCAGGGCAGGACACTTTTGGCCCCATCCCTGGAGCCAGGCCTAGGGTGGAGCTTGGTAACTGAGCATGGAAATAGCTGAGGGGTTTCTGCAGGCATAAATCGGCCAGCTCATGGCTTGGATGGATTGTCTTGGGAATCGACTGGTCCCTTTTGTTGGTCTCCAGCTCAGTATCACATCTCAGGGGCTCAGTTACTGTAGTCCCTGAACCACAGGAAGAATCTCCTGGGGTCTGAAATCAAGAAGCAAAGGGAAGGCAGGTATGATGGCACACACCTGTAACCCCAGTACTCAAGAGGCTGCAGCAGAAATATATGAGTTTAGGCCAGTCTGGGTGTTAAAAAAAAACAAGATCCTGTCTATACACACACACACACACACACACACACACACACACACACACACATTTCCATCCTTCTCTGTCAATTCATTCACAATTAAGCAGATATTTCTGAGAGTCTACATTGTTCTTGACACCCTCAAGGCACTGGGTTATTGAGAGCAGAGCCAGGAAGTCTATGCCATGCTCTTCCTGCGTTTCTGAGAACTCTGTTCTATATAGTCATTCTGACTTAAACAGTCTGAGTCAGGTGTTGGGAGTGGCCACACAGACACACTCATACACACATACCCCCACACGCAGAGGACTCGCTCACACAGACACACACTCACACACCACCAGACAAGTTGGAAAGGACTGTAGTGCTCTTTTTCCTGCTCTCCTCTCACTGGCCTCCCTTGGGTAGTCGTGCCAGACACTGCTCATTATCCAGGCCAACCCACAGCAGCCACCATCATTATCCTCCCCCTCCCAGACACTGTGCCCTCTCCTTTCCCCTCCACCCCCCCCCCGCCCCCGGTCAGCTGGGCAGCCACTTCGGAGACCATGTGTGGGCTGAGCTGGTGTGTGTTACCTGTGCATCGTCATGGCTTCTCCACTCCTGTTCTGCTATGTTTATAAATAGGGTTTTGTTTAGGTTTTGGGTTTTAAGGCAGGGTTTCATGTATGTAGCCTGGGTTAGCTTTGAACTCTATGTGCAACAGAGAATGAACTTGAACTCTAGCTCATCCTGTCTCTACCTCCCAAGTTCTAGGTTTGCAGGTGTGTGTGTACCCCATATGTAGGTACAAATAGGGATTTTTGTTTTCCTATGCTGGGCACTGAACCCAGGGCCTTGCATTGCTTATCTAGGCGTTAGCTTAGGTAAACACTCCGCCACTGAGCTATTCCCCCCAGGCCTTTTTTTTTTTTTTTTAAAGATTTATTTCATTTATTTTATGCATATGTGTGCTCTATCTGCATGTACACCTGCATTCCAGAAGAGGGCACCAGATCACATTGTGGATGGTTGTGAGCCACCATGTGGTTGCTGGGAATTGAACTCAGGACCTTTGGAAGAGCATTAGGCAGTGCTCTTAACCACTGAGCCATCTCTCCAGCCCCTCCCCCCAGGCCTTTTTAATTGTTGTAATTTTAAGACAGGGCTGCCCAGTGACCTCCATCACACTGTGACCCATGCTCACACACATCATGCGTACACACACACACACACACACACACACACACACACACACACACACAC